>AP028435.1:15792769-15861276 GCA_036509395.1 Antheraea yamamai | reverse complement strand
TCCTGTTCCCCCCCCCCATACCAACGTAGCCTACGTGGGAGGTTCCCTTAGGGCGGCCTCTGGTGGAACTCGCATCCTCCTCTCCTTCTCCTTCTCCCGCGTTCGGTTCTATGGCGACCGTTGTCTGCAATCGCAGCGTCCCTTTCGTGGGCTCTCTCTGCTGTCTCCTTCTGCAGCAGGACGTATTCACCAAATGTAACAACTGCATTCCACGAGGACTCTCCACCAACCATGGCCTTGACCACAGTCGGGAAAGAGAGATCATCGCCAACTACAGCCACCAATGCACGTCGCTCGTCCACCCACGCAGGGCATTGCGCTAATGTGTGCAGGGCGGTGTCACTTTCCTCCTCGCAGTGATGGCATTTGGGTGACGTTTCAAACTTTTTTTTTTTTTTTTATAACGTGGGGAAATCCCTTATGGATACCCACCCTCCCGGGGGAGAGAGTGGGTTATGTCCGACTCGCACGGACTAAAACCCCACGGTGTACCGTCCGACCGTAATGTTGGGGCGGCAAGGGATCGTGCTGGCTAATCACCTTGTAGAGCCGCCCCAACGGTCCGCCCGGCGGAAGGTGACCGCCGGGCTCCTACCTATAGAGGGACAGACCGGGTACACGCCGGCTGCCCCCCCTCGTCCGCCGGACCTGTGCAATGAGGAGAAGGGCCCCCCGGCCCATCCCCTCAGGTCCGGCTACGGTGGCAGGAGGAGTTGGGCAAAGCGCCGCCTTCTCCTGCCAATCCTCCGTTGGCGGAGACGGCCACTTAATGGGTCTGCCTCGCGGACCCTCTCCGCCGCCTCCTTCTGCGAGATAACCTCCTCGCAGAAGGAGGCCATCGCTCGCCAAGCCTGTTCGCTGCCGAGCATGGCCGAAACCACGCTCGGCAGCGATAAGTCCGTTCCCACCACCGCCACCAGAATGCGGCGCTGCTCCCCCCACGCAGCACACTCAGACAGAGTGTGCTGCGCGGTATCTTCGACAGCGCCGCACTCGTGGCAGGCGGCGGTCGGCTCCCTGCGTGCGATCCGGTGCAGGTACCACCCGAAACAACCGTGTCCGGTGAGTACCTGCACCAGTCGGAACGTCAGGGAGCCCCACTCCCTTTCAATCCATTGCCGCAGGACCGGGCGGACGGCGTCTACGGTAAACCGCCCGAACCGCTCGTCCGCCAGGTCCTGCTGCCATCTTTCGACGGCGTCTCCTCTGAGACGCCGTCTCTCCGCCTCTACCTCCCTGGGAGCCGGAGGCTCCCCCCTTCGTTTTCTCGCCGCCGTGAATTGGTACACGGCGGCGAGAACTCCTGCCTCCAGCTCCCAGGGTAGGGAGCCGGCGAGCGTGAAGGCCGCCGCAGAGGACACCGTCCGGTACGCCCGGATTGCCCTCAGTGCCACCGTGCGCTGCGCATTACGAAGCGCGCGCACGTTGGCGGCACCGAGGGCGTCGGCCCAGACCGGTGCCCCGTAGGCGGCCATCGCCCGCACGACTCCCATGTAGAGTCGGCGGCACCCGGCGCCCGGCCCCCCTATGTTGGGGAGTAACCGGCCGAGTGCCGCCGCCGCCCCAGCAATTCGCGGTCCGAGCCCCGCGAAATGGGGCTCGAACCGCCAGCGCCCGTCCAGGGTGAGGCCCAGATATTTCATCTGGGTCCCCACCCTGATCCGGGCGCCCTCCACCACAATGTGGGCCCCAGGAGGTGGCCCCCGCCGAGGCCCATGAAAGAGCAGGGCCTCGGTCTTCTCGAGGGCCACCCTGAGGCCCAACCTCCTGATGCGCCTGACCACGAGGGTTGTGGCCATCGTGGCCAGGCGCTCCACCTCCCTCCACTCCCCCCCCCCGGGCTACGACTAGGGTGTCATCCGCGTAGCATATGAGGCGTGCCCCATATGGGAGCACGCCGCGGAGCACCCAGTCGTAGCCCATGTTCCACAGGAGCGGCCCCAAGGCCGACCCCTGTGGAACCCCCCGTCTTGTGGCCCGCCGGACCATACGCCCGTCGCCGTCTACGTAGGCGACCTCCCTATCCTCGAGGTATGCCTCCAACACCCGCCGCAGGTACGGGGGCACTCCGAAATATCGGAGCGCCTCCCGTATGACGCCATGCGGCAGGGTGTTGAAGGCGTTGGCGATGTCAAGGGACACCACCAACACCCTTTCCCCCTGGGAGGTCGCCTCCGCAGACAGCGATTTAAGGAGGGACAGGGCGTCCACCGTGGAACGCCCTGTCCGGAAGCCATACTGCGCATCCGCCAGATTCGGCCCCACGCCCTCTAGGTGCTGGACGACCCGGGAGGAGATAATCCTCTCCAGCACCTTCCCGGCGTCGTCCAGCAGGACGAGGGGCCGATACGCGGACGCGCAGTCCGGAGGGCGGCCTGCCTTTTGCATCAGGCAGAGCCGCCCAAGCTTCCAGGGCTTCGGGAACTGCCCGACCGCAAGACACCGGTCGAACAGCTCCCGAAGCCACCCCCCTAGTTGGCCCAATGCGAGGCCGAGCACCCGACCCGGGACCCCATCAGGGCCGGGCGCTCTACGCCGGCTGAGGAGGCGCTCGACTGCCCTCCCCATCTCCTCCTCCGTTATCGGAGGGGGAGGACCGTCGAGCACCTCCTCGACTGCCTCCCGAGGCGGAGGCATGGGAGGAGCCGGTAGCATCGGAGGGTCGGGGAACAGTTCTCCCACGGGCGCTACCACCTCCGGCCGGAGGGTCTCCGTCGCCGGGGGCGCCCAGGATTGTAACTTCATTCGTACAATCCTATACGGGCGCCCCCAAGGGTCCCCCTCCAGCGTCTGGAGCAGCTCCTCCCATGCTGCTTGTTTCGCCCGGCTGATGGCAGCCTGCAGGGTCTTCCTGCACTCCCTATAGCTGCCATACAGCCGGGCCTCCGCCTCCGGGTCCCTATGCCGGCGCCGGCGGCTGCGCCCGAACAGCCGCCGGGCCGCGGAGCAGGCCACTCGGAGAGCGGCGATCTCCGGCGACCACCAGTACACCG
This sequence comes from Antheraea yamamai, assembly GCA_036509395.1. Taxonomy (NCBI): domain Eukaryota; kingdom Metazoa; phylum Arthropoda; class Insecta; order Lepidoptera; family Saturniidae; genus Antheraea; species Antheraea yamamai. The sequence goes on along the minus strand of AP028435.1, from coordinate 15,858,283 downwards.
CCCGTTTGTCTGGGCGGTGTACGCTCCGCGGCATCGACGCGTCGCAAACCTCCGTGAGGGCTGCACGGAGGCGGGCTGCTGACGCGTCGACATCAGCCCCTGTGGGGGGGAGCATGACCCAGGCCTGAACGATGGCCGCCTCTTCCGCTAATTCACGGTTGAGGCGGCTCATCGCCCAACAGGGGAACTTCGCGCCCCTCCGGGGGCGGGTGCCAGTCCCGGCTTGGGAGGTGGAGACCTCGAACCTGATATATCGGTGGTCCGATAAGGTCTCCACCTCCTCCAGCACCCTCCACCCCCGGACACGGCGTGCGACGGACGGGGTGGCGAACGAGACGTCCACCACTGACGTCCCGTTCCATCGCACGCACGTGGGGACGCTCCCCTGGTTGAGGAGGGACAGCCCTAACTCGGCTGCCCACTCCTCAACGGCCATGCCCCTCAGGTCCGTGACTGCCGCTCCCCAGGTCCTCGATTTAGCATTTAAATCCCCCATGAGGACCACGGGGAGCGGCGACAGCCGTCTGACAGCTCCCTGCAGGGAGCCGAGATACGCCTCGAACTCCCGCAGGGGCTTGTTAGGGGAGAAGTACGCCCCCACAACGGCGTACTCTCCCCAGACGGCCGTCACGAACCCGGCCCCACTTTCCCTGGCCACCAGGGTCGAACCTCGTCCCCGCCACGATCGCCACGGAGCCGTTCCGATCCCCAGCCCACTGCGGCTGGGATGGAACGAAGTAAGGCTCCGTGGCGATCGCAAGCCCGATACCCCACTCCGCCACTGACTGCACGAGTAAGTCCTGTGCAGCGGCGGAGTGGTTGAGGTTCGCCTGGAGGAAGTTGTATATGGACCGATCCATTATTGGTCCATATCAACTTCCTCCCGCCTGGCGGCCACCACCTTGGGGATAACTCCCGCTGTGGGGAGGTCCCTACCCTTGGTGGTGGGGGGCCTGCAAGTGCGGCTCCCCATCACATGCCCCGAGGGCCTCCCCGCGTCCGCGCATACGGCGCAGCGGGCCACCTCTGCCTTGCATTGGGCCGTTTTGTGGCCCGCCGCGCCGCAACGGTAACACCCGTCCCCCCTGTTGGACGAGGAGGGGCACATGGGGCGAGTGTGCCCCAAGCCCATGCATTTAAAGCAACGCATGGGCTTCTCGTCCAGCAGGTGGACGCGGACGACGCTCCACCCGACCAGGAGCTTGCCGGCCTCGACAAGCTCCCTGGCCGCCGCCGCGGGGAGCGTTATGTGGACCGCACCAAGGCCCCCCCCAATTCCTTTTTATCTCCCCGACCTTCAGGTCGGCCGCCTTGCAGCCGGCTTTCGCCGCCACGGCCGTCTCAATCTCGAGGGGGGGACACCGAATCGTCCAGCCCAACGATTCGGATGTCCGCCCTCTTGGTCGGCACGACGACCGTGGCGACGTCGGCCAGCGCCATTTTGAGCTCCCGGGCCAGTTCGGCGGCCTTCTCTTTGGTCTGCCCCGGGAGCTCAATTTTCCGTGCTCCCGTGGCCGTTTGCCGGACCCGGACTTCCCCGACGCCCATGTCCGGCAGGGCCACGGCTTCCCGCGCCTTAGTCAGCACCTCCCTATAGCCGATCCCCCTGTCGGCTGCGGCATCCTGCAGCGTCACTATCACCGCAGCCGATTGGGGGACGGATGGCAGTTTCTGCCCCGCCGGTTTTGGCGGGGCAACTGGGGCCGTCGGGGCTTTGGGCGCCACCGGGGCCTTGGCGGCCTTCTTTTTTCGGGCTACGACAGCCCAGCTGGAGCCGGGAGCCGCTGCCGCAGGAGCCGGTAGTTCGGCCCAGTTCATCCCCAGAGGGGTGATCGGGGCCTGGGGCACCGGTGCCGGCCTCTGGGACACCGCCGGTCTTGCAGGTGGAGCCCCCGCTCCACCCTTCCTCTTATCAGCCGCCAAGGGAGGGCGGACTGGCACCTCCGGAGGGAGGCGACTCTCCAGGCTCTCCAGGCGTGCGTTCAGCATATTGCCGAACGACACCTGGAGAGACCGCTCGAGGCGGGAGACGGCCCCAGCGAGCACCTCCTCCCACTGGTGCTCCGACGGCGCCATAGCAGGTGCTGGAGGCGGAGGCATCTGCTTCTTGGCGCTCGCTTCCTGCTTCCAGGCCAGAATCTCCACCTTGAGATCCTCGACCTGGCGGCGGAGGTTCTTTGTCTCCCTCTGGAGCTTCTTAACCTCCGCCGACTCCGTGCGCTCAGCGAGCGCCTCCACCACCTCTTTAAGGGTCCTGGCTGCCTCCTTTAGAACCTTTATACAGGGCCCCTGCAGGTTTTTCGACTTCTTCACCGTCTCGAAGATAGCCGTCACCTTTGTCCCCGCCAGAGCCTTCAGGGTGAAGACGTCGAGGTCTTCGACGTCGATGATAGGCTCGGCCTCCGAGCTCGCCGCTGACCCGGCCCTGGAGCCGGCCTTGGACCCGGCAGCCGAGGCAACAATTGAGCCCGTAGCCGAAGTCTCCGACTCTGCCGCACTCAGACTGCCGGCCAGGGCCCGGTCAAATGAGCCGTCGGCCTCCCCCATAAGCCCGCGACCACCCACGTTGCGGCTGATCCGCCGCGCCGTCCCCCTGTGAGAGGTGCTCACCTTGTGAGCCGCCCGTCCCTCCACCTCCGTATCGGAGGAGTCCATCGCCACGCTTGTGCGCTTTTTCGTTATCTTTTTGGCACTCATGGCTTGCCGGAGACTCAGGGCCGCCGGCAAACCAAGAGGCAAAAAGGGCAAAGTCCAGTCAACGAGCCAGGTCAATAAAGTATAGAAGAATCAGTCCGAAAAACAAAGCCAAAGTCCAAATCAAAAGAAAATCCACGCCAAATCCAAAACAAGCCAAGTCGGGTGTGAAAACAAGTCCGTAATCCGAAAGCACGCCAAGGTCAATAAGGTAGGAGTAAAGGAAGCCACGAGAAACACCCATAAACATACGAAAATTCGCCACGACCTATCTGAGCTAACCTAAAAACTGCTTTCCCAAACAATAGAGGTTCACTCAAATAATGAGCTTTTAAAACCCCTTCCAAAAACACAATTTATCGCTGAACGCGTTTATGTAAACGCGTTCACAGATCAGACAACCTAAACTTTCGCAAGTCTAACTAACCTAACGTAACCAAAACGAGACAAAAGAACAAGGTGGCGAACATTCAGCGACCGCGGTGTATTTAATTCGAAATCTTTTTAAAGCAATATTCAATACGCTTTTAAACTGTTTTGTAATAACACCGCTCTTGTTTAATGTTAAACAATGAAGTTGATTAAGTTTGAGTTAAACACGAAAAAATTTAGTTATGTCAGAGACATATTTTCTTTTTTTTCGACCTTTGTATCATTTTGAATTAACAGATCAATCACGATGAAATACAATTCAAATTTGATAATTATTTTTTAATTTTATTTGCTCTTATGACATGTACATTTTAATATTTGTTTACTGAACTTTTATTACAATAGTTTTTTTTTTAATAATCGTTTGCGTAAATAGAGTATTGTTCATCTTTTATTATCGTCGATTGACTGATTACTCTATGCGTCTCTGCGTGGTTTAATTTATGTGATACAGTGTAGCGGCCAAAAATTTGATACTCTTTAGGATCACCCGGGAGCACGTACAGGGGAATGGAAGGTACAACACTTCCTGAGCACGACTGACAGCACCAGAATCGCTGATAGTGTTGGCTCTACAGCTGCATATATTTTACTTTACCTGTAATAACATTAAGTTCGTGACCAATGAAAAGCCGATTACACAAACTAAAGACAAGAGTCATACAAATTCTCAATCATAGATAAAACGCTTGTAGGGGCGAGGAGCAAGTCCTAGCCTTACATATATGTTCTTGGATGCCCGTTTGTGGGAATAAGCTTGCTTGTTATGTTGAAATTACTTTATTTATTATGTTACAGTGGTGTTGTAGTGCAACCTAATTGAGTGCTTGTTTACGACTAATTAATTATTCAATAAACATAATGGTAACTGTGGATACAACTTTGCACAGATGGTAGAGCCACGCTGAAGCTACTACTGATTTCAGCATGAATGGGTCAGCTCGCCCGGGGTAGTACTACCCTCTCACAGAAAACCGACGTGAAGTAACAGTGCTTGCATTTTTGCATTTCGTTGGGTTACTGAGAGCGCCGCAGGCCCACCTCCCCTCATATCCCTCTCCTTCCCTTTCCCCCTCCCGCCGTTTCCCCCAAATGCAGGCTGGCAACGCACTTTAAACTCTCCTGGCGTTGTTAGTGTCTATGGACGGTGGTTATCAGTTAACATCAGGTGACTCACCTATTTGTTTGCCTGCTATGGCATAAAAAAAAACTGTGCTGATGCGCATATAATACCTAGAGCAACATGCAATGTACGTAACCTCATAACGTTAGTAAGCAGCTTTTTGTCCGCTGAAGCTGTGAAGGTCTATCGGGCCAATAGCGTAGAAAGTTCGAAAAAAAAAGCAGCTAATCTAATTACATCTTAAACTACTTTGTGATTACTGTCCTCTTGTAGACTATGTTATTTGTATTCCTCTCAGTATTCAATATTGAACTATAATCGGTTGATTTTACTGACTAACCAACCGTTTTTGACCTGCTGGGTCTTAACAGTTTCACCGGGATTATAGAGCGAGCGCTTAAGGTATCCGAAAGGCAACTAGCTCAAGGCTGCGACCATGGCTATATCTCGGCTTGAGCTGACCCCTTAAACTATAATCAGTCCCACTATGACGTGTTTGTTTAATAAAAATGAGAGGTGGAAATGTCTAGAAAGCAGTTAAAAGATAACCTTCATACAGGAAGGGTCGCATTTCGAGATGTGCTATTTATAGAAGTCGTTTGTTTGTTTACTTCGGTACTCAATGGTAAGGTCTTAATTTATGTATATGTGTGCGTATATATTCCATATAACAATGAGTTATCAAGCTGTATTACCTGTTACTTCAACATTATTCATAATATCTGTAGAGAACTCTAGCTTGTTCCTGGAATTTCTTCAGTGTTAGGAAATAGTAATTTTTTAATACAGATCGTACCACCAGTTTTTCTGTAATGAACAGTTTTATTTGTAGAGAAATTCTATACTTCTAATAAAGTGTTCTCCTTGTGTAATTTAAACATAATACTCTTCAGTATGTATACAGTGTTAATAATATATATGTAAATTTGGTAAACACAGTAACATTACCAACACCAAATACGAAATAAAAATACAAAGAGATTAAAACCCAGTATTAAAAAAGGTCGTTTCGTTACAAACAGTTGTATTCAAAAGGCAGTGAACCCTTAAAATGCCGAATAGAAATATAATAACTTTGAAAGGCCCTCATGATATTAATAAATAAAGATCAATAAATATTATTTTATTTACTTAGGGTAAAATAGATAAATTTATTTAAATGAAGTTGTACAAGTAAACTTAATTACTTTACTTTCACTGGCTATTATTTATTTATAAAAAATAATGTAGAGATTAAATATATAAAATAACCTAGTATAATTATATGTATAACGTTAACATTAGTGGCAAAACTGTGTTCTACGAATTGTAACAAAACTTAAAAAAAATACCAACATTACTACTAGCAAATTCCATTGGAATACACATGTCAAAAAAGGAGTTTTTGGCGCGATGAAGCCTGTCATGTATTGGCTTTTATTTTTCATTCGTAACCTTACGTTACTTGGCTTCAAATCGTATAAAATTTGTGGCATTTTGTGTAATATAGCTGTGCGCAAGTGAAGTGGATTTGAAAGTAATAACACAAATCATATTTTTTATATATCATAGGAGGCAAACGAACAGGTGCGTCACATGATGTTAAGTGATCACCACCATCCATAGACATTAGGAACACTAGGGGACCAGTTACCAGTGCGTTTCAGCCTGTGTTTGGGGAAGAGGGATGGAGGGGGGCTTCCGGCGCTCTCACTGACCGAACGAACCGCAACAATGCAAGCACTGTTACTTCACGTCGGTGTTTCTGTGAGAGGGTGGTACTGCGCCTGGCGAGCCGACCCATTCGTGCTGAAACTAGTAATAGCTTCAGCGTGGTTCTACCACCTTCAAAACCTACCATAAATATTGAGATGTCACAAGAAGTGTCTGAGAAGTTCTTACCGGGGCGCCAGTACATTAGCGAATACTAAACTCTTTTATTTTATTTCTTATTCTATTTTTTATTTCTTCTTTTATTTCTTAGTAGGAAGAAAAAAGGAAGATGTCAGAATAATTAGTTATTCTTCCTTTTTACCTTTTTATTTGTTCAATCGTTCATTGTTCTGCTCTGAACATAAGGTTGTACAATCTACGAAAGGTGAGACAATTCTCACACGCTTCGCAAGTTTCATCAGTATGGTTTAATATAAATCATTTAGCAAATTGTGTACATTGTACTTTAGTGCTTAAAAATAGTGCTTGTTAACTTAAATGTGAGTTATGGTTTTGGGGGCCACATTCGCTCTTATTCCCGAACATGACAGTGTTTGCCGTCACCTTTATATACGGCTGATATGTAAATAGATATATCTATTGAATTCTTAAAATAATTATGAAATTGTGGTATATTATATTTCTGGCATACACTAAACTTTTCAATACCAACATTCTTAGAGTCGGTATTACAAAGTATACATAAGACGTGGTTACGCACTCATTGTGTACAGTTCTGTATATAATCGCTCTATAGCGACATGATTACCGACTCGGCCTCAGGCTTACCGATCGGCTTGGACGAAGAAATATTCTATAGGGTGTAGGATTATTGATTGTAGAACTATAAATAATAAATTCAACTGATAAGGAAACTCATTCTTTAGTTTAATATACAGCCAATATGTATATCTCATATATATCTATTAATAATTCGCATCACCATGTACATAAAGACCTCATAGTGATTCCCTTTTGGCTAGTTACGTTGCAAGATCAGTGTGTTACCTAGTGACTGCCAGGCCTATATAACACATTAGAAGCTATGCCGAGTATTGATTGGTTTATCCTGAACCACACGAAACTATACGTTTTAATTAGGGATGTTACCGTTAATTAAATTTTACTTGATAATATACAATTACATAACATAACAGTGTATTAACCGCTCTATACTTGGTTTCAAATATAAGCAAAATTATTTGAATTTATACACAATACTACGCTAATATGTCTCGATTGAAATGTATTTTATTACTTACTAGCTCTGCACGCGACTTCGTCCACGTGGAACCCGATGTACAAAACAATGACTAACAAAGCCACCTGAACATATTTAGTTCATTTGCTTATCTACTTTTCTCTCATACTTAAGTCGCGGCGCCATTAAAATTACAATAACTTTTGATAGATTGGACCGATTTTAATGAAACAAAGACTAAGGTACTTTATTCTTTCTTATGTGAGATTTTATTGTGAACCCAGTACTTTAGCAGTGATGCGTGTTCGTACAAATAAACAGACAGGCAGACAAACATTTCTAAAAATGATTGAAATGTATTCTATTACTTATTCCTAGATACCTGCAACAATTTTTTTCAAGAAAATCGAAAAAATACAGGCACGTAAAATTTACATTCTCATTTTATGTATAGAAGAAGATTAGTGATTCACACAATTCTTGTAAACAAAAAGAAAAAATAATTTCTTGGGTTTTGTGACATAACTAACTTTTTCTCTGCGCTTCGCTTGCGTTAGATTTGACCTATTCCATGTTATTTGACCTATTATTTTATTGTTTTCCGCATCGCATCTTATGATGGTTAATGCTGTAGTCAACTATAATTAGTGACATAAATAATTTTAAGTTTTTTCCATGTATGTTTTTACCTTCTTATTTTATGTTACTGTTGTTGATTCTTATGATAAATAAATAAATAACAATACATTTTTTTTAGTTGATAGGTCCCTTACCTTACCTTTTCTGTACCTCTAACATGGTATGCGCAATCATGATTGGTTGAGAACTTAATACTTTCAAGCGTAACAAACAAACAAATTCATATTCGCAGTTACAATATTAGTGTAGATTTTTTATTTATTTAATAAAGCCTATCTCAAGAACCTCGAAGATATTACGTCTCTAATTATAATCCATCAATCAAAAGCAATTATAATTTCTGTTCCCAGCCCTAATGAGTTTATAACTTCACTCATAACTTACTGACGACCTTGATTAAATCTAGGTTTAGAAGTTTATGTACTTAGAGCATTAGAAGTTGTCGGTGGCAGGTTAATAATGATTCGGCAAACCATCCTGTTACTGTATGCTCGTAAAATCAATCATTGGGTATTAGGACCGTAACGGTAATTGCTCAGTGACGGCATGTTATGTTGATCGATTCAATCAAATCAAAAATATTTTATTCAATTTAGGCCCTAAGAAGGTTCTTATGAACATCAAAACTACCACCGTTTCGGAAAACAACCCAGTTATCGAGAAAAAGCGGCAAGAAACTCGATCTTGTTTATCTTTTTAACATACATATATTTAAAACTAGCGGGCTCGGTGGACGTTGTCCTGGCCTGATAATAAAAAAAAACTTAGACCAATTATATACCTAAACCTTCCTCGTGAGTCGCTCTATCTACTGGTGAAAACCGCGTGAAAATCCATTCAGTACTTTTTTCAGTATATCACGAACAGGCAGACGTGGCCGAGGGCTTTGTTTTATACTATGTAATGGTATGTTAACGATGCAACCGTTTTTGGTCGATGCACAGAGAGAGGTGTCAATTCCATACATCACCATCGTTCATCATGATACTTTGTATTGAGCTTTTGCAGCCCATTATATTTTTGACTAATTAATAAACTGTATAAAAATGTATATACATATTGCTCGAAGTAACAATAGATGTGAGAAATTGACTGTTAACAACTTCAGTTTACGCATTATGAAATTTACATAATTCACACTATAATTGTTTTCAGAATTTAAAAAAGAACACAGTTATTCCATAGTATTGAGTTTTCACTTCTGTTAACAGTCCTCATGGCTGCCTCGACTTTTTGAAGTGAAAACTTCTTTAGGCATGTTTAGCTGTATTTTTGGCAAGAGATTTTTTTTTTTGTGTCGTAGGATGCAAACGAACAGGTGGATCACCTGATGTTAAGCGATCACCACCGTCCATAGACACTTGCAACACCAGGGTATTCGCAAGTGCGTTGCCATCCTGTGTTTGAGGGGAGGGGAGGAAGGGAAAGTGGAAGGGTATGGGAGGTGATCCTCCGGCGCTCTCACTGACCGAACGAAACGCAACAATGCAGGCACTGTTACTTCACCTCGGCTTTCTGTGAGAGGGTGGTACTACGGGCAAGTCGACCCATTCATGTTGAAATCAGTAAATAAAACCAGATAAATTTATAATTTCGCGTCACGGCACGCTACGTAAGTATGACTGGCCGTAATGTGCTCGCGCGGCTTGCGTCAGACTAGCGACGTATAGTATAGGAGCCTGTGTACATGTAGTATTGATATTTTGCAGACCGTCATACGTTTCATTGATTAATAGACTTTATAGATACATGTATAATTATTGCTTCGAGTGCCAATAGATACGAAAGCCACACTAATGTTAAGAATTTCAATAAACAAATTCTGAAGTTTAAAAATTGTCATTCACACTATAATTAATATGAATATATAAAAGAGAACACGTTTATTTAATTGTTTTGAGTTTTTACTTCTGTCGGTAGTCCTTATGACTGCTTCGGCATTTTTTTTGTTACTCCACGGAAATAGCAAATTTATTGCTTATTAATGTTCGTAAGTACGCTCTGTTTCACATCAAAGCGGCGAGGGTCATGTTTCAATTATTAAAATCAGCAAAAATATAAATCCCTAACATATATTTGGGTTCGCTTTTACTTTGATTGTGGAAGGACCGACCCGTTCGTATATGGCATACGTTGATCCCTTTACATCCCGAACATCTTGAAGATTGAGTACCCTTATATAATAGTACTGGTAGAACAAAGATTTTAATTTACCATGTACTAGATAGGCCATTTGAAACAATCACTTCCATAGATGCATTTTTGGATCCAGTACCACAGAACTTTTTATTTTTTGTGACACCTTCTTACCAGCAGGAAGGAAGCCTTTCAGGAATTTCTTTTGCTTGGCTTAAAGATGATAGCTGTCAAAGTAATATGTCCCTAACATAGTACTTTCTATTATGTACTGTGTGCTAGTTTTGCCGACCAACTATATAAAATAGAAATATATTGTAACGCGTAGACCGAAATTGTAATTTGGCTTGAATATATTAATACATATGCGTATACGAGTATAAATAATAAAACAATTTTTAATTCGTTCAGTTACAATATCATAAAAAAAATCAAATTATCTATACTAATATTATAAAGTTGGAGAGTTTGTTTGTTTGGTTGAACGCATTAATCCCAGGTACTACTGGTCCGATTTGAAAAATCCGTAAGTGTTAGATAAGTCATTTATCGAGGAACGCTATAAGCTATATATCATCACGCTAAGAGCAATAGGAGTGGAGCACCTATGAAGAATGTTTCAAGATCGGGGTGTTTTTTACTTTTGAGAGCTTCCGCTGTGTGTTAGCCAAAGTAACTATTGCACGCGGACGAAATCGCGGGTAGAAGCTAGTTATAATATAAACAAGAGTAATGTTACTTGTCTCATTCTATCATATAGTAAGACCACTTATGTAAAAAGGAATGGAGCGTAACGCTACTTGTGTATGACGTATGATTTTTTTTTGTATTTACTATTCTAGTGTCTACATATAATTCCGTGTAGTATAATAAGTAAGGAATAGTTTTCGTCAACTTCAGGTTTACTCGCTTACTTTATAACGTGTATTACTGTCGTAATCATGCGGGTTGAAGCCGCATAGAACCGTCAAATTTCATATTCAATTTTTCTTAGATAAAAAACACGATGTTGGTGAAACATTTCATAGCGTTTATATCAATCAATGATTAATAGGCAAGTTGAAAATCTATCACTGGATATCCATGGCAGTATCGGTAGATACACATTTTATTTTGATATATCCCTTCATCAAAAGTTCAAGGTTGTTCTGAGATTCGTCTTACATACATCCTTTGGTACGACAATCGTATAACCGTCATTCGTCACTTATCGTAGAAATATTGATATGATAAAAAAACATTCCTCGGAAAAACTTCAGTGACCTTTTCTAACGCCCAAAGAATGGAACCGTATCTGTCATTTTTTGGAATATTAAGTTTTATATATACATTCGGAATGACAAAAAAGGTGGTTCCGATAGTATTTTTCTTTCACCTATAAACTTTTGTTGTTAAATGACGAGTTGGACGTATTTCTGTCTTACAGGCAACAAATCTTTTGTCAAAGGGTTATTATACTTCCATAATCAAAGGTTTTCATCATGGGTACTCAATTATTTGCTACCTTTTTTTAATTATATAAACATTTAAAAAAATCTATGTCCAAATGAAAATTGAAATTAATAAAAATTTTGAAACAAAAAACAGGCGGTTACATAAGATGGTAAGGCTCTCAAATTCTAAGTAAACATAACTTTACGAAAATAAAGAAATTTATCGCAACTCATGACAAAATTATCAATTAATTTTACACGACACCACGGGCGGGTGGTATTTCTGGGGTTGATATTGCATTAAATGTAGTCTGTACATTATGAGGAATAGTGACATGCCCAATATTATCGTTCGGAAAAGTAATGGATACACAATAGAATCAAATGATGAATCCAAAACAAAGATTTTTTTAATATTACCATTAACTTTTGAAAATGAATTCATTTTTTTTTTCAAAATTCATCATCAACTGTACTAAATATAATTGCTACATCAGGTTGAACTGCATCATTGTAACCGCGGAGTTCTAAATTATGGATTACTTTCATGAGCAAACAAATTTTCTTATTTTGATTTTACAAAGTATGTTTTGGCTCATTTTTTATTGAATCATCATTTGAAGTGAATTCACCATGAAAATATAGTAAACATTAAAATATTAACATTGACTATGGTAATATTGCTTTACTCTTATGACAACATGAAGCAAAGTGACATGAAGTGAAAGCAGTCCTGTCACGTAAAAATTTTGACACTCAATAAGACCAAAGAGATTAATAATTATTTAGTGGTTCCATAAATTTACTAAAGATAAATTATTTATCAATTAATTATGAATGTATATTATGAATTTACATATTATATTATTATAAAGTGAACCTACAATTTGACCAGTTGGTTTCAAAGGACATGTAAGGCATGTAACGTCAGTCATGTTAAAAAGGTAATTGGAACGTAAGAGTAAGATGAAGGATGTTAAAACGTCTTTTTCATTTACATGTGTGTATATGGTGTTTGAGTTATTTATATTTTAATTAATTTAATATGCTTGTAATGCATTTTATATAAAAAAAAATAGCTTTGTGCACTTCTCCTCCATATAAACTTCAACTATGCTGAATTTCAAGTTCATCCGTTCGCGTAATTCGCTTAAAAAGGGGTACAAAGTTTAGGCTTCACGTATTAATATATAAGATATTGTATGGCGAAGATATATACCTTGTATGCATATAATAAGAATGTAAATGTAACGTGTATGTACTTTTTCGATTTTCGTGAAAAAAATTAGTGCAGTTGTCTAGGAATAAGTAATAAAATATATTTCAATTTTTAGAATTGTCTTTCTGTCTGTATGTTTGTGTGAGCTCGCATCACTGCTAAGGTACTGGGTCTCAGTATATAGTGTCTTATCTATGGTACCCAGTCACACCCAGTCTCAGTAAAACACAAAAATCATAAAGCATATTTTCGAGAATAACTTAATCTTTGTTTAGGCTAACAGGACGAAATCTGTACATTAAATAATTTAAAGCAAAAATACTCTGGTAGGGCTCAGAATCAACGACAGGACACATTTCCATAGTTTTTTTTTTTAATTTGTCTATCCGTCTGTTTGTCTTTGTACGGGATTTACTCAAAAACTACTGAACGAATTTTTACGAAATTTTGTATGGTAATAGTTTATACATCGGTATAACATATAGAATACATGTACATGTTAATACATGTACAAATTACAGCGGGTTACTTAGGCTACTCTAATTTAGACTAGCTGTTAACCACGGATTCGTATGCAGTGCTATCTCCAAAACGGTTGAACCGATTTTCACAAGACTTTTACTGGAATATGGCTGATTTTATAAAAAGTAATTCAAGCAATTTTAGTTTATACTAGCTGTTAACCGTGGCTTCGTTCAAATTGGTATCTCCAAAATGGTTTAACCGATTTCCACGAGACTTTTACTGAAAGATAGCTGATTTTATAAAAAGTAATTTCAGCAATTTTAATTTATATTCGCTGCTAACCGTGGCTTCGCTCGTAGTACCATCTCCAAAACAGTTCGATTGTTTTTTACTGGACTTTCACCGGTAGATAGCGGACATAAAGGCAAGACTCAACCCCAACAATTATATACGTAACTCAAAACTTCCATCCAAAATACCTAAAAAGAACAACGTCACCGTTAACACAAAACAAAACAACAATAAATTCTATATTCACAAGTGTATATTTAAAAGGCACGTGCAAATAAAATTCATCTTCATCAAACAATTAACACTTAATTACCGGCAAAGCGGCTCTAAAATAATAAGATAAACGATTAAATTAAACACAGCGTCTTGTGTTCTCAAAGAAACTGCGTAATGAGTACACGTAGCGACAGGTGCGGATTAAGTTATTCAAACAGGGTTACTTGAAATCATTACATAGTATAAAACAAAGTCCCCTACCGCGTCTGTCTGTCTGTCTGTTCGCGATAAGCTCAAAAACTACTGAACGGATCTTCATGCGGTTTTAACAAATGGATAAAGTGATTCATGAGGAAGGTTTTAGTATATAATTTGTCAAGGATTTTTTTTATATTCAGAGCGGGAGAACGTCTGCCGAGCCCGCTAGTATATGATAAATCAACATACAAATTTTGTAAATACTAAATACACAAACATTAACAATCAGGACTATAATACAATACATAACTTATGAAAGTCAAGTATCTTTTTTATTTTCGTGAAAGAACCCATCACCGTACTTCTGAACGGAGATTCTGAGTTTATGTTAGATTCCTACTCACTAAAGACCCTACGATATAACATCACATATTCCCTGGCCGGGGAGCAGGAACTACTTTCGCATTTCTATCGCTCGACTTGCCAAATGAGACATCGAGGCGCCTCTTTTTTTAATCTGAGGCTTAGAGGCATAACCTAGGCGGACTATTGCATGGCGCACGTATTTTTGCTTTCATGGTAAGCGTTTAGAAAATTTCAGAACTTCATTGTTTAGTTATTCAATTAAAAATAATAGATACACATATCTAATAAATAATATAAAATGATTATTTTCAAGACGGTATATGGCGGGATCTTGGAATGTCATGGAGTTGATTTTATATTTTATTCATAATGTTTTTATTTAGCTCTATATTTTATAATTTTTTTTTTTTATTGTAGCTAGGCAAAGTGACTGTACTGTGCCTGATGGTAAGCACAGTACAATCCAAAAACAATGGCGCCCACCGAGAGACATACTATCCATCGCCGGTCGCCGCTGTCATGCCGGCCTGAAAGCGACCCAGTCAGGGACAGCCCTCCCCCCCAAGGTTGCTGGATATACACCGGCTGATCCCGGAACGCGACACGCCCAAACGTGCCACTATGGCGGGTGTTCCACCTGGTGTACGGTGGTCGCGATCCAGTCGGGTACAGACACCCTACCACCCTAATATTAGCGGTATTTCACGTAATATGTTTTGGTTATTGTGCACAAGTGAAGTGGATGAGAAATAATACCACGGCTCGTGAATTCTGATTTGCCACAAAAACTCCCTGGAAAGTTCTAACAAGATGGCCACCATCTTGTTAGTTCATTGAAATGATTGCAAGAAACTTGTTATTATTACCTATATGACAATGGCAGTAATAATTTACTAGAAGAGTGGTTGCCAAAAATAAAATAATAAAAGTATTTCCAATGAATAAAATTCTCATAGCCTTCTATAAGAATTAAATTGTCTGCCGTTTTCGATTGATGACAAACAAGATTACTATGTTTGATTAAATAATGTTGTTATATAATCCTTAAATCCGCACCCGAATGCTTCTACTTGATTCAATCGTCGCAATTAGTCTGTGAAAATATTGGCAGGAACGCTGTGAAATATTCCATCGTTGTTCTTCCATCTCGATTTGATATTCATCTACAGTACAAACTGTGATGGCGGAAAATGTACTCGCAAATGAATAACTGAATTGTGGGAATCGTCGCCTTTATTTTACTTTTTAAGTCTGCAGCGTACATAGACAATGAAAAATATTCACTTCCTATTTTAAAAAATATATGGGAAATAATAATTTTAAAGTCAACCGTTTGCTTGTTAATATAATTGGTGCTTTTCCAGTTGCATGAGAGTTCATTTTAAAGCCAAATAGTAGGTAAAAAATTACAAAGATAAGTATATGTTTCGAGTTAATCTTGTTTTTTAATGCTATTATTATTCTATCAAATTTTTAATTAATCATAAACGATGTACTGTAAAAATCTAAAGATTTTTTCTAGATGACTAGACTTAGTATCTCCTGGATGGTATGACATAGTAATTGTGTATGATTGGGTCGCGACCTCCTTAAATAAGGTGGTAAACCGGTCACAATGATTCTCTTTTAGTTTGGAACGTTTCGGGATTAGCTAGTGACAACTTTTGCAATTGCAACATTACAGTGATCTCTCAACAGTCACCATTCTTTGAGTTAGCACATTTCAAATTAAGTTAAATCCAATTTTCATCGTTCATATAGCATGTTTTATTTTTTAAGATTCCCAGATTTTATACACCGAGAACGAAGTTCAAATGTTGCCGTTCATAAGGTTTTTAGTTTTTGATGTGAAACATCTATAGGCGAGGGTAAACCTAATTGTTGGCGTGGCGATACAGGCCGTGACGTGTGTGTGAGACGTGGCGACACGATTCCATGCGCAAGCGACTTTGCGCAATCTCTCTTGCGGCACTGAGCTCGCATACCTATAATGCATACAGTGATTTGTTTACTACGTTACACATGTGTTTCACATCTGCCAGGTGTCCCGTGACGGCTCAGTTTTTTATGATCTTCATATTTTACATGTACCAAATTTGAGAATCTTGAAAAATAACGTAAATTATTAGGGGTGGCTAAAATTGGATTTGGCTTATTTTCAAATGTAACGACATATTTGTGGATTGTACGATGCTTACCCTCGTACAGCGTAATCACTTTATTGTACTATACAATATAATACACTGATGAAAAAGGTAAATCCGTTTTAGTACACTTGACTTCATCACGATATAAACTAGTATTTATCATAATACGTCAGAATTAAGTACATGGACTATAACTTTTTACATAAAAAAACATTTACTACAAAAGTCATAAAAGTTGGGTTCATTTCAATTAACAAACTGGAATAATATTCCGAGCTATAAAAATGCTTTGTAATGTTTCGTCACGAATATTCGTTAAAGTGGTTCATGGTTACTTAAACACCGCAAATATTATAAAAAGGACTTCATATTCATGCATAAATTATAATATTTTTGTGTTGTATTAGCATTTAAGATTAGAATAGAAAAGAATAGAATAACAATGGGTATTTTAATGAGAATTTACTTCAATAGTAAATATCAATGATATTGATACCTACATGATATTTTGACAAAACAAATGGCAAGATAACGCACACATACGTAAAGTAATATTGTAAAGTCACACTGTCTTAGATAAAATGGAAGCAAGATGGCATATTCTCAATATCGGTGGTAAAAAGAAATAGTTATATGTTTCTTATATACAACAGTCAAAAATAAGCTAGTTAGCCAAGTTTTAACAAAGCGCTGTTGAAACGCATATGACGTATATACAGCTTTTTAGTTATAAGATCATAGATAAATATGCATAAAGTCGACTTAACATTTCAACAACAGATCACTGCACTCTTTATGCCAACGTCAGAAAGAACTGTAGCTTAGATTTTAATTCAGACCAGTAGTAATAGACTACAGAAGAATCTCCTGACAATTGAAGTAGTGGCTCGTTTACCAGTGCATATTGCCAACCACAATCATTAAACTCAATTACGCAATATGCAAGAGAAAAGTGACAAAACAAATAGCTATTACATATTCGCTTCAAAATACTAAATTCAGATTATGTGGTGATTATGACTTTTGATTGATTTGAGCCACAGCGAATTTAAATTGACTAGCAGCTTCAACGATCATAAGCTTTGAAGTGGTTTGTAAAGTTTTGTCTGGAAGTTCGTCGACGTTTCAAAGGCTTGGATATTCGCCGAAATCAAATCCTTCCAATGCCGGTCATAGTCAAGCCTCAGTAAAGGAAGGGCATTGTTATGATATTATACGTAATACCAAATCTTCCTGTGTGTAAACCCATAGAGAAGAAGGCATATTTTAAATCACATTATGACTGGTAGATAATCAAGATTTATCTTTATGAATCCGATATTTAAATATGTCTGCTATCATTTATGTAGGTGCTAGAGCTACGGTGAAGCTATTACTGGTTTCAGCATGAATGGGTCGGCTCGCGCGGGGTAGTACCACCCTCTCATAGAAAACTGACGTGAAGTAACAGTACTTGCATTGTTGCGTTTCGTTCGGTCAGTGAGAGCACCGGAAGCCCACTTCCCTTTCCCCCCTCCCCCCAAACACAGGCTGGCAACGCACTTGCGACTCTCCTGATGTTACAAGTATCTATGGACGGTGGTGATCATTTAACACCAGGTGACCCGCCTGTACGTTTGCCTCCTATGAGATAAAAAAAAAAAATTTACTCTTGGGGGTTGAGGTTAAAGTAAGAAGTAACAGAAGGTAAGCTACTAATTTGCAAAAAATGTGTAGCAGTGATACTACTATAGTTCAATCTTCCACGGGTTCTACAATTCTTAAACCAGTTTTAGTGAAATATCTCTGAAACAGCCTACATATTAGAAAAAAATATAATGCCACGATCATCAAAATCAAAATACCATGAGTTAAACTATTTTCACGAGGGTACGTCAAAGTTGTGAGCCACTAAAACTTTCCCTTCTCTTAACGCCCTATTTAATGCCATTGTAAAATATAAATTTGCATACATACGAGACGGTACTGTGGGGAGAGAAGCGATTCTACGGCCGAGATTTCATTTTGTCTCTGTTTTATTCGTTTTTTATTGGTTTACTTGCCCGTACTAAGTTAAACGACTGGAAAGTAAGACCGTAATGTTAAGCGGATGGGAAAAACACTAAGTTAAAAGGACTGTCGATAAAATGTCCAGTTTGCGATAATCCTTCAACTGGTGACTACGCTTCCTAGAAACGAGCAGCTCAAAGAGGTTTTACTTAAAAGGTAAATCAATTAATGTTTAATTTTCTCAGTGCACGTTACTAATTACAATACAAAATGCTTTTTTTTTTTGTTAAAAATCAAATAACTGTAGAGGTATTTCAAAGGCGGCTTCTATGTTGGTCTCTTGTTTTTTAGTAATTTGAATATATAATTAACTAAAGATAAAATAGCGAGATTGAAGCTTAAAGTTAAAACGAGTTTAAAGATACATAGCTCTGAAATGTAAGAGATTTTGTTCACAATTGTTTATTCTACACTAGCGGGGCCCGGGGTTGTTGTCCCGCTCTGATAATAAAAAACCTTGACTAATGATATACCTAAACCTTCCTCATGAATCCTGTAACTACTGGTGATAACCGCATAAAAATCCGTTTAGTAGTTTTTCAGTTTATTACGAACAGACAGACAGACAAACGTGGCAGAAGACTTTGTTTTATACTATGTAGTGATATATAAAAAAACTCCAATCTTATAAAAATCACAATTTAACATCATATCATTGCGATTTGATTGACGTTTTAAAAACTGTTTTATTCCGATTCCGAGTAAAATTGTAGCCAATTTTTCATATATCAAGTTTCATTCGATGTTCCATTCATTTACGTAGTGATTGAGGGTGTTGCATTATTTGATACATTCGTTACAGTTTCATTGATCACTCACGTTTACACCAACATCAATCACTGACATGGTATTAATGGCTGCTACTTTAATTTTACCAATTTTTAAATATTTCTTCTTTCTATAATATATGATCTCTGCTTAATAATATTACAGTATGTTCGTTATAATCAACTTCATGCAACTTGCGATTTAAAATAAAATATATCAATGGAGCGATGATAGCCCAGTGTCTGGGACACCGCGTCATCTGACGTAAGCTTGAATCTTTCCGTATCAGGCGGATCTCTTGTTGAAGAAAACAACGTAATGAAACCATGGCATAGTGTTAGGGCTTTTTCTAATCCCGTTTAACTGACTACCATTTGCAACTTGAAAATCTGTTGCCAAGAACCTATAGTGTGTTCCAGTAACTGCACTAGGAAGGGACTCCGTCTCTAGTGTCTTTACCATCTTATACCAAATCGTTACTTAACATCTGGTCAGATTGTGCTATAGTGCGAAAACCTATAAAGTATTTCCAAAAATGTCAATTTATTATTTATTATAGTACTAGCGGGCCCGGCAGATTTTGCCCCGCCCTGATTATAAAAAAAATACTGGACAAATTATATACCAAAACGTTCCTCATGAATCACTTTATCCACTGGTGAAAACCGCTTGAAAATCCGTTCAGTAGTTTTTGAGTTTATCGCGAACAGACAGACAGACAGACGCAGTAGGGGACTTTGTTTTACACTATGTAATGATAACAATATTATTATATGTATGGCGAGAAAACTGGAGATGTTGGTTTGAAAAGGAGATGAACAAAAACTGAACATACGTTTTGTGACTTCGGTGGTACATCTAGTTTTCCTCCTATAGCCTTAAATGGTTTATCCTTACCAGCCTGCTCCAATTTTTGGTATCTCGGTTTACTGATACAAAACGACGGTGGCATTGATAAGGACGTGAGGACTAGGATAAATGCAGGATATATGAAATGACGAAATGTGTCTGGAGTAGCTTGTGACCCACGAATGCCTATGAAACTCAAGGGGAAGGTTCATAAAACTATGATAATGATATTGATATGATGATATTTATTTGAGTGCTGGGCTATGAAAGAGACGGATGAGAGAAAATTAAATGTGGCAAAGATGCGAATGTTAAGGTGGATGTGTGGTGTGACTCGAATGGATAAGATTAAGAATGAGTATATCAGAGGAAGTTTGAAAATAGCACCAGTGACAGAGAAGTTAAGGAAAAATAGGTTAGCATGGTATGGGCATATCATGAGGAGAGATGAAAACCATGTAACTAGAAAAGTGTTGAGTTTGATGGTGGACGGATATACGAGGAAGACCGAAAAAGGTATGGATGGACTGTGTGAAATATTATATGTGCGTAAAAGGTGTGAATATTGAGATGACATTTGACAGAAGAGAGTGGAAAAAGAAAACAAGTTGTGCGAACCCTACTTAGGTGGGATAAGTAATCATGAAGATGATGATGAAAAAAAAAAAACATTTTCTTCATCTTCAGTTTGTTCTTATAACGTTTCCACAGATATGTTAATACTTCTATTCCAAAAATTATATCCTATAGATATGGGGTTCATCCTGAAGACAACTTTATGGTTCCTTGTCATCACGTTTTGCATAATGCTGTATGCATTTGCCGCTGAAACTATGTCATGTGACTTACGGATATACCTGGCTAGGGCAGAACAAACGGACCGGGATGGGCGACGATGCTGGGACACCGTTAAAGTGCCATCTTGCGGAGGAAGATGCGATTCCAGAGAAGTAGCTATTTATTATTTTTTATTTGTCAGAATGATTGTGAACTAGAGTGGGGACCGCCTGATAGTAGGTAGTCACCACCAGCAAAAGTATATCATATGTGCGTTATTGACCCCATAAAACTCTGTTCACACTCCTTTATAAACATTCCATGGTAAAGTCTCCTGAGTAAACCTGAGCAGGAAGTCCATACAACGCCCAGAGCATTCGCGGAAGGAGACTCATCTGAAACCAAACTACCGCGGCCATTAAAGTTCAAAGGTGCCGGGGTGAAAACATTTTCATTCATTTTCCTACGGATTCACCTACGTACCTAAATGTAACTTAGACCTAACCCACAGGAACAATACTTTACTTCTGGATGCAAGGTACTGGTAAAAGTTTATTTTCTGGTAAAGGTAAATTGAAAATAAATAACATTTTATACTTTAAGTAATTTAAAATTATATAGTTAGTATAGTATATATTAGGATTACAAACTGTTACTATAAATTTAACCTATCACTCGAGAATAGTGTTTTCCCCCATTTCATTTTACTTTATTTCCAAAAATGTCTATGCAAATTTTCATGCTAATCGGTTCAGTAGTTAATGTGTAAAAGCGTAATAAACAAACAAGTAAATACACTTTTGCCTATATAATATTACTAGCTTCTGCCCGCGACTTCGTACTCGAGGAATATTTACTTTGGCCTAACGCTAACACGTAGCGAAAGCTCTCAAAAGTAAAAAAAAACGATTTTGAAATATTCTTCATTGGTTCTCTACTCCTATTGGCCTTAGCGTGATGATATATAGTCTATAGCCTTCCTCGATAAATGTACTATCTAACACTGAAAGAATTCAATTCTGACTAGTATTTCCTGAGATTAGCGCGTACAAAACAAAATCTTCAACTTTATAATATTAATGATAGTATAGATATTGTATTGCAAAGACAAATCCTGGCAAAGAGATAAGCGTAAATTGTTAAATTATTATAACTAAGTAAATCAATACGTATTTTGTTTACACTATGATCGAGATATCTTAAACTTTAAATATATTTTATACAGTGCTATTACTTTTTGTTATATTATCTTGTAGTAGACTTCGTTTGAAATTAAGCACTAGCTGCCTAGCCTTTATTTCTCGGCCATACATTACAACGACATCTTTATCACGTCATACTTAAAATCAAGTGAGATTGTAGTCAAATTATAACATAGACCAGAATAAAAAAAAAGTCGAGACAGTCATAAACACTGCCGATAGAAGCGAAATTGGAAAACATTGGTATTATTTATAAAATGAATTTATTAACATTGGTCTTTTTTTCACATCTATTGGCACTCTGAGCAACAGTTGTATATTTTTTTTACAGTTTATTAATTAACCAAACATATTAGGGACTGCACAAGCTCGATACAAAATATCAATATTACATCTACACAGGCCGCTATACTATGCGTCGCTAGCCTGACGCAAGCCCAATACGTCATATCAAGGTCATCGGTGACGCAAACCCATAAACTTATCCACTATCAAATATTTATTTTTTAAATCGCTCGCCACTAGAGAAGTTTTCAATTCAAAATGATCATGATTTTTTATCCTATAAACAGGTCAAACTAATCACGAATTAAAAAATCATTACACTTGGCATCGGAATATCAGTAAGTCAAAAGGTAAATAAATCAGACACAGTACAGATTTAGTTAGTCCTTATTGGACTCCGTCCCACGGTGTCCCGGTTTCTAATCGAACCTTGGACGTTTCACAGCGGAGGCGGAAATTTGACAGCCATTATAGATAAATTGGGACACCGGATTATTCGTATTTAGGGCATGAAGGTTTCACGGAATTCCTTTGGTAATGTGAAAAAAATGGTTCGGAACGAGTTCTACACATAACAGATGTTATGTCTGAGACACATATTTAAGGAAGCATTTTTTTAATGTAAAGTGGTGGAGCTTTACTTGATAGTAAGCACAGTACAGACTTAAAATAACGGCTAACATAAACAGTCAGAAGACTGAAGAACAGAAGTTCGTAGGCAGTCATCGTTCTCATGCCATTCTGCATAACTCACAGCAGCCTAATATTAAATGTATATACACTGGTTAATCCTGTAATGCGACGAACTAAATCAGTGTTATTACAAAAAAGTTAAATACGTATTGAACCCTGGCTTTAAAAAGGTCTCGTATTAAATGCACCGCGGTCGCTGAATGTTCGCCATCTTGCTCTTTTGTCTCGCTTTGGTTACGTTAGGTTAGACTTGTGAAAAAGGATAACGCGAACTTGCCTCGGGCGAGCGAGGTGCAATTATTACGAAACCTTTTTAAACCAAGTATTTAATACGTGTTTAGCTTTTTTTTATAATAACACGAATAAAGTTTAACAATAAGTTTAGTACTACGTGTGTAATAATAAATTACTAATTGTGTCGTTAAATTTCAAAATTAGTTAAATTCAATTTTAGTTGTTCATATAACATGTTAATTTTTTTATGATTTCCAGTATCTTAAATACTGGAAATCAATTATGAACCTATTGCAGTTCATAAGGTTTTTAGTTTATCTATTTTGTGATTTTCATATTTTACATGTACCAAATTTGAAGATTTTGGAAAATAAGCTGAAATATAAAGAACGGCTAAAATCGGATTCAGCTCATTTTGAAATGTAGCGACTCAATTATCTATATAGATAGAAATTAATTGCTGAAGGTATTAGAAAATGTAAGTATCAGATATAAATTAAGCCTTTATAATTCCTGAGTAGTGCTAACTAATATTATAAATGGGATTGTGAGTTTTTTGTTTGTCACGCTTACACACCTTAACTACTCAACCAATCATCGTAAAATTTTGTGTGTACGTTGACAGGAGTATAAAAGAGGACATAGGCATCTCATCTACAAAAAAGAACTGCTCCCGAGGCATAGATTCCTTAATATATTGCTATATATCCTAGGATAAGCTAATAAACAAATAAAATAAATTGGTATTTCAACGTAAAACTGTCTTCAGATTTCAGACTGGGAATTTCCGTTCAAAAAGTCTTACCATCCTGTCTGCATTTACGGTGCTCGAAGACCACTGATGGTGCACCTTCGTCACTGTGACCCTGGCGTCGCTTCAGGAACTGAGATGTTCCATTTCGTTGCTGCTGAAAGCTGTCGCTGTAAGGTTAGATTTATACAAGACAAATACAATTACAATTCGAAATTCAACTAACTGCACGGATGATGCAGTGCATTGAGCGGTCGCCACACTGTTGTCGCTACATCACGCCGAGTGTTATGCGGTCGAAACCCAATTATTTCTATCATCCACCACAATCACTCTGATTAGATTGAGTAGATATTTTGTGCCTGTTCATTTTAATATTCGTATAGTTCTTTGCGAAAAAGAATTTAACTACTGGTAGGGAAGATGTCATTATCGAAAAAATGAGAATCTAAAGTCGTAAAAAATTAACATCGGCATGTGCGGTGTCATACAAAAACGCTAACTATCATTTTCTGAACTTAGGAATGTAGGTTATTTTTAAATTAATTAGGATTCTTTAAGCTTATGTATTTATTAAAACTGAACAGTGAGTACATAAATATAATTACAATAACAATTTGGCGAAAGAAATAAATTATTTTAAGTAAATAAGAAGTTGCATCTTATATACAAAAATACCTAATAATAAACCTAAAAATACCTAAGTATATGAAAATCAAACATAAATAACAATTTTGAAATATGATGAAACATCAAATTTATATGAAAATATAAAGAAAAAAAGATACGTTATAAAAGAAGAACTAAACGGAAGCATTCGTGTTTCAGAATTCCATAAATAACTGTTGGTATTGGTTAACAGCCAATCAGAATAATAATCTAATTCGACACAACTTTTAAACCCAACTTAATTATTATGTAGATTTTAACGTATTTTTATAAATTACTAGCTGACCCGTGCAACTTCGTCTGCACCAAATCGGTTATTACCGGTTTCAATTGTATTTTTAAACGCAAATAATCTTAAAAAACCTAAAACCCTATTGCAGCGTTATCCAGCACTTCCAATCGTGAATCCAAACTATCCAGGGACTCACTCAAATATATACCCAGTTGGTATGTGAGAAATCTTTTAAAATAAGCCTAGAATCTGTTCGCAGCATTACCTAAAGTAGTGTCATCAAATTGAAGATCAAAACTAACTTACATATATTGCCGATAAATGTCTTCCCAGTACCCCCTGTAACTTCATCACGTAACATACTGTAAAATTTGAACTTTATCTACATTAAATTTCCATTTTGTTTTAGTTGTTTGTTTTATAAGAATTTGTAAAGTATACGTGAAATCTGCATTCAATTTTAATTTGGTCACATTTATTTTACTTTTGACATACAAACCACCTTTTTTACTGAGATACTGAACTTGGGATAATATACCTTTCTAATAGTGAAAAAATTTTTGAAATCGGACCAGTAGTAGGTACCAAGCATTCCTCGAAAACAAAACTTTACCACTCATTATAATATTAGTATAAATACAATATAGTAACTGCAAACAGTAGTCCGGTGAAGCTGTTAAGACCTTGCTAGGTCAATAGCGTGGTCAGTTCGAGAAAAAAGAAATAACTGCATACACCTCAACTGATTTATTTTAATCTTAGATTCACAAACCTGAACCCAACTACTTCAAGACTCAACAACATTGAGAAAACTAATTTTATCAAATATCGAAACAACACACGTACTGATAGAACTCTAGTTGAGATTCATCTTCTACAATGCAATGTGACTATTATCTAGGTTTATGTTTTAGGAAAAAATCTTGTCACCTTTGTTTAGCAAACATTTTTTTATATAATAAAATAAATGTAACAACATATAAGTGACAGTTTCGTTTACACATATTTTATGTGGTTGATAATTACGCATAGAAATGTCATATAGCCGTAGCTCAGTTATAACGTACTGGACATTATATGGTCTGCCGGAGCCGACGGTTCGAATCCTGGCGATCTTTTTTTTTGGTATTTTTTTTTAAAGTAGCTTAGGGAAATATAGCTTATCTTTTTAGCTAATCTGTCTGCTATATATAGCACAATGAAAATTTACCAAAATCCGTCAAAAATTTCATTAACTACAAATTTTTGACTTTCGTCCGTTATCCTGGAGAATCCCTTGCGTTTTATGAGATAAAAAGTATTCTAGATGTAACCTTGTAATATTAGTTATCACTGTGCCAAATTTCGTCAAAATTGGTTCAGTACTTTCAGAGTGGTACGTGTTCAAAGGGACAGACAAACAGGCAGATCCTGGAGAATCCCTTGCGTTTTATGAGATAAAAAGTATCCTAGATGTAATCTCGTAATATTAGTTATCACTGTGCCAAGTTTCGTCAAAATCGGTTCAGTACTTTCAGAGTGATGCGTGTTCACAGGGACAGACAGACAGACAGACAGACAAAAATTGTAAAAAGATTATTTTTGGCTTCTATATCGATAACAAAGTCTACCCCGATAAAAATTTTCAAAAAATATTTAATGTACAGATTTGACCTTGCTACAGTTTTATTATAGTATAGATAATTGTTTCATGTATATTTTGATATTATTAAATGTTAATTATTCGATCATTTTTATATAAACTTTACTAACATTGGTGATTAATATAAATATATTGGTAGAAGTTACTAAAACAGAACAAAAAACTTATACTGAAAATGAAAGATGAAAAATGTTTCTCGTCAGGAAAAATTCCATGATATACCTAACTTTATTTCCTTCCATCAGTACATCTTTTATTATTATAGTGGCAGTAAAAATGTATAGTAATACTTCATCAGTAGGCGGTAACCACAAACGTTCTCGAGTTGTCTACTTATTCCAGCATATAAAAACTTACGTGTAGTGTGTCTATAATTTTGTACAGTGACGTCATAGGTATGATTCATATACACGAGCTTCGGTTTCACGTTCAAATATAGATACTTGCTATAATGAAAATAATAGTCAGTTTAAAATAAATTGGCATTTGTACTAAAAAGAACAAATCACTTCTAAAGTATAACGCTTATGCCAAGATGGCGTTATAAATCCCATGCTCAATACACAACCTCTTTATAGCGCTCAATTTTAAAAATGTAATATCTTGCAACATATTTATTCATATGATATACCGTAAAGGAAAATTTTGGTGTAGATTAAATTTCCAATATAACTAACTCATTTAATGTAATATTATAGTAGATGTTACTTTGCGCTTCTGCTTACTGCAACAA
Source organism: Antheraea yamamai (assembly GCA_036509395.1). NCBI lineage: Eukaryota > Metazoa > Arthropoda > Insecta > Lepidoptera > Saturniidae > Antheraea > Antheraea yamamai. The sequence continues at coordinate 15,831,147 of AP028435.1, read as the reverse complement.
AAAAACGCTTGAATTTATTTGTGCGAAGTGTACATGAAAAAGTTATATCTGAGAGTAGTAATAGAAATAGTGAAATAATAGTAACTAAAACAACACAAGGTAATTAAAACGCGTCCTTGGTTTACAGTTGATCCTGACGTCTGTTGACTCCGTTGGTATGTAACTGTCTTTTTTTTTTTTTCGAACTGACTACGCTATTGACCTAGCAAGGTCTTAACAGCTTCACCGGACTACTAAGGCGAGCGCTTAAGGCACTCAGCCGATTTTATTTGACAACTAGCTTAAGGGTGCACGGCACACCTTGGCTTGGGCTGTTGCCTGATATATGGAATTCGCGACCTATCTGAGCTTTTTTTTTTTTTTTTTTTTTTTTTTTTTTTTTTTTTTTCTCGTGGGGAAATCCCTTATGGATACCCACCCTCTCGGGGGAGAGAGTGGGTTATGTCCGACTCGCACGGACTAAAACCCCACGGTGTACCGTCCGACCGTAATGTTGGGGCGGCAAGGGATCGTGCTGGCTAATCACCTTGTAGAGCCGCCCCAACGGTCCGCCCGGCGGAAGGTGACCGCCGGGCTCCTACCTATAGAGGGACAGACCGGGTACACGCCGGCTGCCCCCCCTCGTCCGCCGGACCTGTGCAATGAGGAGATGGGCCCCCCGGCCCATCCCCTCAGGTCCGGCTACGGTGGCAGGAGGAGTTGGGCAAAGCGCCGCCTCCTCCTGCCAATCCTCCGTTGGCGGAGACGGCCACTTAGTGGGTCTGCCTCGCGGGCCCTCTCCGCCGCCTCCTTCTGCGAGATGACCTCCTCGCAGAAGGAGGCCATCGCTTGCCACGCCTGTTTGCTGCCGAGCATGGCCGAAACCACACTCGGCAGCGACAGATTCTCCCCTACCACCGCCGCCAGAATGCGGCGCTGTCCCTCCCACGCCGCACACTCAGAGAGAGTGTGCTGCGCGGTGTCTTCGTCAGCGCCGCACTCGTGACAGGCGGCGGTCGGCTCCCTGCGAGCGATCCGGTGCAGGTACCACCCGAAACAACCGTGTCCGGTTAGTACCTGCACCAGTTGGAACGTCAGGGAGCCCCACTCCCTTCCTAACCAGTCCCGCAGGACCGGGCGGACGGCGTCAACGGTGTACGTTCCGAAGCGCGCGTCCGCCAGGTCCTGCATCCACCTCTCGACGGCGTCCTCTCTGAGACGCCGTCTCCTCTCTTCGATCTCCCTGAGAGCCGGAGGCTCCCCACTACGCTTCCTCGCCGCCGTGAATTCGTACACGGCGGCGAGAACTCCTGCCTCCAGCTCCCAGGGCAGGGAGCCGGCGAGCGTGAAGGCCGCCGCCGAGGACACCGTGCGGTATGCCCGGATTACTCTCAGTGCCACCGTACGCTGCGCCTTACGGAGCGCACGCACGTTGGCGGCACCGAGGGCGTCGGCCCACACCGGTGCCCCGTAGGCGGCCATCGCCCGCACGACTCCCATGTAGAGTCGGCGGCACCCGGCACCCGGCCCCCCTATATTGGGGAGCAACCGGCCGAGCGCCGCCGCCGCCCCAGCAATTCGCGGCCCGAGCCCCGCGAAATGGGGCTCGAACTGCCAGCGCCCGTCCAGGGTGAGACCCAAGTATTTCATTTGGGTCCCCACCCTGATCCGGGCGCCCTCTACCATTATGTGGGCCCCAGGTGGTGGCCCTCGCCGAGGCCCATGGAAGAGTAGGGCCTCGGTCTTCTCGAGGGCCACCCTGAGGCCCAGCCTCCTTATGCGCCTGACCACGAGGGTTGTGGCCGTCGTGGCCAGGCGCACCAACTCCTCCCAATTCCCCCCCCCGGGCTACGACTAGGGTGTCGTCCGCGTAGCATATGAGGCGCGCTCCATGTGGGAGCGCGCCGCGGAGCACCCAGTCGTAGCCCATATTCCACAGGAGCGGCCCCAATACCGACCCCTGTGGAACACCTCTCCTCGTGGCACGTCGGACCATCCGACCGCCGCTGTCCACGTAAGCGACCTCCCTATCGTCGAGGTACGCCTCCAACAGCCTCCGCATGTACGGGGGCACTCCGAAGTAACGGAGCGCCTCCCGTATAACTCCGTGCGGCAGGCTGTTGAAGGCATTGGCGATGTCAAGGGACACCGCCAAAACCCTCTCCCCCTGGGAGGTCGCCTCCACGGACAGCGACTTTAAGAGGCAGAGAGCGTCCACGGTGGAACGCCCCGTCCGGAAGCCGAACTGCGCGTCCGATAAATTTGGCCCCACACTATCCAGGTGCTGGACGACCCGGGAGGAGATGATCTTCTCCAACATCTTACCGGCGTCGTCCAGCAGGACGAGGGGTCTATACGCGGATGCGCAGTCCGGAGGGCGGCCCGCCTTTGCCATCAAGCAGAGCCGCCCGAGCTTCCAGGGCTTCGGGAACTGTCCGACCGACAGACACTGGTCGAACAGTTCCCGAAGCCACCCTCCCAGATGGCCCAGCGCCAGGCCGAGCACCCGAGCCGGGACACCATCAGGGCCGGGTGCTCTCCGCCGTTTGAGGAGGCGTTCAACAGCCCCCCCCATCTCGTCCTCCGTTACTAGGGGAGGACCGTCGGACACCTCCTCGACTTTCGCCCGAGGCGGGGGCATGGGAGGAGCCGGTAGCATCAGAGGGTCGGGGAATAACTCGCCCACGACCCTCGCTACCATCGCCGGCTGAAGGGTCTCCGTAGCTGGGGGCGCCCAGGATCGTAACTTCTTTCGTACGATCCGGTACGGGCGGCCCCAAGGATCCCCCTCCAGCGTTTGAAGCAGCTCCTCCCATGCCGCTTCTTTCGCCCGGCTGATGGCAGCCTGTAGGGCCTTCCTACACTCCCTGTAGCTGCCATACAGCCGGGCCTCCACCTCAGGGTCACGGTGCCGCCGTCGGCGGCTGCGCCCGAACAGCCGCCGGGCCGCGGAGCAGGCCGCACGGAGATCGGCGATCTCCGGCGACCACCAGTACACCGCCCGTTTGTTTGGGCGGTGTACACTCCGCGGCATCGACGCGTCGCAAACCTCCGTGAGGGCACCACGGAGGCGGGCTGCGGACGCGTCGATATCGTCCCCTGTAGGGGGGGGCATGGCCCACGCCTGGACGATGGCCGCCTCTTCCGCTAACTCACGGTCGAGGCGGCTCACCGCCCAGCAGGGGAACTTCGCGCCCCTCCGGGGGCGGGTACCAATTCCGACTTGGGAGGTGGAGACCTCGAACCTAATGTACCGATGGTCCGATAGGGTCTCCACCTCCTCAAGCACCCTCCACCCCCGGACACGGCGTGCGACACACGGGGTAGCAAAGGAGACGTCTATCACAGACCCCCCGTTGTGTCGCACGCACGTGTGGACGTTCCCCTGGTTGAGGAGGGACAGCCCTAGTTCGGCTGCCCACTCCTCAACGGCCACGCCCCTCATGTCCGTGGTTGCCGCTCCCCATGTCCTCGATTTGGCATTGAGATCGCCCATGAGGACCACGGGGAGCGGCGACAGCCGCCTGACAGCTCCCTGCAAGGAGTCGAGGAACACCTCGAACTCCCTCAGGGGCTTGTTAGGGGAGAAGTACGCCCCCACAATGGCGCGACCTATCTGAGCTAACCTAAGCTAAGCTAACTATTCATACATATATGAGTTGTTGAAACACATATTTGTATCAGGCATACATACCTCAACAACAATTCTTATATATATTTCGTGTATGTACTGTCAAATATAAAAATTATCATTAATAAAGATCCATTATATACTGGTCAAAATACCTTTATAAGTAACCCAATAAATTTTAATAATGCGTAAAAGATAAAAGTAGTTACTGTGGATTATCCTTGGGATATATTATGGCGGACTGTTTTATAGCTCTTATAAGATATACTACAATTCCGTAGTATTTTGACGAATCTCATAAACTTTAGACAACGTTAGCAATGTAACTTTCTGCTTTCTCTGCTTTCTATAAATATAATATTTATTTATTGAAGCGAAAACTACTTTTGTTTTTTCTTTTTAATTTCTTTTGTGTTGAGCGATTCTTTATAGGAGAAAAATTTAGGAATGGATTGGCGTCACTGATGACCTCGACATGCTCGTGACGTATTGCGCTGGCGACAGAATAGCGACGCATAATATAGCGGCCTGCGTACATGCAACATTGATATTTTGTATTGAGCTTGTCCATCCCATCATATCTTTGACTAATTAATAAACTGTATAAAAATGTATATAATTAATGCTTGGAGTGTCAATATATGTGAAATCCAGACTAATAAATTATGAAATTGACATAATTCAGACTAAAAGCGGTTTAACATTTCAAATAAGAACACAATAATTCTATTGTTTTGAATTTTCACTCTTGTCGGCTATCATACTGTCCATAGTTTTTTTTTATACACAATACTTCCGGAAGAAGTTAGTCAAATAACAGTGAAACCTTTTTCAGAATCATTTGCGTGGTTCAAAAGAACTGGTACACGCAAAATCCCAGATAGCTACTTCTCGTTACACTATTTACTGAAGTAATCAGTTTAGTAGTAAAAAGGTCCAAATAACATAAAACAAAAATCAAAAATTTGTGGAATAAAAGTTGCTCAATTGCAATGTAGCAGTTCACTGAACGATTTAACAAAACAACGGATTCTATTCAATAAAACTCGTTAAAACATTCACCTTTCCGAACATTACAAAGCTCTCAATTGCTTTGTTGAATTTATATATTACATTCTCGCCGGGAACATATTACCTCTGCTTTGTGTTAAACAATACCTGTGAATCGATACAATAATTCCATGAGTTTGCTATATCTATACATATATATAAATTCAATTTGTCTTTTGTTTGTTGGGTTTAATTACTGATAAGGCTAAGTCGATCATAACAAAAATTATTTTAGCGCATAAACTTCTTTTTTTTATGTCATAGGAGGCAAACGGACAGATGGGTCACCGGATGTTAAGTGATCACCACCGTCCATAGACACTTGCAATACCAGGGGAGTCGCAAGTGCATTACCAGCCTGTGTTGGGGGAAGGAGGAAGGGGAAGGGAGTTGGGCGTCCGGTGCTCTCACTGACCGAACGAAACGCAACAATGCAAGCACTGTTACTTCACGTCGGTTTTCTGTGAGAGTGTGGTAGTACCCCGGGCGAGCCGACCCATTCATGCTGAAACCAGTAATAGCTTTAGCGTGGCTCTACCACCTACCAAAATATTTTTAGAGGCCACATCTAATCCAATCTAGTCCAGTTTTCATTACGCTTTATCATGTAATATAGAGATAAGGAGCAACGATAGAATGTGACAGAGGTAATTTACAATACGTGTAAGATCCGTTTTCAGAATAAGGAAGTCACGATCACCAACTAGTATAGCAATATAAATGAAAAATTTCCATTACTTTTCTTTATCTTCTATAACTAATGTTCTGTCATCAATTCAGTTATTGATGGATATTTTTTAATATTTTCTTTCAACACCAAACTAAAATATTTTATAACGAATAATGTTTTAAAAGGATTATTTTTAAAACTATGTGGTACACGTGACATCGTTAAAAAAATTACTTTATTCAATGTAGCCCCTAAAAAGGCACTTCAGAACGTCATAACTACCACCAGTTCGGAAAACTAACCAGTCATCAAAGCGATGCCTCCCCGGAAGAAGCCCGTAGACTCGGCGCGGAGTACGAGGGAAAAATTAAGAAGTTGTTAAGTGATGCGCCCTGGATCACTCCAACAAGACCGAATTAGATCACCACCGGTAGAAGAAGACGAGATCATTCGGAGGTACGCCCTGGGCCCACGTACCAAAACAGAAGACACTCCTGTCGAAGCGGGAGGAGAGAGAGGCTACGGTCAGAGGGGTCACCCTGATGCTGTCCCCCCGCGTGCCCCGCAAGGGGTGCGTGAGAAGAACTTCCCGTGTACCCAGTAATTGAGAAGAACTAACAAGAAACGTGATCGGGTTTTCTTTTTAAAATATATATTTAAAATACATTACACGTTTACGATCGTTTTCAATGAATGTACTTTCACGCTTACATCGATTGTAACTTTTTAATTACTAGTTAACCGCTAAGGAAAAGTACAATAATACGTAGTTCTTTCTTAAGTTCAGTAGTTTCAGTAATAGTACGATTTTATTATATACTAACGTGCACCCGATGTAATTTTCCATTGGTAATATCCCAGAGACCATTATACTTTGATCCCCTATTTAACTTAAGAAATAATCCTCACAAACCCTTTCTTAGTGCTTACCAAAGTACATAGAAATATACTCATATTATACAAAAATATTGGTTATAGAGCCACCGATTCAATAGGGTTATATTAATGATATTAAAACTATGTAGAAACGTCATAAGCGCTTCGACAACACCTTGTTAAAACTTAGTTAACTAGCTTATTTTTGACGGCTGCCTCGTCAATCCGCCCGTATCTAAGCAACTTAGCAACGTATAACCATTTCTTTTTCACCACCGATATTGAGAATATGCCATCTTACTTCCACATTTTATCTAAGTAAGTGTGGCGTTACAATATTACTTTACGTATGTGTGCGTTTCCGTGCCATTGTTTTGTCAAAATATCATGTAGGTAACGTATCTGTCTTTTTAGTTATATTAACTTTTTAGTTATTTTTAACAGACTTCAAAAAGGAGGTTGATCTCAATTCGGCTGTAGGAGAAACGCATCTGTCGATGCGGGTAACATTGAGTTATATGTATGTTCGGAATCAGAAAAAGGTGGATCTACTGGCTTTTTGTTTAACTATGAGATTCTGTCTTCAATTAATCAATCAATAAAAAAGGTCGACGTACTAAAAAGTGCAAATTATAGTTTTCCCACTTTTCTCAAATATATGTTTTAGTTATACATATATGCCTTTCTTCCTTAAGATAGAAGTATTTTTTTCAATTAAAAATGTTTTTTAATTCTGAATGTTTATGTGTTTATTTTATTAATTCAAGGACCAATAAACATGAAAACACAACAATGTTATATCTGTTATTTATTTACCATAAAAATGTAAAGAAATATAGTTGCATATTACGTTGAGAAATAACAGAACACAAAATATTTACAGGTTTGTTCATCGCAATATACAAGCTGCGAATGGTTACCGCCTAATTCAACACTCCTTGAAGGCATGATCGAAGATTACAGTGAAAACGAAGAAGACTAAGCTTTCCAACTGTATATTTTACATAAATATTCAATATATAATCATTATTATATACTCTGACTTGATTTTAACAATTTGTCTTTCACTAGAAAAAATATATAGAAAAATAAAAATTATTGTTGGAGATAATTGTTCAATATGTTTTAGTTTGTCATTAAGAGATGGCGCCACAATACTATTAGATCGCGCTTTCATAATATGGTCGCTATCTTTTAATGGCATGCGGCTGTCGATTGAACATATTTTAATTAGACAGGTGCCTCCAAATACTCAACTGTCCTCTTGTCTGTTCGTTGTCGAAGTCGTTGGCTTGATTTGTTGTTTTGATCATTTTGGTCGTGTTGGTGTAAAAAGTATCGGTAAGTTTACAGTATCCCTGACAATGTGTAAACAAACTAACAAGCTTATAACTCATGTTAAGACAAGATTTGCAGTTTAATAATAAAAGATATCGTAAAATAAATTAAACATTTCACAGATAAGTTCTGCAAAAGACATCAAATTATTGTTGAAAAAAAAACTACAGATAAGTTATACCGAAAACAACACAGAATGATACCCGAATAAAGAGGGATGCAAATTATTTAATACCGTAGGAAAAGTCCTCAGGGACTTTGGATCCTTGAACATATTTAAAGCAAGCTTAAATTAAAAGGTGGATGTTTTCTTACTTTTTCTCTCACCGACTTTGCTATCAAAATTAATCTTTTCAGCTAATATTTCATTAAGCATATTTTATTTGTACATGGATGTTATTAAAATGTATTAATTTCAATAAAAAATATGTGATCCTCATTAATGCCCCGGTTTCTGAGATACTCGGTTAAACTACCAATAGTTATTAACTCAACAAAGTTATCCATAAGATAAACTGTCAAATGACCCGTTGAGTTTTACTGACATTTATCGTGTGATTGTGTGTTCAGAAACGCAATTTGGCAAGTTATCGAACTGATAACGCTATTGAACAGATAAACTACAGTTAAAGTAGCTCAGAAACCGGGCATAAGTGAGCTAAGTAATTTTCGAATAATAAATTTAAAGAGATTTATACTATGTTTATGCCACTATTCTTTTTCGAATTTTTCTCAACACTTATTACATTATACATAAATATAAAGAAAAATAAATATAAAATAAACAATACAACGTATAGTGGTATAAAATAATTTACATCATCTGTTTTTCATTACCAAATACCTACAACAATCTAAATAAAACGGTGGCGAGCTTCGAAATCCTTGCTGGCTGTAAGAACAGGCCTGCTTGAAGATTTTGGTTTGCAAATGAAAATTAAGGAATGCGATGAGCTGGTATTGCGTTTAACTTACTAAATTATAGGATGCTACATCTGAGTGAATATCAAATCAGCGCTGCTTTAAAGGAATACCATCGGCCGAAATCCAAACTTATTTATTATAATTGCAGTAAAAGATTAATAGCATCGATTTTACTAGTATTTGAGTTATTTAGAAAAAAAAGAAACTTAACATTTAACATACAAAAAAAAACATATATGAGAAATATTTATATAAATAATATAATTAAAATACACGTAATAGATTCGCATTGCAGCGCTAATATTGTGACAGGTTTTGGAACTACACTCTTCGAGCGAATTAAAACTTAATATTTGAAAGATATTATACACTTATGTGTAATACATGCTATAATATACACCTCCTTTATTTGCTTTTAATTGAATTAATCTTTTCTTTGTCTTTCCGTGTTTTTAACACTAAGAAGTCTCATAATATGATGAGCATTGTCGTCGAGCATAGACCTTTTACTGTATGAAAACTAGATACAAGAGAAATTGTCTGCTTATTTCCCAAAGTACATCTAAGCTATTCCGGTCGTATCAGTTATGTCGACCTCACGGATAAACGTTAATCCCCAATCTAATTACTTTTTTACTCATATAATTAAACATCTCTCACGATTAATCTACATTTAATCCAATGCCTTGTTATGTGAGAGTAAACAACTCTTGGCTGATATTAATTATTAAATTTAATTAATATTATAAGGAGAACGTCTGCGAGGAGGGATAAATGTGTATTATTAGTTTATGTAAAAACTAGCCTCTGCCCGCGACTTCGTTCGCGTGGAATACCTACTTTGAGCTAACGCTAACACGCAGCGGAAGCTCTCAAGAGGGATAAAATCCCGATTTTGAAACATTCTTCATTGGTGTTCCGCTCCAATTGTTCTTAACGTGATGATATATAGCCTATAACCTTCCTCGATAAATGAGCTATATAATACTGAAAAAATTTTACACATCGGATCAGTAGTTTCTGAGATTACCCCCTACAACGTCACAAACTTTACTTCTTTATAATATTAGTAATATAGACTAGACAAGAGATTTTAATAACACTTACAGTAGTATAGAATATACGTCACAATAACACATATTATATGTAAAGATATGTTTTAATTGGCCAAAATATAACGATGGGTCAACTAAGAATTTAAAAAATCCAGCCATGTGAGAGCTATTTCTGCGTACGATACATAAATCGTTACATGAACATAAAGTTTTATGTCATCATTTATATATATGTCGGTGCAAATGCCCGTTTGACTATTGAAAAATGTTTATATAGACATAAAAATTATACCTAACCTCTAATCCGAAGCAAGCCTGTCAAAAGCGTAGAGAAACAGAAGCGGATTATTATTGCGCGGAGCAGCGGACCGTTCACATGTCTAAAGATAATACGTAATTATATTCAGTATTGTATTACTATATCTGCCGTTTAAGGTAAACACTTTTATTATTAATACTTCATTGGTCTTGAGTTACTGATCGATTAAATGACAAGGGGGGTATTCTATGATTGACGTCATAACTTTATTACTGCTTCCATCAACTTCTACCACGACTAGTTGATTATATATATAAAGTATATAAATATAGTTTCACTAGCTGACCCGTGCAACTTCGTCTGCACCAAATCAGTTATCATCAATTTCAATTGTATTTGGAAACGCGAAATATTTTAATAAACCCAAAACCAGATTGCAGCCACACCTACGGTTTCCAATTGTAAATTCAAACTATCAAGGGACTCACTCAAACATATACCCAGATGGTATGCGAGAAATCTTTTAAAATATGCCTAGAAACCGTTCGTAACATTATCTTCCGGGTTCAATTAAGATAAAAACTAACCTACATATACTGGCGGTAATGTAAAAATAGGCTTGAGGGGTCTATGGACCCCCGGTTGGAACGAAGTTCCTTTCCCTTCTTTGTAGACGTTTACTATACAGTCAGTATAGTTTACATTATAAAATATCAAGTTGATAAGGTTAAATTGTAAATCAAACGATAAAATATATTTATAAAATAAATAGTGATCAATTAAACACTGAATTATCTGGGATAATCAAGTTAATAAAAGTTAATTTATCAATATGTAATCCTTGAGTTGGTTTGCTGTTGAAATGAAATTTTTATGTGTAGATATATTATATTTACTCTCTCTCTCTTTTTCTCTGTCAGGACACCTAACCTACTGTGCATAGACTCTGCACATATACAATACGCAAAAATAAAATTAAATAATCATCTCCACCACTTACTTTATCATAACTATCATCATACTATCAACATACTTTATCATATCTACTTGTATTAAAACTTTTTCACACTCCATTGTATTGAAAAAAAATATAAATATGAAAAAGATATGAGCAACGCGTCGACGCGTCAACTGTCACTTGCCTGTAACTATTCGCCTAAGAGCTAGCAACGGTTTCGAGAGCGATTTTAAATAAGCCAATTTTTTATATCTTTATGTTCTTCCGAACAACGTGCGGGTTATCTGGCTGCCCGTAAACGTTGCGTTTATTAGTGTATATCGATACCTTTACAGTCAAAAATACTGATTTTTAAATAATTTTCGAATGTTTTGCTTTTTCCTAACTTTAAAACCCTACTAAAACATGAAATTATTATTGCCAGACATTTTTACTATTAACAATAATGAGTCTGATGTTATTTTATTAAATAAAAAAAGTATGTTCAAACCATGTTAAGGTAGCTGTAATTTAATTTTATTATATTTAGACATAAGAGAGGGTAAATTAAAAATAATATGTATAGAATAACTTAGCTATATTTATAGTTTGGCGCAACACTGACTGTATGAAAGAGGATAAATTATAAATATTGTGTTTAGAATAACTTAGCTATAGCTATAGTTCGGCGCAACACTGGTTGTATGATAAAGATTGCGATAATTGTGGCAGCGCCTGTTATAGACGCATGTATTCAAGATGGCGTCAGTCCCAAGTCATATGTTTACGTTTATCGTTGTTTTTTATTGTTTAAGATGAAATCTTCATATCATAATGGTTATTAAAATGTTATGTTCTTTGCAAAGGACAAAATAAAATGGTTTGAAATGGATTATTTTTATTTATAAAGAATCATATCGGGCACATTATTGTCAATAATAATATATTGTCAATAACAACAGTGTCTGGCATTAATAAATTCATGTTTTTAATAACGATTAAAAAGAAAGTTTTACTGAAAAAAAGTTTCCTAATCAATATATTACCTGTAAATGTGTGATGCGCATTAATAAAGACAACGTTTAGCGGCAACCAGGTATCCTGAACGTTGTTTGGAAGAGCATAAGGAAAGATATATTAAAGAACCAGCTTTTCTAAAATTTTTGTTCTTCCAACGCTACCGGCTCTTGTACTAAGGTGTCGCAAAAAGTCTTGTTACACTTTTTTCGGTCTAGCTCCCATCCGCTCATAGCATGTAACGCGCAATAAGGAACTTCATTCTAATATAGCTTAAATTTATAGCTAATCTGTCTGCTATATATAGCACAAAGAAAATTTACCAAAATCCGTCAAGAATTTCACTAACTACAAATTTTTTACTTTCGTCCGTTATTCTGGAGAACCCCTTGCGTTTTATAGGACAAGTTCTTAAATGTAACCTTGTAATATTAGTTATCCCTGTGTCAAGTTTCGTCAAAATCGGTCCAGTACTTTCAGAGTGATGCGTGCTCACAGGGACAGACCGACAGACAGACAAAAATTGTAACGCTCTTATCTCAGAAATTACTGCTCCAATTTGAAGAGTTTTAAATAACTCATTTATCGAGGTAAGCTATATACTATATAGCATCAAGCTAAGACCAATGGGGGTGAAGCATCAATGAAGAATGTTCCAAAACAGAATTTTTTCTGGGGTTCGGGGGCCAAATGTAACTATTACTCGCGGACGAAGTCGAGAGCAGAAGCTAGTATGTTATGTCGATGTATAAACTACTACCTTACAAAATTTCGTGAAAATCTGTTTAGTAGTTTTTGCGTAAATTTCTTCTCTTTTATGTTTTCTTAAAAGTAAAATAAACAGACATACAAATGTGATATATATGTAAAACATGGCCTAAATGTTATACCGGTGTAGAAGCTACTACCATACCAAATTTCGTCAAAATCCGTCCAGTAGTTTTTTGCGTGAATCCTGTACAAACGACAGACAGACAAACAGACAGACCGACAGACAGACAAAAATTTTAAAAACTATAAAAATGTGTTCTGTCTTTGATTGTAAACCCTCCCAGAGTATTTTTTCTTTAAAATATTTAATGTACAGATTTCGTCCCTGGTGGTGCCGTTGCGTTGTCGACGCCACCGAAGGGCGGGGGGTTTCTTTGCTATTTTAAGTTGACTGTATATGCGGGGGTGCTATATTTGATATTCAACTATTGCGATCAGCTACGACGAGGGAGACAAGGGTAGGAAGGAAACTTGGCACATACCTCGCGGCGCTGCAGTTTCCACGTGGCTAGCCGGCTAGGTGATTCTCGTTGGTCTCCACTGGGTTTTCTCCCACACAACACTTATTGTTTATAATGCATGTCGGCACACAATATATGCGGAGCGATGCGTTTATTTCTCACTCGATCATGCGAAAACTCAAACCGTTTGCATGCGGCGCGGCGCGGAAACAACAATAATGATAGTAGTGGTGGCGCGTCCGACGCGCGCTACCGAATATAAGCATGTGCCATAGGAAGGGGTAATTGAGCGGGGCTGGAAAAGTGGCGCGATCTGATCACAATAATGCGAGAATTTCAAATATATATAAAGCGGCGCAACCAGTCCCGTTAGCCTTTTATTATATGTATAGATTAATACTCACTGACATTCAATATGTCAGTTTCAGTATCAGCCAATAATATATTGGATATTTGTATACCAAAATCCTTAATTAAATAAGATAGAAGCTATACACAGCTCGACTACGAAAGTATTACTGCTCTACTTATTTCTACTCCAAAGCAGCAGTACTTTTAGTGGTGTGTTTTGACCCGAAAGGTGTAGCTGGTAGCACATAATGACGCACGAGGCGTTACATGCTAGCTCTTGTAGCATATTAATTGAACAATGTTATATACTGCCCGTGTACAGAATTTCACTGTATCTGGTAAAGCCGTTTTTATGATAAGTTTAAAAAGACAGTCGAAGGTTTTTTTTATACCATCTTGATTAGTGTCATAGACATTAACATAAAATTTTAAAAAATACCTGTTGAGGCAGAACTACATGTATATGAATTTTACGTAATATTATTGATAAAATTTGTTATTAAACGTTCAAAGCAAAATCAATAATAACAAGATTATATTTTAGGTACAAAACAATAAGCTTTGTGTAATATTCTGGCAGTATCGGACAAGGATTTGTTAATTCGCGCTACCAGCATAACAGATTAATTTGGAGTACCCTACAGACGCACTTCTGATCAATGGCTTACTGCCTGAAATGGAACAACTACGTAATAATAAGGATAAACATTTTACAAATCCAATTTTACAATAACTGTTGTGATAGCATAACACTGATTGTAACTAATGTCAGATAAGTGCCAATACTGCCTCCGCGTCTCCATCGTCCCAAGGTGTGCATATGTTGTGATCGATTACATACAATCAAATTATACATCATTTACAAATATTACAAATCAAAGTAATAAATAGTTATTTCTATATAATTCTGTTTATTCATCCTAGTATGGAATTCAAACACAGTAGTTGAAATTCATGTACAATATATTCACGAGCATGTATGTATTGATAGTTCTGTTTATTTGTCTCATTATGTATGGAAACCTCAGTGTCACATATTTCTGATATGTTGAAATATATTGATTTGATGTTTTGATATCGACAGATAGGAACTTGAATTTGTTGCAACATTATGTATAATGTTTTCAAAAAAGGGCATGTTATGTGTTATAGCTAACTTTAAAGTTTTTCTTAAGATAAATGAAACACTGAATGATATCATAAGTATTTTCAACTTGTATTAAAACTTTTTCACACTCCATTGCATTGAAGAAAAATATAAATATTAAAAAGATATGATCACGACGCGTCAAATGTCACTTGTCTGTAACTATTTGTCTAAGAGCTAGCAATAGTTTCGACAAAGAATTCCAATAAGCCAGTTTTTTATGTATCTTTATGTTCTTCCGAACAGCGTGCGGACTACCTGTCTGCCGGTAAACGTTGCGTTTATTAGTGCATATCGCACCTTTACAGGCAAAAATATTGATTTTTATATAATTTTTGAATGTTTTGTTTTTTACTAACTTTGAAACGCTACTAAAACATGAAATTATTATTGCCAGACATTTTTGTTATTAACAATAATGTGCCCGATGCTATTTTTTTTGTAAATAAAATAAGTATGTTCAAAACATGTTAAGATAGCTGTAATTATATTATTATTATTATTTTTTTTTAATGAAGGCTTAGTCGCCTGCGCTACTATATCGCCTAAGTGACATACAACTATTTAACAATAAGAATGACAATAAACTTAACAATAGCTTACATTAATTTTGTACAATTCTTTAGCATTTTTCGAAATGGGGTCAGACAATAACGAATTGTACAAACCAGTGTGGAACGAACCAGAAGCATTAAGCCGAGATCGAATATCTTCGCTTCGAACACATTCTGCCAGGATGTGGTGCACATCATCGATGAGCTCACAACTCTGGCAGAGTGGTGATGGTACTTTACGCATCAGGTAGGCGAACTTTTTACATGAGATGTGTCCTGAGCGTAATCTCATTCCTGTGATTGCTTCCCGACGGCAAATCGCACTGTCATCAATCCATGGTGACCTTAAGGGATGTGGCTGAATCGTTCTGTACCATATTCCTTTGGTTTTAGAACGCTCATCAAAGTATTCCTTCCCATGCGAGTAACAGTTATTTTTAAATACTGAGCATACATCCAAGTAAGTTGGTAAAATATTAATAATAGGAGCACCTTCGGAGGATCCTTCTCTAGCTAAAAGATCAGCTCTTTCATTCCCAGTTATATCTATATGAGAAGGGATCCCTTGTAAAACAATTACTTTGTTCTTTGCTTTGAAATCTAGTAATTTCTTCAAAATAGTGTAGGCTATCGGTATTCCTCGAAAAGTCGAGGTACATCGAGCTACGTGTTGAAGAGCACTTTTTGAATCGAATATAATAACAATCTTAATGGACTCAGTTGATTGTGCAAATGATAAGGTCTCTGCAATTGCTATCAATTCGGTGTGCATAATTGAAATATTTTCATCAATTTGAAATTTCATAAAAGTTTTGGAATTTGACTCAAAAATGCGGCTCCTAAATAATTACCAGCTTTAGATCCGTCAGTGTATATTTGAACAAAATTTTGATAATATTTATTTATCTATTGAAGACAAATATCATATTGATGCTTTGGCTTCCAAATACCATCTACATTTATTTTAATTATATTGTGCAAATCAATGTTATCGACCCAGGTGTGTAAAGTGGACATTTCATTATTTATACTTGTTTGAATTGAAGTATTTTTATATTGCGAAAAAATAGAAACTAATAATGGTTTTTTTCTGTTACGCCAATAAAGTGACTGTAAGAGGTGGACAGTTCTTCTAATACATTAGTTAGTTCGTTTTTTTTCGAATAACTTAAATTTAAATAGACTTTTGCCAGCTAAATATTGTCACCTAAGTTGTAACGGACATATGCTCAATTCTCTTTGCATAACATGGATTGGATGGAATACTTTTAATGAAACCTTCGATAATTCTCATGCACTAGTTTTGGACTTTTTCAAGTTTACAGAAGTTAACCTGAGCACTATTATCATAAAAAAAGCTCGCATAGTCAATTCGACTGCGTATAATATTGAGGTATAAACGAACTAAATGTTATGGATGAACACCCCAATTAGAACCGGCTAATGCTTTGAAAACGTTTAGAAACTTAGAGCTAGATTCTGCAACTGCATTTATATGTTTATCCCATTTTATGTATGATAAAGATAGCGATAATTATGGAAGCGCCTGTTATAGACGCATGTATTCAAGATGATGTCAGTCTCAAGTTATATGTCTACGTTTATTGTTGTTTTTCAGTGTTTACGGTGAAATCTCAATATCATAATGGTTAATAAAATCTAATATGTTCTTTGCAATGGGGTTAATAAAATCTAATATGTTCTTTGCAATGGAAAAAATTAAATGGTTTGAAATGAATTATTTTATTTATAAAGAATATCATTGGGCACATTATTGTCAATAACAAAATTGTCTGGCAGTGATAAACTCATGTTTTTAATAGCGTTAAAAAGTAACCGAAAATTTTTTTTCCTAAAATTATTTATAAATCAAAATTTCGACCTGTAAAGGTGTGATGCGCATTAAAAAACACAACGTTAACCGGCTACCAGGTATCCTGAATCCTGTCTGGAAGGGCATAATATATCTTCATATTAAAGAACCAGCTTTTCTAAAATTCTCGTTCTTCCAACGTTGCTGGCTCTTGTACTAAGGTGTCGAAAAAAGTCTAGTTACATTAACTACAATTTTTTGTCTTTCGTTATCCTGGAGAACTCCTTGCGTTTTATGGGACAAAAAGTATCCTAAATGTAACCTTGTAATATTAGTTATTACTGTGTCAAGTATCGTTAAAATTGGTTCAGTATTTTCAGCGTGATGCGTGTTCACAGGGACAGAAAAACAGACAAAATTGTAAAAAAGATTATTTTTGGCTTCTATATCGATAACAAAGTCTACCCCGATCAAAATTTTCAAAAAATATTTAATGTACAGATTTGACCTTGCTACAGTTTTATTATAATATAGAAGAAAAGGAAATAACGTAATCATATCAATCATATAACATCAAAACAGATAAAAATTAACAGTAAATTTCTTTTACAATAATATTTATTTTGTTATCATATCCAGTAAATATAACTAACTAGACATTGCGTGTGATGGACCATTGAAACTTCGTGAACAACGTGCCTATGTTTATATTGAAATTATATATCACCATTCATAATTATAATTGTGAACATAAAATATTTATAAAGAAAGAAATATTAGAAATATAGAACTATACCGTAATCCAAATTAATTTCAATCTACTTGCAAAATTGATATTTAATTTACCCGATTGATAGAAATGTAATATAGGCTTCTTTACACAACATTCTAATATTACTTTATATAGAACTAGCGGGCCCGGCAGACGCCGTCCCGCCCTGAATATTAAAAAAAATCCTTGACAAATTATATACCAAAACCTTCCTCATGAATCACTTTATCCACTGGTGAAAACCGCATGGAAATCCGTTGAGTAGTTTTTGAGTTCATCGCGAACAGACAGACAGACAGACGCGGCAGAAGACTTTGTTTTATACTATGTAATGATTATGAGAATAATTCTTACACTAATAAACACGAGCTAATTTCCAAGAGTTCTGAATTAGGATTCAATATCTTGGCCTACTTTAGTACGCTTGAATAGAATAATGTCGCTATAAACTTTATACTCGTCTATTATCGGCCATATAACACGAAAACTAAGAATACGATATTCATTTAGTTTAAAGAGCTATACCCAATAATTTCATGTAAATATAATTCATAACGAGATATACAACAAATTCGATCGCAACTATTTTTTTTAATACATTTAGTTTGACGCGTTAGCGTTTGACGACAATTTCACCTTTTTTTTATAATATAGGAGGCAAACGAACAGGTCAGCTAATGTTAAGTGATCAGAACCGTCTATAGTGACATCAGGAGAGTCGCAAGTGCGTTGCCAACCTGTGTTTGAAGGCGGGGGGAGAGGAAGTGGACCTCCGGCGTTCTCACTGACCAAAACGCAACAATGCAAGCACTATTACTTCACGTCGGTTTTCTGCGAGAGGGTGATATTACCCCGGGCGAGCCGACACATTCATGCTAAAACCAGTAATATCTTCAGCGTGGCTCTACCACCTTCTGAGGTAGAGACTGTTATACTAGTTAGACCAAAAAAAAATAAATTTTAGATGCAATAAATACGTGTATGCATATTTGATATATGTACACATAATGATTTAATGGAACGAGTAGTTTGTTTTCATTCCTGGAATGCAATGCACAGCAATAACCCAAACCGAAGTCCGTCCCAATATGTAAAACCAATAGTTATATATGTTGTAGTTACCTATACCACCTGTGTTCGCTCTACAGTCTAGTGAAGCTGTCAAAAACTCTCAAACCAAGAACTATAATAGTTCTATAGTATAGAACATATACATACCATTGTCTCTAGAATCTATGAACTGTTCACGTCGCTGCAGATATTTCGTGAGTTCATACCTCATGACGTCATACTTTTACAGTCGCTTCAGGCATTGCGTCAAAAACTTCGTTACAAAATAATACAAACGTAAAACTAATTAAGAAAAACAACGAAATACTCTGAAAAATACCAAAATATACTTACTAAGCAGTTAAATAAGTTTCTTAAACAAAAATGTTGAATGAAATACGACAATAAAAAGGTCATTTAATTACATGTACAGAAACACAGCTATGGTATATGGTTGAAAATAATTTATTATCTTACCAAAGCATTTCATGAATTTAATCTAGAATTTACCCAATTATTACACATATTAATAGGTTTTTACCTATGAAATTGCCGTTCTGCAGTACTGGCCATTTCAAATCAAAATAATTTTTGTTTTGCTAAGAATTCTAACTTCAAATTAATTTTATTTTAAAAACATGGAATTCTTTTTCCAAAAGTATTCATTTGTTTATTGATTAGTGTTACATTTTCATCGCATTACAATCTTTTTTGTCATCATGGATACGTTAAAAATTCGAGTAATTATGGATTATGAGTACCGTCGTGGCAGCAACGCGGCACAAGCGGCACGCAACATCAACGACGTTTACGGAGCTAACACTACAAACCAACGCACCACCTGTTATTGATTTGTTCGCTTCCGTTCTGGGAATTTCGACCTGAAAAATGAACCTCGCGGTCGTCCGAAGACTGGTCGACAATGAAGAATTAAAGGCGATTGTGGAAGCTGATGATACACAATCTACGGCTGAATTAGCAGCAGCTTTCGACGTTAGCGTCAAAACAATATTGGTCCATTTGCGTCAAATTGGCAAGGTAAAAAAGCTTGACAATTGGGTGCCCCACGAACTTAATGATCGCCAGCGCGAAGTACGCGTCGAGACGTGCCTTACACTGCTCAACAGGCACACAAATGAAGGAATTTTGAATCGCATTGTTACCTGCGATGAAAAATGGATTCTGTTTGATAACCACAAGCGCTCAGAAAGTTGGTTGGATCCTGATTCAGCACCTAAACAATACCATAAACGAAAACTCACCCCTAAAAAAGTGATGGTCACTGTTTGGTGGTCTAGCGCCCGTGTGATTAATCACAGCTTCTTACTAAACGGGGTGAGCATTACTGCAGATGTGTACTGTGAAGAACTGAACACAATGATGGAGAAGCTGGCACATCTCCAACCAGCATTGGTCAATCGCTCGTCTCCGCTACTCCTACACGACAACGCGCGACCTCATACTGCACAGCAGACGGTCTCCAAGTTGCAAGAACTGGGGTTGGAAGTTCTCCGTCATCCGCCCTACTCACCAGACCTTGCGCCTACAGGCTACTACTTTTTCCAGAATTTGGATAAATCCTTGGCGGGAAAAAAATTCAATACCCGAGAGGCAGTACAAAATGCCTTTGAAGAATTTGTTGCTTCCCGTCCAGCTGATTTCTTTAAGAAGGGCATCAATAAACTGCCACTGCGTTGGCAAAGATGCATTGATTGCATGGGTGATTACTTCGATTAATACAAATAAAAAATACATGAAAAAAAAATCGTTTAAATTTTTTCATACAAAACGGCAATTTCATAGGTAATAATATTATTAATTATCCATCTACTATGATCTCTTGGATGGAGAAATTTTGATATGCGCTTAAAAAAAATTGTATATTTTCATAAGGTCCAAAATCTATTTTTACCATTTTTTCTAATATTTTTTTATATTATGGGCTACAGAAGCTCAATACAAAATATTAATATTACACGTACACAGACCGCTATCAAACACGTCGCTTGTCTAGCGCAAATACAATAAATAATACGTCACGAGCATGTTGGTGACGCGAACCCATAAGTTTTTCTTCTACTAAAAATCGCTCAATTCGGCTAAGGAAATTTTTACATAAAAAAACTGATTTCATAGCACACTAAGTAGATACTAATATATGGACCTCCAAGCAGAATTCCGACTATTTTAATTTTTTTTTTTTCGAATTGACTACGATATTGACCTAGCAAGGTCTTAACAGCTTCACCGGACTACTAAGGCGAGCGCTTAAGGCACTCAGCCGATTTTATTTGAGAACTACCTCAAGGGTGCACGGCACACCTCGGCTTGGGCTGTTGCGTGATACATGCAATTCGCGACCTATCTGAGCTAAACTAAGCTAACTATTCATACGTATATGAGTTGTTGAAACATATATGTGTACCAAGCATACATACCTCAACAACTCTTATATATATTTCGTATCGGACAATTTTCTAAACTATTTCAGTTTGATAAGGGGAAAAAAATAAAACCCTTCCACTTGCATGCGTAAGCGCACGTGTGTGGAGGTGATATGTGTAATGTTGTCGCAGTGATGTAAGATTTTGTGTCACTGTATCGCGCGAGCAGCGCACTCAAGGGCTCCACGCCAAGGGAACGGACCTAGGCTTGAGCCGCTGTCGAGGGGGCTTAATCTGGTCCATTTTAAAATTTATCGAGAATTTTCTGTATAAATTATATACATACTAGCGGACCGGGCGGACGTTGTCCTGCCTTGATAATAAAAAAAATCTTAAAAGTCAACCGCAGCGCCACCTACCGGGTCCAATTGTGAATCTAAACCATTCTCGGATCCACTGGAACACGTACACAAAATTTCATCAAAATCGGTCCAGTCGTTTAGGAGGAGTTCAGTCACATACACACGCACACAAGAAATATATATATTAAGACTAGCGGACCGGGCGGACGTTGTCCTGCCTTGAAAACAAAAAAAAATCCTAAAAGTTGATCGCAGCGCCACCTGCCGGGTCCAATTGTGAATCTAAACCATTCTCGAATCTCCACGAACACACACAAAAAATTTCATCAAAATCGGTCCAGTCGTTTAGGAGGAGTTCAGTCACATACACACGCACACAAGAAATATATATATTAAGATGTATAACGATAATATTAATACTATATTTGAATACATATTTGCAATTCAATTCCACATGTATGCTTTAGACAGTAAAGTTAATCGGAAAGTAAACCATCAATGAAAATATAAATAAAAAGTACTCTATTTTATTCCTCGATATTCGCATCCATGTCTACGTTATTTTTACAATCTCTTTTATATTATATTCAATAGCATGTGAAAAACACTCGGAACCGTAAAATCATAGAGAATAAATTAAATTACATTGGTGGATCCGACATATCTGTATATCAGATTTATTAATGCGTGAAGAAAAACTTCGTAGCTCTTTTAAAGCATAACGCCGCAAAGAGTAATGTCTGTATGTATGAAGAAGAAATGCAGAAGGATAAAATGTGTGTCTAATCTGTGTTACAAATATAGTAAATCCATTATTTATACTAATATTGAATGTCAAATAGTTTAAAGTCAAACTAGAAACGAATCAAAAAATGTGTGCGTGTACTAGTGTACACACGTAAGAAGTGAAACTTGTTTAAGGCCTTATTTTTCGCAAAATGATCTATATGCAACTTTCCAGAAATTGGTTAAATAAAGTTAAATTAGATAAAGTTTAAACAAAAGGATTTTATTATCATAGACATGAATACAAAAAAGATGGCGCGTAACGGCCTTATTTTTCGCAAAATGATCTATATGCAACTTTCCAGAAATTGGTTAAATAAAGTTAAATTAGATAAAATTTAAACAAAAGGATGTTTATTATCATAGACATGAATACAAAAAAGATGGCGCGTAACGGAAAAATGTGACGCGTAACCGAAAAATGTGACGGTAAATTTTTTTCCAACGCCGATAAAGAAGTTTCACTTCAACTAGTTAGAATTAGAATAAAGTCGGAATAAAGATATAAAATGTATCATCTATATAAGCATAGAAAAAGTAGTTAAGTATACTTTCCTTCTCTGCTTTTCAACTAATTTTAGTTATTATTTAATGTTATTCTTTTATTGTTTACATTTAGTGTTATCACTAGAAAATTTTGGAAAAGAACTCTTTTTCCTTAACATTACACCTTGACAAATTAATGAATTATGATTGAATTTCGTCCACTAGTCGACCACTAGTATCAGTAAAAAGCCAGTTATATATTTGCATAATAATATAACGCCCTGATAAAAGAGCGGTGTGCTGATGATGGTCACACGAACTTGCAAAGTTACGTGCGGCCTGCTTCACGGCTCGGCGGATGACCGATCGCAGCCGCCGGAGAAGGATCAAGAACCTCGACGAGGAGACCCTGCTGTATAGCGAATACAGGCAGAGGTAGAAGGCTCTGCAGATTGCCATCAGCCAAACCAAAGAGGAGACGTCGGAGGAGCTCCTTCAGACGCTAAAGAGTGATCCATGGGGGTGCCCATACCGGGTGGTCCGGAATCAACTGGGATATTAGTCCGTGCGAGTCGGACATAACCCACACTCTTCTCCGGGAGGGTGAGTATCCATAATGGATTTCCCCACGTTAATAAAAAAAAAGAAATAGAACAGAATTGAAATAATCAAAAACTGTTCCCAATATAACTGGTATGAAGTAGTTGTTGGGTTTTGCATATTTCTAATCAACGTCCACGGTAACTACTTTCCAATTATCTGGAACTAGAATTAACTAGAGCTTTGCGTATTTATAATCCATTAGTTTTGTTTTTCATATTCATATTCAGCAGTCGTGGTAATTATTTCTTATTTAACTGGTAAAGTATTTTAATTTAAAGTAGCTTATGTTATATTATCTATACATATAATAAGAATGTAAATTTAATGCGTGTGTACTTTTTCGATTTTCGAGAAAAAAATTGTTGCAGGTGTCTAGGAATGAGTAATAGAATACTTTTCAATCATTTTTTTAAATGTCTGTCTGTCTATCTGTTTGTATGAACACGCATCACTGCTAAAGTACAGGGTTCACAATAAAACCTCAAATGACAAATCATAAAGCATATCTTCGTGTGTAACTTAGGCTTTGTTACATTAAAGTCGGTTCACTCTATCAAAAGTTATTGTAATTTGAATGACGACTCGAGGTAAGTACGAGAGAAGAGTAGTAATCTCAGGAACTACTACTGGTCCGATTTGATTCTGAATTCTTTCATTGTCATATAAATC
Source organism: Antheraea yamamai (assembly GCA_036509395.1). NCBI lineage: Eukaryota > Metazoa > Arthropoda > Insecta > Lepidoptera > Saturniidae > Antheraea > Antheraea yamamai. The sequence goes on along the minus strand of AP028435.1, from coordinate 15,807,202 downwards.
ATTTATCAAGGAAGGCTGTAGGTCACATATCATCACGCTAAGACCCATAGGAGCGGAGCACCAATGAAAAATGTTTCAAAATCGTTTTTTTTTTTCGTTTTAAGAACTTGCGCTGCGTGTTAGTTAGCCCAAAGTAACTATTCCACGCGGAAGAAGTCGCGGGCATAAGCTAGTATCAAATAATTGTGCTATTTTCTTATTACATTTTCTACAAGTTTTGTATATTTTCTTCGAATATAATAAAAGAAACGTATACGCAGTAGAAATGCTACTTTAACTACGTTGATGGTAAACAAAGCTGTGATCACCGAAGTAGCAATGTTTACTGGCAGTGCGGTCCCAATTCAAGGAACCGTTACGCTGAAGAAAATATATAGGAGAGGTTAACATTACCATAAGTTTTTTTTTAAATTGTAGCACAAATTTATGACGGCAGTGTGTCTAATTAAAAGGTCTACAATCGATCAAAAGTCGCGGTTGTCGAAAGAAAATGTTTTACTCATAATTACAATTCGAAAGATCATCAAAGGAAAAAGCATTCTCGCGTCCCTTAAAAACATTCGTTTACGTTATTATCTTTAATGGAAACTAAATGAACGCCAGAACACTTTGTTTAAATTACCACAGTATTATATGAGTACATTTACCTCGTACTCTCTCAAGCCGTTTCATATGTAATTTTCGTACCGGGTGTATTCTGTTTTATTTATTATTTTACATATTTCATTTGCAGGATGCGAATTATACCGCAAAATTTAAAAATGTTCGATATATTCTATATATAAATAATAAAACAGTTAAGTATATTTTTCTTCTCTGTTTCTCAACTTTTTTTTGTCTGTTGACGAGCTCTTTATCAATAAAAAATTTCGATAAAGGTATTTTGAATTGAAATTTCTTATGAGAGGGCTTTGAAATTCTGATCGGCAACCTTTTTGTGTGACGAAAAATGGTGGGTATAAATACTGTGTCGGTTAGAGTATAGAAAACAGTGATACTCGTCCGATCACCGAAATTAAGCAACGTCGGGCGCAATCAGTAATTGGATGGGTGACCGCCTGGGAATACCGCGTGACCTGGCCAATTTGTTGTAATTGTTTGATTAAAAAAATTCCCCGTAATACAAAACTTTCACTTCTATCGTGTGTGTTTACGTCACATACTCTTTTTTTAAATTGCAACTTTAAACATTAACGAATTATGGTGGAATTTCGACCACAAGAAAACCATGACCATCTTACAACCGTCTATATATAGATAGACGAATATATAAAAATATATATAAAAACAAAATAGTTCAGTATCATTTTCTCCTATATATGTCATCCGACTTCCTCTATTTTTCTCTGTTTAATACCTAGATTTTCAACGTTATTAAGAAAAAATCTTGAAAATCGTTTTTTTTTCGTACTATTGAAGCATTTATTCATCCTTTAATTGTACTAATTTAGACTCTTAGGTCTACAATTTGAAATAATTATACAACGTAATGAGTTTTTGGTAAACAATTTAGAAGGAAAACAAAATAAATACAAATAACAATATCTGATATATTGTGATGAAGGAACTGCGTACCCTTTATTATGATGGAATTTCCATCACTAGTATATAATTATTATAAATGGATGATGGTTTATGACATACATGAGACTGATAAATTTCAAAACCGCTTAACCGTCTATACTGTGAAATTTGATATTTGACATAGTTTTTACTATAACTTGCAAATACATGGTGTTGGTGATTATACAATATTATACGATGTGGATTATAGTATTTATATAATATCGATTATGTCATAACTTAAGTAATGATTAAAAGAAATATTGGGAGGGCTGGTGTTACTCAAATCCGCAGGAAGTGCATCTCTCATTTCCCTACATGTGCTCCCGGGTGACGCTAAAGAGTGACACATTTTTGGCCGCTGCACTGTTCCACATACCGCCTCGCAGCGACGAATGAATTAATTAACCAATCGAAGATAATAAAAGATGAATCCTCTATTTAACCATAGGATTAAATAATAAAAACGAATGTGGGACGAGCTGCGGGCAAAGCTAAGTAATATTAAAATCCATTGCTACGAAAATATATCCGAAATGTCTTTGTATTTGTATATCTTTGTATTGCTCACTCACAGTTAGATTGGTTTCAACGCGTTCAACAACAGCCGGTGAACAAACACTGAATGTAAATTTGTAAAGCGATATTGAGTACGAGGATCATTAATATAAATGTTAATTCCACGGCTGGTTGGTGAGGACTGTTCATTTAATTGTTCATATCGAGCTATGTATCGTGTTTATTACTTTTTAATACGCTGTTCATTTAAGCTCCCATTTCGATACATGTTATACGTATATGCTTATGTGTTTTTCTAGCTTCACCACCCGACTTTGTACAGGTATAATTACGAAGAAAATGGGACAAAATCTTTCCTTTACAGTACGATCATGTAATGAAGTAAAATGGTAACTGAACATTAATTAGACTGTCGATTTTGTCAATATTTTTTTTATTTTTGGTAACCGATTACTGCTATTGTCGTGTACGTAAATGATATCACAAGCATCTTGCGATCATTTCAAAGTTGTAATGTAACAAGACGGTGGCCCGCTTGTTAGAACTATCCAGGGAGTTTTTGTGACAAGTCCAAATCCAAGCTCCAAGCAAACCGTTCTGCAATAATGCGTTTACATACATTCTGCAATTGATTTGTATCTGACACGTATACATCTTTATCTGACAGAACTGAGTTCCACCCTCTCATAGAACACTGACGTGAAGTAACAGTGCTTGCATTGTTGCGTTTCGTTCGGAGCGCCGAAGGCTCACCTCCCCTCCTCCTCCTATCACCCATCCCCACTCCTCTCCCCCTCCCACTTTTCCTTCCCTCAAACACAGGCTGGCAACGCACTTGCGACTCCCCTGGTGTAGCAAGTGTCTATGGACGGTGGTGATCATTTACCATCAGGTGACCCGCCTGTTCGTTTGCCTCCTATTATACAAAATATATATATATAAACTAGCGAGCCCGGCGGACATTGACCTGCCATGATAAAAAAAACCGCAAAATAAAAGTCAGCCGCTGCACCACCTACCGAGTCCATTGAATCTAAACCATTCTTGAATCCACCTGAACGAACTCAAAAAAAAAACATAAATATCAAATATAAAAATATCAAATCCAACCTTTTAGGAGGAGTTCAATCACATACATACTAACAGAATAATTATATATATATATACTAGTGGGCCCAGCAGACGTTGTCCCGCCCTGATTATGAAAAAATCCTTGACAAATTATATACTAAAACGTTCCTCATTAATCATTCTATCCACCGGTGAAAACAGCATGAAAATCCGTTCGGTAGTTTTTGAGTTTATCGCGAACAGACAGACAGAGAGACGCGGTAGGGGACTTTGTTTTATTCTATATAAAGATAAGTTTATTACTTACGAAGTCAGTTCGAGAAAAAAACTTACCAATATTCCACTGAACAACTCATTAATTAATATACTAAAAAAAGTTTCAGTGTTTTTTGTTTTTCTATATTTAATTATTCTACTTGTTTCAAGACTTATAAAACATATTTACGGTTCGCTAGAACAAAAAATCTAAAAACAATTGCTTGTTTAACTCACTACTTAAACTTTTATCCTCTCCGACCGAAACACAAAATGATTTCATAAGTTTTTGGGTATAACTTTTCGGTAAATTCATGTTGTTGGGAGAAGCAAGTTATATCCATTTTTTTTTTTACATTACATCCATAAGTTTTGTACGTTGCCCGGATCACGGCGAGGTGAAATCTCTCGGGTTTAAAGTAAATCCTTTAACCACAGAATTTCTTGTTTACTGCTGTCATATTTTTATCCAACTTCCTTATCTACATTTTAGAACCCGTTTAGCCTTTCTGCATATCATTTGCAGCATTTTATTGGTAAAATGTAAAAAATATCAAAGACTTTTATATGTTTTCTTTTTAGTTTTATTTAATCAAGTAGCTCTACAAAACATCTTTAGTAATTGTGTACTATGTTTCTATATTTCGTTTCTATATTTTATGTTGATAATTTATAAATTCATAGGTTGGACAAAATGTTCAAAGATATGTTATATTATACAAAATTATGTTTTTGCTGATATTATTAACTAGCTGTTGTTCGCGACTTCGTTTGCCTTGTCGACACACAGCTTATTACCTTTCTGCAGTGCAAAAAAAAATAGCAATTAAAAATCATGATTTGTTAAAACTTTGTCCTATTAATGTCCTATTAAATTAAGATATCGTGTTATTTTTGTCTTTGAATAAGAACCAAAAAACTAGAGAATTATTTTTTATCAAAATCTACCAATTTGTTTTTGCGAGATGCGCGCACAACGACACATCTTTATCATAATTTATATGGATACTAGCTTCTGCCCGTGACTTCGTCCGCGTGGAATAGTTACTTAAGCCTAACGCTAACAGGTAGAGGAAGCTCTCAACAGGAAATAAAAACGTTTATGAAACATTCTTCATTGTTGCTCCGCTCCCAATATTCTTAGCGTGATGATATATCACCTATAGCCTTCCTCGATCAATGAGCTATCTAACACTGAAAGAACTCTTGAAATAGGACCAGTAGTTCCTGAGATTAGCGCGTTCAAACAAAGAAACTCTTCACACTATAAAATAAGTATAGAAAATAAAGAACGATGATTATAAATGTGCCAAGGACATAAATTCTATTTCAACAAAAACAAACATAATTTCTCATAGGCATCATTTTAAAAGTTTGAGACAAAAAAATATTACGGTTAACTATCAGGGGATCATACATATATATCACGGAAAGTTTGCTAACTGTTAAAGGTGAAGTAAGACATCAGAACGACACCCCAGCGAGACCTTTATGTTCATTTCCAAACGGTAGTTTTTCGCTATAATTTTTATAGTGCAGAACAAAGCGAATTGAATATTTAAGAAAACTTAGAACCTGTATTAATAATATTATATAATAGCTTCTGCTCGCGACTTCGTCCTCGTCGAATAATGACTTTGGGGTAACTAAAACGCAGCGGAAGTTCTCAAAAGGAAAAAAAAAAACGATTTTGAAACATTCCTCATTGCTGCTCCGCTTCTATTGGTCTTAGCGTAATGATATATAGCCTGTAGCCTTCCTCGATAAATGAGCTACCTAACACTGAAAAAAATCTGAGCGGTGTTTTTCATATTTCCATACAAACTTTCATCCCCTATTTCCTATTGTTATTTTATACCCTTGGGGGCAATACTTTTACAAACTTTGAATGTCATATTTATTTATATCGAATCAACAGCCTAACAAATAAGTCCCTAGCTTTTAGCTCTATAAGTGACGATACTTCATACCACTTTTCACCCACGCTTTCAACTCTTTTTTCGCATTAAAAAGTATGTTCTATATAATTTCTCAGGCTCTAGACTATCTATGCACCAAAGTTCATTTAAATCGGTTCAGTACTTTTGGCATGAAAACGCGACAGACAGAATTACTTTCGAATTTATAATATTAGTAAGAATTATCGACAGTCATATTGGTATAGTGGTTAGAACAGTGGTATATCAATCCGATATCCGCAGGTTCTAACCCCAGCATATACTAACGATTTTTTCGGAATTCGCCAACATTTATTAATTTAAATTAGTAACGATATCGGCTAAAGGTGAAGGAAAACATCGTGAGGAAACCTGCACCTGAGAAATATTCTTGTAGTACCACCGTACGTGGGCAAATATAGAACTGTGGATTTCTCGGAGTTTGAAGTCGCCAATACGTAGTGGGCTGACGTGGTGATTATGCCCATACCTTTCTTCGAGAAGAGGCCTAAGGCCTCTGCAGTGGCTCTACAGACTGATGCTGATGATTATCGACACCCTTTATCAAGTTCGAGGTAAGCAGATAATATTACAATAATGGCGACTATTGTATCTAAATTACGCTTCTACCATTATTACGAAGTAAAGGTTTTATATTTGGCGAGATGAGCTTTTAAACCACTGAACTTATTCTAAAAACTCTTAAACTGGTAGAAAGCAGGCTTCATCCTGATTAATATATTTAGTAGTCCTTACAAATATTATAAATGCTAAAATTTGTTTGTTGCTAAGCCTTCACATAGATTGTCGGGGGTACAAAAAGGACACAGAATGCCTATATCTCATCCATGGGCTGAGTGCCTTAAGCGCTCGCCTTAGTAGTCCTTGCCAGGTCAATAGCGTAGTCAGTTCGAGAAAAAAAACTACTTCCCATCCAGAAAAACGGTTCTATTCCCAAGGAATAGATCAAATCTACATTAAAACGCATGCAGCCGCGGGCCAAAGGTAGTAAGCTACATTACATTGATATTAAGTTTTGTATTTTAACTCGTGCGTACAAAGCGTAAGAGCGTAGTGTATCGATTAAGTAAATTCGAGTCATATTAAACGTTACAAAAACAAATGAGAATACCATGTCCATAAAGGTTAAGTAGAAATGATAAAATCAAATAGAAATCGCTAAAACTAGGGAAATGGTTAAACAATAAAGACAATTTTACATTTTAAAGAATAAAACATAACTCATAATTAATACATATAAAACATTTTTTTCTATATAAAAACAAAATCATTTTCACGAGTACGAAGTCGCTGGCACCACTTAGTGTAGCCACAAATCCCAATTAATAGCTTGAAAAGTAAACCTAGATAACTAATTTCAAGTTCTGATTCAATGTTACTTGGAAATCAATTTTATTATGTTCATATATTTATTACACATAACAATGTTTTTTTTATCTATAAACGTCGGAATTATTGTGCACCAATGCCTTATTACACTATCGACACCGTAGATAATTTTCATAGTAATTTTCCTCTTCTACTTTCTTTTGTTTTTCTTGTACACTTTAATTACAGTTTCTGAGCGCTTAGCAGCTTGACGTCTATCGTTATTGTGTTTATGTATTATTCAAAGCCAAAAAATAAATTATTAAAATAATAAAGAACAATCTATTAAAATACAACAAATGTCCGCGACTTCACCGTCGTTAATTTTACCATATAAAGCTTAATAACGATAAAATGTAACCTAGCGCCACCGCTTGACGAGTTATGGTAAAACGGATGGAATAAAAACTATTGCTGATAATTTATACATTACAGTCATATTATATTTTCATGCAAAATTTGATGAAAGTCGAATGAGATTAAATGATTTTGTTTATCGCAATCATCTCTACAGTTTTATTATAGTAGGTATGTATGTAATTCATACTAATAAACTTTTGAACCTCCAGACTAATCTCTGAAATTAGCTGAACTCATTTCGACGACAGCTTTATCAAAAGTCAGTAACACAGGAAGGACCTCTCAAAGTATACCTAGGACCTCTCAAAGTATACCTACAGTACCTATCATTACAATTTTGTATAATGTTAAGCATTCTTGACAAACTTACTTTAGCTATGTGTAGTGGTAGTAAATAATGCACTTTATTAAATCAGAAGGTTTATTGATTGGACCTAATTATGGTGCGGACGAGACGAGAAATGAAAAAATATATATCCTGGTTAATAATATATATGTCAAATTGGAAGCGATCAAAGCCTTGAAAAGTATTCAAAGGCAAATGAAGTCATTTTTGGTTATAGCTTTGCCTAGGTAGTTAAGAGCTTACGAGGATAGTTTTGGCTGCTTTCCAAACATTGTAAGACTGGGTTTAATAAACGCACGTAGGTTATAGCAGACTTTGTAGGCTAGAAATTCAGATGGTGACATGTAGTTTGTAAAAATAGTTACGTATACGTATGAATTGTAATATCATCTTTGCGTTAATGTGTTGAAAATATTACATTAAGATAATATATAAAGTGGTCAGAAAATCTTTAATTTATACGCAATGTAAGATCTTTTAGGTGGCAGAGCCACGCTAAAGCTATTACTGGTTTCAGCATGAATGGGTCGGCTCACTCGGGGTAGTACCACGCTCTCGCAGAAAACGGACGTGAAGTAACAACAAGCAAGAAGTGCTTTGCATTGTTGCGTTTCGTTCGGTCAGTGAGAGCGCCGGATAACTCACCTCCCTCCCCCTCCCTCGGCCCCCAAACACAGGATGGCAACGCACTTGCGACTCTTCTGGTGTTGCAAGTGTCTATGGATGGTGATGATCACTTAACATCAGATGACCCACCTGTTCATTTGCATTCTATGATATAAAAAAAAAATCTAGAATGTCTATAAAATGGTCATAATTAAATTTTTTCAGGCGATAATGGCTCAGTTGTTCGGACATAGCGTCGATCGACGTAGGTTCAAATCCTTACGAATAAGTCGGATTTCGCGCTGAAAGAAAACATCGTGATTGTGCCATCGTAACTGAAACCATTGCACGGCTTTTTCTAAGTTCTCTTAGCTAGTTACCACACTCAAGTTGAGAATGTGCCGCCAAGGAAATACGGGTGTGTTTCGGCAGCTATACTTAAGAGTCGATGTCGCTAGGCTTAGAATGTTTACCATCGTTATTTAACGTCAGGTGAGATTGTAAAGGCTAATGAACCCTTCAAAGTATATAAACACAGATAAACACAGAGTTCATATTATCAGTATATTAAAACTATATATAATAATCACGATTTCATTCGTGTCCATTATAGTAAAATAGCTCATACCTCAATGTTTGCTTTTCAAGCGCAGTTTGTGGAGGCGGGCTTCAATATATAATCAACTTCTTTCTACGCTTAGAATGATTTCTGACCTACAATTTGTATGACAATTATTTCTCTCCTATGACTCATAGTGTGATGAAAAATAGCTGATTAAATTCAAATAAAAAATCTAATGTACTTAATGATATTTGTATAGACGTAGATATTTTCACAACAATTAAAAAAATGTGAAATATTTAAAATCCATTGTTTTTTAATGTATTTTTAATTTATTTATATGATATAAATAATGATGACACAAGAGCCAATAATAAAATGTATTTTGAGTAAGTTGTATCACTGTAAGGGCACAATGTATATATGTAAGATAGAGTGCATGGTAAGCAAATTATATGTGAGCTCGATGTATGAACGGCGAGCATGTTACTGCGTGCTGGCCCGCACGGAAGGTTGTCGACACAGGGACAATAAATTAAAAACTCAAATTCACACGTGAATTTTAATTGTGGGTCCTCGACCCATTCTAATCAGCTAAAGCAGTGAATTAATTGGGGTACACGCACGTACGCTGCCCCAACCTCAAAATCACTATTTATACATATAATATAAGGCAAAAAAAATGCGCTACACTTAAAACGGTTTTTCAGTAATAAACAAACGAATTTAGAAAAAAGGTGCGTACCAAGAGTCTGCAGAAATAAATAAAACAAAAGAATAATACAAATACATAGCACATTTAACCAGATTAACTTTACTTGAATAAGGAAATAAGAGTTGGTTCATACATGTGACTTACAATATCAGCGTGGCGACCTTTATTCTTAAGCGTATATGGCCTTCACTCACCTTTAATCTCGACAATAACAACCGGGCAATTGGATTTTTCTTTGAAGTCTGGTCAGATAACATTAGTGTTTACTTTATATTTGGTGAACTGTATGATATTTCTTGATTACTGTGCTAATTTTTGGTGCGGTTTCGATTTCGTGTAGATTTGATATAGCCCTCGGGATATGATTATACTGATTTCTGGATCAAAGTACCCTATATCATTTTCCGTTGCCATGACAATGTGTATACAAAATATCAAAATGATTGGTTGAGTAGTTAAGACGTGAAAGCATAATAAACAAACTCATTTTCAAATTTATAATAATAGTAATAAGGATTATTTAGGACCGTATTTTTTTAAACGTTTTAAATTTTGCAATATTACGAGTCTCCAATATCATACACGACAACTTAGTCGCTTGAACGTCTTATAAGGAAAAATAAGGTAGAAAAGCTATTATCGTGTTTGTACTCGTGAATCGATCATAACTATATCGTAAAAATTGGATTCGTTCCACCACATAATATATACTTACACGTTGCATTTATTTATTAGTTTACGTACTAAAGTTAAATATTGTGATATAGAATAGGTATGCATAGACAGAATACATTCTTTGTTTTTTTTAATTACAAAACCTAATACATTTCAATAGCAGTTTCATCTGCGGTATTGGTATAGATACGGAAGAATTCAATTTTTGTTTATTTTTTTTTTTTTAAACATGATACTTTTATATATTTGATATAGCTTCTTGAGGCATTAGTATAACGAATATAGACGGTAGCACTCTAAGGCCCAATAAGAAAAGTTTTTTTGAATGAAATAAACGATTGCAAAATTTGTCATAATTATCACTTTATTTTTGACTTTGAGCTCTTTAATGCGAGCCCGAGTCACATTACACCTATTTTTAATTACTTTGTTTTCGAACGTACTACACTGTTACCCTAGCAAGGCCTTTACAATTTCACCGGATTAATTATTTTATTTATTTTAAGGCTTGCATAGGATAACTCGGTGAAGCTTGTACATATGAAAACATATCGTATCAAAACAAAAAATATCAAAAATCTTCTTTGGAAGAATTGAGGTATTTGCCGCAATAACACACAGCCTAAGAAAATTTTAATCAGCTACCTGTAACGATTTAAAAAAGGTAGTCATTTAAATGTACCACAGAAAACATACGCTTAGCAATATACTTCGTTTTCTCGGAACAGAATCGTAAAAGGAGATTAACTCGTCGTTTCGACTGGTTTCGACGGCTCGCATTTCGAGATCTGTCAGTATAAATTCAATTAACCGGTGGTTGTCGAAGAAATCGGCATTACAAGAGCTGTCGACCTAAATGGATTTTCATGACTCGGCTGTAAAACTATTTTTAAACTCTTGAATTCTGAGCGAATACGAAGCGACAATTAGAAATCATCCGCGAGAGTACTGCAACTGCGACATGGTGCTATTTCTGAACAGTATTGAAATGCTTTCTAGTGTAACCGTCACATGTTTAAAACTTATTGGTCTGTAAATAATTTGAGTATACTGATATAGTGTTTATATTTGAAGAATAAATTCTTACATTTTTTTTTATACCACGACGGTAGCGAACACACATGCGGGCCACCTGATGTAAACCGGTCACCGCAGCCTATGGACGCTTATAACATGAGAAGTGTTACATGCGGGTTGCAGACCCTTAAATAAACTATTTATTTTCCCCCTGAAGCACTCCATACTGTAGTACCCAGGAAAACTTCAGCAGGGAGCTCATTCGTAGAAGGAAACCCCTCTGGCACCGAACCGTCCGAGACCATTTCAGTTCCAATGTGTGGGGATGATTTTCCTGCCGGTGACGAGCAGTGCGATGGTGGAAAGCAGTACAGGCACAATTCCTCGGAACACAACCCATTATACAAACGGTGGAGCACACATAATATATAACCACACACATCATAATACACGGGCATTTTAACTAACCATGGACGTAATAAGATATATTAATACTATTGTAATTAAACATTCTTTTTTGTACTTTACAGGATTTAGCATTTGACCGCAATCTCATCTGATGTTAAGTTACGGCGTAGCCTAATATGGTAAACACACCATACCTAGAGGGGACTGACTCTGAAGTGCATCTGTTGGAACACATCAACGGGTGCTTGGCGACATACTTTCAACCTGATGGTAGAAGAAGCTAGCCAGATGGACTTAGAATAAATCCTACCTCCATGCTCTGGTTTCATCACAATGTTTTCCTTCACCAGAAGTTCTGACTCAGTCTGACTAGTGGGTGGTAGAGCCACGCTGAAGCTATTATTGGGTTCAGCATGAATGGGTCGGCTTGCCCGGGGGAGTACCAACCTCTCATAGAAAACCGACGTGAAGTAACAGTGCTTGCATTGTTGTGTTGCGTTCGGTCAGTGAGAGCACCGGAGGTCCACCTCCCCCTTCCCACCTCTCTCCTCTCCCCCTCCCTACCTTTCCCCCAAACACAGGCTGGCAATCTATGATCGGTGGTGATAACTTAAGATCACGTGACCCACATAAAAAAAAAGTATCAAGCATTCGGACCTATGTCCATCGTTGCCGTCTCCGAACACGCTATTAACTAAGCCATCGTCGCTTTAAATGTACTGCAGACGTTCTGTCAAGTTGTGATAAAAAGTAATTTGAATGTGTTAATCTGTTGCTAACTTTGAAAGTAATCCACCTATAAAACATTTATTACGCATCGTAATTTATACGGATAAATAAAAACCAATAGACAGGATAAAAGTAAATTTGTTTATGTACGAATCGTAAGGGAAAATTTAAATTTTTTTACTACCGAGGCTTTTCTGTTACGCTTTATTAACTCGTAAATGTTTTATTGAGACGAGTGTCGCTTTAGACACTAAAGTTGACGGATATAAGTGATTTTATTCAGCTTATAAATTTAACAACACTCGATTTTTTTTCAAATGTGACTTTGTAATAAACTTCATAAACATCTGAAATAGTAACAATTGTTGATATTAAATACTAGAAAAGTGTGAATATGGATGGGTACAGGAGTAGAGGAAAAGCAAAATAGACATGGATAGATTATGTTAATAATGATATGTGTATAAAAGGCGTGAATACTGGAATGACATCTGACAGAACAGAGTGGAAGAAGAAAACATGCTATGCCAATCCTTCTTAGGTAGAATAAGAGTAAAGAAATGATGAGTTGACATTATCAAGAAATAAGTTCAAAATATGTAGTTTCAATTGCATTTACAAATTACCTTGCTGAGTGGTAGGATATAGCAAATTATGTTCAACTATGGAGATCGCCACCGCTATATATTATTACGTCATACAATTTTGGACATATTATGGCTAGAATAAGGTACAGACAGTGCCGAGATTTTTGTTATGCTCGAATAAAAAAATAACAATGGGTTACGTCATTTAACTGTTCCAAACATCAACAACATTGGTTACAATTTTATCATATCTTATATATAAATACAATGATATAGGTCTGAGGATGTGCGCGCTTCACGCAAAAACTACTAGATGATTTTTATCACATTTGATGTTTTATTCCTTACAGTCTTGGTTCTTATCTAAAAGAAAGATTATCAGGATATCTTCATATAATGAGTACTTCGACTTCAGGATTGTGTTTTCTTACCGTGGAGAAGTGGGACAAACTGTATGTCCTTTATGTTTTTTCCTCCGATCTTTCCATTATATAATTCCTTCCCTTCTAATATTTAAAAGGAAGAAGAACAGGGAGGAAAATACCTTGTTAAGATAATAAACGATGCAGAAGACGTTACGGGTATACGGCTAGTTATTTCAATAAATATTAGTCCTTTTTGTCCCAGAAAATCGAGAGGTTTAGTTTTTGCTAAATTCAAGCTTATTAGTTTTTTGATTCCTTTGTGAATTCATTACTTGGTCTGTCGTATGTCTAACCGAAAGTTAATAATTCTATTCGAATAGTTTGTGTACTCCATTATTAAATGACGATTTAATACAAAATTAGGCCATATTTTAACTTAGCTTTTAAGTGCAGCTATTAGAATACTCTAAATCACTCTTGTCGCAGATTTTCAACTCAAAGCTAAAAGTTTTTGAAAATCATAAGATCTATCCTACCATCAATCATTATTTGATCTGTCATCGGAAAATTCTCTTTTATCATAAGCCTGGATTCGTTATAGTAAACAAAATCCCATTGCCCAGTAGCAAATCGGAAATTTTGAGGTTATCGCCCTTTATAACCTCAACTTTGTAATCAATATGTTTGTTTGCCATATGCTTAAAATGACGTATATACTAACAGGAACAGGAAAGAAATGCGAAGTTTTTATTTCATATCAAGATGAAGTTTACCGTTACTTAGGAACTACGCCCTACTAAGTGACATTTTATTATGGTTCACGAACGTGAATTCTATAGTATATTGAAAATTAAATTTGTGGGGTTATGATCAAAACTTAATATAGGTTGACATAGCATGCATAAAAAAAGAAAGAATATTAGACAACATTAAAGATCGAAATTCACATCAAAACAAAAGCAAGAGAACAACAGATCACAATTTAAAAAAATACTTTTTCATAGTTGGGGTTAGAGAGGTAAATGAATAAATCAACCCTAAAACGTATCACAGACAAAATGTATGCCGTATAGAGACAATATTATTTCTACAAAATATGACAGCAAACACGTTTTATATAAATTATAAATCATGCTCAGAGGTTTTAACGTTCCTATTAACACCGTGAATTAAAGTAAAATCAAAGAAATAAATTTGGAATACAAGACAGCCTAACGAAATGAAAAAATCTTTTGTAAGTAATGATATTTAAAATGTCCCTTTTATTAAGCGAGGTGGCATATAACAAGGCAAAAATTTTAAGTCTCCCGGGATTACTGTTTGATTTAT
>AP028435.1:15698276-15792746 GCA_036509395.1 Antheraea yamamai | reverse complement strand
GACAAAATGTATGCCGTATAGGGACAATATTATTTCTACAAAATATGACAGCAAACACGTTTTATATAAATTATAAATCATGCTCAGAGGTTTAACGTTCCTATTAACACCCTGAATTAAAGTAAAATCAAAGAAATAAATTTGGAATACAAGACAGCCTAACGAAATGAAAAAATCTTTTATAAGTAATGATATTTAAAATGTCTCTTTTATTAAGCGAGGTGGCATATAACAAGGCAAAAATTTTAAGTCTCCCGGGATTACTGTTTGATTTATTACCTTCGCTCAAGCTCTGCCGTCCGAAATATTAAATTTTCAGTCGTTAATTCCATAGCTCAAATCCATAGATAGCAATTAGTGACTAAAAGCAAACTAAAAGGTTTCATTAATTGATTTTAATCATAAGGCGTAGAACTTTATAGAACTAAGCCGTGTTATTAAAATCTTCGAATTAAAACCTCGAATTCACCAAAGCACCCACCATATATAATTCCACAAAGTATTACCCTCGTAGCCTTTCTAATTTCCGCTTCAATGTTATCATAAAATTATATTATTATCGTCTATTTTAAAAGAACTTATTTCTCGCCCGTAACCGTGTTCAACCGTCGTAATGTTTAATTTTGTCGTGTAATTTCCTTCGTGTATATTAAATATAGAATCTCCTTTTGTGTATCCACTTTTATAGATTTAATAACGTGTCCTACTAACCATAGAATTCAATTAATATCAAGTTATTTTTATTGTTTTAGTGTTTTATATTTATTATGTATTTCGTTGTTTACCTACTTATCTATACATATAATAAGAATGTTGATCTAGCGTGTCTGTAGTTTTTAAATCTTTGTGAAAAAATTGTTGCATATGTCCTGGAATAATTAAAACGTGTATGAGTACTTATGTACACGCGTTAAAAGTTATACTTCTTTGGCGTAACAAGATAAAAATATTTTCAAAAATTTTATCTTTCGCCTTATTCTACGTTTGTAGAAAAAAGGTATTTAATACATTGAAAGATTTAATACAAAGAAATACAAAGAAACAAAATGATGACTGCAGCTAACTTCAGGGTGTCGGTTTTTCGTGACGGTGTGCGCGCGCATCGTATAAATTTACTCTCATCATTTTTCCCTAACGCGCCAAATGAAGTATAATTTCAATAAAATACTTTTCAATCATTTTTAGATATGTCTGTCTATCTGTTTGTGCAGGCATCATTTGCTAAATTACAGTGTTCACGATAAAACCTTACCAAGAAAATCATAAGACATATTTTCCAGTAACATTTAGCCTTAGTTTCATTAAAATCGGTTTACTCTATCAAAAGTTATTGTAGTTTTAATGACGACGCGATTTAAGTAAGAGAAAAGTATATAAGTAAATGGGCTTAATACATTGAGATGATTTTATCAGTAACTATTTTGCAAATTTTTTATACATGTTGTCACAAGTACAAAAAAAGACAAAGGGTACCTTTATTTAGAAACAAAGTACCGTTTGTGAAGAATAAATCAAATCCACATTAACGCGAGTGACACTGAGGTCATAGTTAGTAATATATGAGTCAAGTAAATACAGTTTATAAAAAGGTAATTGTTTAATCCGTATTTGATTACTTTTAAATACTTCCAAGGGGCATTTATTCTGTGGATAGAGTAGAGTGATAAAGTTTGTGCAACATTCAACTACGAGAGCGAGAGAAACAATATTGTTTCGGTTCGAAAGTTTTGTCGGTACCCAATCAGGTGTAGAAATCTATTATGATAGATCTCGGAGTTTCGAGCCTTTCGAGATTACTTGTATGTTCGCATATGCTGTAGTAATCACTTAACATCGATTAGACTGCATGCTTATTTACAACATCACTACATAAAAAAGGCAATAGATGAAATTGATTTACAGTGACAAATATGATACTTAGGAGATGGTGAAGAACCGCTTTTATTTAATTCAATATACGTATCCTTAATCGTTATTATATTCCGACATATGTACAACAGAATGTAAATTATTAGCCAACTAGTTATAATTTACCAGAATTTTATACATAAATTATCCCTTAAATTAACCCACATTCAGGACTATTTGTACGTGCAAAAAGTTTTCTAAATGGTTACCTGATTTCACGAGCTGGTACCGCTAAAATCTGTAAATTGCTTCCAAAACTAATTAGTGAACTTTTAGAACAAGGCTACATTGGAAAAATTCTACGTTGTAGAATTAATACGGGAACCATATTCAAATACGCCTAAATAGTTTTATAAGTCAATTTTTCATCGATAATATTTGTTACGGCCTGTAGCACTCCCACTGCTGGGTCACAGACTCCTTACTGAAGGGAGATAATGGCATAAACACCAACCCAAAACGTATTGGCAGTTTGAAATGTTGAGAATTTCACAATTCTAAGTTTTTCTCACATGCGGTACTATAACAAGAATATTTCTCAAGGTCGAGGTTCTTCAGAATCTATATAACTACTAGCGGTCTCGGCGGACGTTGTCCTGCTTTAATAATAAAAAAAACTCTAAAATTCAACCGTAGCGCCACCTACCCAGTCCAATTGTGAATTTAAACCATTCTCGGATCCACTTGAACACGCACACAAAATTTCATCAAAACCGGTTCTGCCGTTTAGGAAGAGCTCAGTAACATACACACGTATAGAAGAAATTCATATATGAAGATTATAAAGCTGGAGGATTTGTTTGTTTGGTTGAACGCGCTAACCTTAGAAACTACTGGTCCAATTTGAAAAACTCTTTCAGTGTTAGATAGCTCATTTATCGCGGCTATAGGCTATATAGCATCACGCTAAAACCAACAGTAGCTAAGCTAAGAATATTTCAAAATCGTTTATTTTTTTCCTTTTGAGAGCTTCGGGTGCGTGTTAGTGTTAGTCCAAAGTAACTATTCCACGCGGACGAAGTCACGGGCAGAAACTAATGCTTAATAAAGATACGTGAATAAAAAAAAACATTGGTACACGTTGGATTTTTGAACCTGTGAACATTGAAACAGAAAACCATTATACTTCAGTGTACATTCGTGTTGTTCAATATACAAAAAGAGATGAAATTTAATATTTTATACCATTTAAATAACACTTTTCAATATTAACAGAAAAAAAGGGGAAACCTGTTTACTTTGAATATTTACACTCAAATAACTCGCAAATAATCCACTGGCTTGTTGTTTCTGTTGAAAATTTATCATAATAAAGTGGTTTCACAAAAGGTGGCTTCTACAAATAAACTCCTTAATATAAATCAGAGCGTGGGTGTTGGGAAGTATTAATTTCTGGTAATGACAGTAAATTTACATTGTTGCTGTTAATAACATGAAATCACAAACTGATTACAAAGCTTTTCCTAATTTTCACCTACCTCAGGTTGTTGTCAACCTATTCCTCAGGTTGAAAATTTGTCGCAAAGTACAATAGCTACATCTATACCGGAGAATCAATGCTTTAGCAAACTTTAACTTTAGCAAACAAATTGCAAAGGTTTAAACATTTTTGGCCACATCGTTAACCAAGGTTGTGGACAAATGCTGGAAAAATATCTCCAAAAAATAAAGTCACAAAATTTTGATATTAATTTTTTTTTATCTATGAATCAGGAAGTCGCGTAATTTCTTTTTTGTTTTAGGTCAGGTCGATTCACGTAGTACTCGTTTGTACAGTAAAATAAAAACTTTACGAAATCTATAATTTAGATTTGTGTATAGCTCAAAAGAAATTCATAACGTGGCTGCGTAGATTTTGTTAGGATGAAAGGTAGAAAATACTGATTAAGGATACGTAACTCATAAATGTTATTAATATTTTCCTTTTTTCTATTTGTCTACACTCGTTTGTATATTTTACCATTTATTTATTTCAACATTTTTACTTCGTAAACTATTTCCAGGAGTTGAGTTATCATTTAAAAAAAAACTCAGTTTAAACGGAGTTTTATTTTATAGGACAGACGATTCATCTTTACACCACACCATATATATTTTATTACTCGTGTAAGTCGTTCGTTTTGTCTTTTTATAATAATTCATTTTTATATTTTATAGTAGCGAGGCAAAGTGACGATACTCTGCCTGATAGATATAAAACAATGGTAACCATTGAGAGCTTGGCAAATCATCGTTGGCAGTCACCGAAACACCTACTAGTAAGATACCCGATTGATCGCGGAGCTTGTTACGCCTAACCTTTTTTTAACGTTAGGAGTTCTCCTTAGGGTAGGGAACGGGTGGTGTGAACTGTTACCGATTGGAACTCTACGAGGTATCAACCACCGCCTTAGTAAGGTGACGCGGAATTGCGAGAGCATCGACTTCATCACCCCGGCGGCCATCCCTTTCTTAGTTGCCAGACCTTATGTGATAAAGGGCGACAATTTGACATATCCAAGCTCTCTCCCAGGCGACTGAACCAGTGCAATATAATAGAATTGTGTGGGCGCTCAACTGGACCCTTTTAGTCTAGCGATCTTTTTTTTTTTAATGTGGGAAGAAATCCTACACTGGACATCCACAACCCTGGGGAGCGGTAGGCTATCAGACTCTCACTGGCCAAAAAAACCCACGAAATACCGTCTACCGCGCTTATGGAGTGTCACGGGATCTCTCAAGACAAACATCATAACACCCCAGCAGCAAGACTCAGCGCGAACACCAGGCCACAACGACAGTCCGATTAAGCTTGTCCAGGGAGTCTAACCTGATGTATAGTGAACAAGATTGTCGCATCCTATCACTCAGCATCATTTTGGTTATCACTTTTTTTATAATTTAACGTTTGGCACTAAACCACAATCTCGTATGATGTTAAATGACGATGCATTCTAAGATGGTAAATACGCTAAACCTAGAGTGGAACTAATTCCCAAGCGCATCTGCTGGAACACAGCAACTATTGCTTGGCGACAGATTTTCAACTTGAGGATGGTAGCTAACCATGCGAATTTAGAGATAGCTCTACCGCCATGCTTTATTTTCATCACAATATGTTCCTTCACCGAAAGCTCCGACTCAGTTGCAAAGATTCGAACTCATACCAATCGACGCGGTAACCAAATATACTATCAACTAACACCCATATTCCAAGACGTTTCCTCGAATCTTCCTCAACCCCGATTCAACCGAGGTTACCTCAAGGAGTACCTCAAGGAATCCTCGAAATCAGTATTCTTAATTGCGACTCGACTTGGTCTTGGGGTAATCTCGAGGATCCTAAATCATTAAATCATTGCTTACATCGTATTTTTTTATCTTTTCGTCTATGCTTACTCGAAACTTGGCAATTATCTGTTATATATTTCTGTCTGATGGTTTTAATAAAGCCTCATCCACCAGCATAGGATCTTCCTTTCTTTATAGTAAATCAACATGCAGATATTGTTAACATAGACTTTAACTTTTATTTTACAACAAATATTCCTACTCGCTAAATATTTGTCTCCAAAACAAGACAGATTTTGTAAAAGAGATACTATACTATAATATAATATACTATAATAAAACTGTAACAAAGCCAAATCTGTACATTGAATATTTTTTGAAAATTTGGACGGGGTAGACTTTGTTATCGATATAGAAGCCAAAAATAATCCTTTTACAATTTTTGTCTGTCTGTCTGTCTTTCTGTCCCTGTGAACACGCGTCACGCTGAAAGTATTGAACCGATTTTAACGAAACTTGACATAGTTATAACTAATATTACAAGGTTACATTTAGGATACTTTTTGTCCCATAAAACGCAAAGAGTTCTTCAGGATAACGAAAACTAAACAATTGTAGTTAATGTAACTAGACTTTTTTGCGACACTTTAGTACAAGAGCCAGCAACGTTGGAAGAACGAAAATTTTAGAAAAGCTGGTTCTTTAATATGAAGATATATTATGCCCTTCCAAACAGGATTCAGGATATCTGGTAGCCGATTAACGTTGTGTTTTTTATTGCGCATCGCACCTTTACAGGTCAAAATTTTGATTTATAAATAATTTTATTAAAAAATTTTTTCGGTAACTTTTTAACGCTATTAAAAACATGAATTTATCACTGCCAGACAATTTTATTTTTTGACAATAATGTGCCCGATGATATTCTTTATAAATAAAATAATTCATTTCAAACCATTTTATTTTTTCCATTACAAAGAACATATTTCATTTTATTAACCATTATTATATTGAGATTTTACCGTAAACAATGAAAAGCAACGATAAACGTAGACATATGACTTGAGACTGACGTCATCTATAACAGGTGCTTCCACAATTATCGCTATCGTTATTATACAGCCAGTGTTGCGCTAAGCTATCGCTATAGCTAAGTTATTCTATACATATTATTTTTAATTTACCCTCTTTCATGTCTAAATAAAATAACATTAAAATTACAGCTGTCTTAACATGGTTTGAACATACTTTTTTATTTACAAAAATAGTATCGGGCACATTATTGTTAATAACAAAAATGCCTGGCAATATTAATTTCATGTTTTAGTAGCGTTTCAAAGTTAGTGAAAAACAAAACATTCTAAAATTAAATTGCCTGTAAAGGTGCGATATGCACTAATAAACGCAACGTTTACCGGCAGCCAGGTAGCCCGCACTCTGTTCGGAAGAACATAAATATATATAAAAAACTGGCCTATTGAAATTCGTTGTCGAAACCGTTTCTAGCTCTTAGACGAATAGTTACAGACAACTGACAGTTGACGCGTCGTGCTCATATCTTTTAATATTTATATTTTTTTTCAACACAATGGAGTGTGAAAAAGTTTTAATACAAGTTGAAAATAGTTATGCTATCATTGTTTAATTTATCATTATTTATTTTATGAATATATTTTATCATTTAATTTACAATTTAACTCTATCAACTTGATATTTTATAATGTGAACTATACTGACTGTATAGTAAACGTCTACAAAAAAGGAAAAGGAACTTCGTTCCAACTGGGGGTCCATAGACCTCTCAAGCTTTTTTTATATTACCGCTAATATATGTAGGTCAGTTTTTATTTTAATTGAACCTGATGCTACGAACGGGTTGTAGGCTTATTTTAAAAGATTTCTCACATACCATCTGGGTATATGTTTGAGTGAGTCCCTTGATAGTTTGGATTCACAATTGGAAGCCGTAGGTGTGACTTAGAATATTTCGCGTTTAAAAATACATTTGAAACCAGTGATAACCGATTTGGTGCAGACGAAGTTGCACGGGTCAGCTAGTATAGAATAAAAAAAGAGTTTCAATATAACACCACACCACAGCAAACGTCAAACGTAAACAAAAGGACACAGGCGACATGACGTAACGGAGATAAAAAAAAAGATACATATATAACAGATAATTGCCAAGTTTCGAGTAACCATAGACGAAAAGATAAAAAAATACGATGTAAGCAATGATTTAATGACGTATACAATGACGTCTTACCTCGACTCAACTTCATTCGAGGATCATCGAGATTACCCCAAGACCAAGTCGAGTCGCAACTAAGAATACTGATTTCGAGGATTCCTTGAGGTAGTCCTTGAGGTAACCTCGGTTGGGTCGAGGTTAAGGAAGATACGAGGAAACGTCTTGGAATATGGATGTAAGTCATCATCACTTCAAGTTATACTATTATGTAATTTAATTTAAAAGTCAAAACTCAAGGTAATCTACAACGTATAGTGATACAACGTATTATAATACAAACAGATAACATGAGAAGAAAAATAATTTCACAGGCATAATTTGCTTCGAAAATTTATATCGCCTAAAGAAAATTAATCTAGTACGTAATCGAAATACTACGTACAAACGGAAAGTTTTGTACAATTTCACAAGATAATAATAAATTCATATGTTTATTTCAGAATTCGTAGAATAATGTAATACTTAGATATTATTTTATTATTTGGGACCTTTGTTCTCGTAACAATCACTAAAATATTATACTCATTTTTTATTTTAATGAGTTCGAAAATTATAATATTTGAGATATGTTATATTGAAGTTTATATAAACTTTTTACAAGACGATAATATGTTAATGCAAGATGGCGATGGTCAGTAATATGGTAGAATATGTGCTGGGTTAGTATTTATTGGTTTTAAATTCATATTCTAGTATTTATTCATATAAAACAATTAAAATTTGATAGCAGTGGATAATACTATGTACTAGCTTTTGCTTACGGTTTCGCCCGCGTTAATGTAGATTTGACCTATATGTATACCCGGGAACAACACTTTTTTCTGGATAAAAGGTAACCCTCTGTGTTTTTTGTTCTCCATTCAATATCAAATATATTGTAATTTTATAATTATTATTAATTAGCGATCCCGGCGGGCGTTGTCCCGCCCTGATAATAAAAAACCCTTGACAATTTATATATCTAAACATTCCTCATGAATTACTTTATCTACTGGTGAAACCCGCATAAAAATCCGTTCAGTAATTTTTGAGCTTATCACGAACACACAGACAGACGTGGCAGAGGACTTTGTTTTATAATATGTTGTAATTGATAATTCTATATTGTATCGTTATGAATGTGAACTAAATAACTCGATAATTGAAGGAATGCTCGTGGGAGTGACCAATAATGAACAATGATAGTGTACACAATTACATTCCTACCTTACGGACATATTTCATATTCATAAAAAATGATTAAATAAAACTAACTTTATACAGTGGTTTTGCTTATTCGAGATTGTAACAAGATTTAGACTATGGTAATGCAATATTTCAGTCAAATATAAACGAATATAAATGGGGTAGTAATTATAACTATTTACGACATAATCCAAACTGTGAAGAATTAAGAAGCTTACAATAGAAAGGAAGTGATTATTTTTTGTTTTTTGTTGACAATATGGGTGCATTATGGTAAGCTTGAAATTTTATTTCTTGTGTAAGTGAGCACTAAGGGGATTACATACTAGATTATAGATTCAAATTCATGTTACATGTTACAGTAGGTAACGTGCGTGTCGTGTCGTACCTACAAATTATTTTAAAAGAGCATTTCTACGTCTTCTCACAATTTTACATTTCTTTAATACAATTTTAAAAATCTGTACGAAGGCGCGGTCATCATCTAGTATAAAAAAATTTACTAGAAAGAAAATGAAAAGGGTATCAAATATATTATATAACTGGAAAGCGTTTTTAGTGCAGGCGCATAACAATGCTTTGAGCAAGCACTACGAGTTCACTGTTACGTGGACAATATTATCCAGTTCATGTAAAAACCACTCATGCGGAGTGTACTTAATTGTGTGTTCAAAGTGTATTTAATATATATTAAAATGTAAGTAACATTATTCCGGTTGTTTTCTTTTTTTGGTAGAAGCTTTGAGCAAACTCCTTTGTAATGGTACAATAAATAAGTTAGGTACTTCAAATATTTACCATTTTGTAAATTAATGTCACCATTGATTAATTTATTATCTACTATCTGTTGTCCCCTTTCTTCAGTGGCCAACAAACTAGGGTATTCTATCTCCCAGTCCACGACATAAACTGTTTCTATTCCAAATTTTATAATAATTTATCCATTTGAGCATTTTAATAATCATAATCTAATATCTATACATATAATAAGAATGTAAATCTAAAGTGTCTGTATATTTTGATTTTCGTAAAAAAAAATCGTTGCAGGTGTCTAGGAATAAGTAATAGAATACATTTCAATCATTTTTGAAAATGTCTGTCTGTCTGTTTGTATGAATATGCATCACTGCTAAAGTACAGGTTTCACAATAAAACCCCAAATCACAGATCATAAAGTATATATTCGGGAGTAACTTAGTCTTTGTTTTATTAAAATAGGTCCACTCTATCAAAAGTTATTGTAATTTGAATGACGGCTCGAGGTAAGTACGAGAGCAGAGTAGTAATCTATACTAATATTATAAAGCTAATTTGTTTGGTTGAACGCGCTAATCTTAGGAACTACTAGTCCGATTTCAAATTTTTTTTCATTGTTAGATAGATCATTTGTCGAATAAGACTATAGGCTGGATATCATTACGTTATGACCAATAGGAGCTAAGCACCAACGAAGAACGTTCGTTTGAATGTTAGACCATACTTATGCTTCTATTTTCAGAATAGTTAAAAAATACTTTACTATTTTCCTCAAAAATATTCAATTAAATTTCGTATTATAATAAAAGTATACATAATTAATAAACCGAACAACCGTCACTGATTAACATAAAAACAAAATCTGAATAAATGATAATAAATCTCAGAGTGATGTCCTTAAATATTTCGCCAAAATTCGTTATCCCCTCAACTTCGTTGCAGGGAGATAAAAATAAACATAAATCGTCCATTTCATAGAGACCTCCTCCGGGTATAGCCTACACTATTTTGCCGTATATTGGAGAATAGTTTGTGATATTAGTGTGGGTCCATGTTACTGGTTTTTTTTGGGGGAGCACGCTCCTGCAACGGAGGCATTCGGCTAGACGGCGCCGCGCCGGTGACTCAACGTCGAATTGCAAAAACAGCTGCTTTATAGATTTAACGCTGAGTCACGGCAATTCATCTTCGATAAACAATCCTTGTTCTATGCTTATAAAGCGGAATGTCACATTTAATGAGACATTACAGGACTGCTGAAGGGAAATAGATGAAGGAATCAATAATTTTGTAACAATGTTATTACATTCTTACCAAAAAGTATCTTTTTAAACATATATTCCCTACATGTTTTTTTTTTAATTATTTCTCCATACTGTACCCGTATAAATTTTCATGACTATTGCTTCAATGGTATAAAAGTTGTTTCGCTGCAGAACCCTCCTGAGTTATGTACCTATATTAAATGATTAGTATTAAAAAACTTTTATTAAATACACTTAAGTCTGTGATAGTTAAACTGTGTAAGAGTTCATCAATCTCAGATATTAATTTACACAGTACAATGGTTCTGTTTATCTTATGTACATAAAAAAATTCAATTACAATTTGAACTAATTTTAACTTTTAACCCTAATTTTACAAGACAAACAGATGATAAAACAGATACAGTCCGCGTCAAACTTTTTGACCGCTCTAAAGATATTTATGCAGAACACAAATTTAGGTATAAATACCTATTATATTATAAAACTAGCGGGCCCGGCAGACGCTGTCCCGCCCTGACTATAAAAAGAACCTTTATAAATTATAAATTATACACTAAAACCTTCCCCATGAATCACTGTATCACCTGGTGAAAACCGCATGAAAATCCGTTCAGTAGTTTTTGAGTTTATCGCGAACAGAGAGACAGACAGACGCGGTGGGGGACTTTGTTTTGTATTATGTAATGATTTAGGCATAAATACCTATTATGTTATATGTATCACATCATAAACAAATGCCAATTCTGGATCCCTATAATAATATTTTAACTTTGTTTTGTATAAAATTCCTGACTATATAACGCGCAAGACCATCACAACACTTACCACAATATAAATAAAATTATTATAAACATTTAATACGAGCTGTGCCCGCGACTTCATCCGCGTGGAACCACATGTAAAAAAAACAGTTTTTAATAAAATTATTTAAATGTATTAAGTCCATTTACTTATCTACTTTTCTACTACTTCTAATTTACTATTCAAATTACAATAACTTATGATAGAGTGGACGGAAATAAAGACTTAGTTACTCCCGAAGATATGCTTTATGATTTGAGGTTTTATCGTGAACCCTGTACTTTAGCAGTGATGCGTGTTCATACAAACATACAGACAGACATTTTCAAAAATGATTCAAAGGTATTCTATTACTTATTCCCAGAAACCTGCAATAATTTTGTACACGAAAACCGAAAAAATACGTTAGATTTACAGTCTTATTATATGAATAGATAGAAGATAAGATATAAACAGCAGAAATATTAAGGGAACATGGACAGCGTGTAACAGATTGATCGGCTTTAATTTTAATCCTATTCGATTTTATATTCATATCAGAAGTACGATATGTATAATTGTCATTGCATCTTGAACAACAACTTTCTCTAATATCTTATCTTATCTTTTTTTTTTTTTTTTTTTTTAACGTGGGGAAATCCCTTATGGATACCCACCCTCCCGGGGGAGAGAGTGGGTTATGTCCGAGTCGCACGGACTAAAACCCCACGGTGTACCGACAGACCGTTCTGTGGGGGCGGCAAGGGATCGTTCAGGCTAATCAACCTTGTAGAGCCGCCCCCACGGTCCGCCCGGCGGAAGGTGACCGCCGGGCTCCTACCTATAGAGGGACAGACCGGGTACACGCCGGCTGCCCCCCCTCGTCCGCCGGACCTGTGCAATGAGGAGATGGGCCCCCCGGCCCATCCCCTCGGGTCCGGCTACGGTGGCAGGAGGAGTTGGGCAAAGCGCCGCCTCCTCCTGCCAATCCTCCTTTGGCGGAGACGGCCACTCAGAGGGTCTGCCTCGCGGGCCCTCTCCGCCGCCTCCTTCTGCGAGATGACCTCCTCGCAGAAGGAGGCCATCGCTCGCCAAGCCTGTTCGCTGCCGAGCATGGCCGAAACCACGCTCGGCAGCGATAAGTCCGGTCCTACCGCCGCCGCCAGAATGCGGCGCTGCTCTCCCCACGCAGCACACTCAGACAGAGTGTGCTGCGCGGTATCTTCGTCAGCGCCGCACTCGTGGCAGGCGGCGGTCGGCTCCCTGCGCGCAATCTGGTGCAGGTACCACCC
This sequence comes from Antheraea yamamai, assembly GCA_036509395.1. Taxonomy (NCBI): domain Eukaryota; kingdom Metazoa; phylum Arthropoda; class Insecta; order Lepidoptera; family Saturniidae; genus Antheraea; species Antheraea yamamai. The sequence continues at coordinate 15,780,036 of AP028435.1, read as the reverse complement.
GAAACAACCGTGTCCGGTGAGTACCTGCACCAGTCGGAACGTCAGGGAGCCCCACTCCCTACCAATCCACTCCCGCAGGACCGGGCGGACGGCGTCTACGGTAAACCGCCCGAACCGCTCGTCCGCCAGGTCCTGCTTCCATCTTTCGACGGCGTCTCCCCTGAGACGCCGTCTCTCCACCTCTACCTCCCTGGGAGCCGGAGGCTCCCCCCTTCGCTTCCTCGCCGCCGTGAATTCGTACACGGCGGCGAGAACTCCTGCCTCCAGCTCCCAGGGTAGGGAGCCGGCGAGCGTGAAGGCCGCCGCTGAGGACACCGTCCGGTACGCCCGGATCGCCCTCAGTGCCACCGTGCGCTGCGCATTGCGGAGCGCGCGCACGTTGGCGGCACCGAGGGCGTCGGCCCAGACCGGTGCCCCGTAGGCGGCCATCGCCCGCACGACTCCCATGTAGAGTCGGCGGCACCCGGCGCCAGGCCCCCCTATATTAGGGAGCAATCGGCCGAGTGCCGCCGCCGCCCCAGCAATTCGCGGTCCGAGCCCCGCAAAGTGGGGCTCGAACCGCCAGCGCCCGTCCAGGGTGAGGCCCAGATATTTCATCTGGGTCCCCACCCTGATCCGGGCGCCCTCCACCACTATGTGGGCCCCTGGTGGTGGCCCTCGCCGAGGCCCATGAAAGAGTAGGGCCTCGGTCTTTTCGAGGGCCACCCTGAGGCCCAACCTCCTTATGCGCCTGACCACGAGGGTTGTGGCCATCGTGGCCAGGCGCTCCACCTCCCTCCACTCCCCCCCCCCCGGGCTACGACTAGGGTGTCATCCGCGTAACATATGAGGCGTGCCCCAAATGGGAGCACGCCGCGGAGCACCCAGTCGTAGCCCATGTTCCACAGGAGCGGCCCCAAAGCCGACCCCTGTGGAACCCCCCCGCCTTGTGGCCCGCTTGACCATACGGCCGTCGCCGTCGACGTAGGCGACCTCCCTACCCTCGAGGTACGCCTCCAACACCCGCCGCAGGTACGGGGGCACTCCGAAATATCGGAGCGCCTCCCTTATGACCCCGTGCGGCAGGGTGTTGAAGGCGTTGGCGATGTCGAGTGACACCGCCAAAACCCTCTCCCCCTGGGAGGTCGCCTCTGCCGACAGCGACTTCAGGAGGCACAGGGCGTCCACTGTCGAACGCCCTGTCCGGAAGCCATACTGCGCGTCCGCCAGATTCGGCCCCACGCCCTCTAGGTGCTGGACGACCCGGGAGGAGATAATCCTCTCCAGCACCTTCCCGGCGTCGTCCAGCAGGACGAGGGGCCGATACGCGGACGCGCAGTCCGGAGGGCGGCCTGCCTTTGCCATGAGGCAGAGCCGCCCAAGCTTCCAGGGCTTCGGGAACTGCCCGACCGAAAGACACCGGTCGAACAGCTCCCGAAGCCACCCCCCTAATTGGCCCAAGGCGATGCCGAGCACCCGACCCGGGACCCCATCAGGGCCGGGCGCTCTTCGCCGGTTGAGGAGGCGCTCGACAGCCCTCCTCATCTCCTCCTCCGTTATCGGAGGGGGAGGACCGTCGAGCACCTCCTCGACTACCTCCCGCGGCAGAGGCATGGGAGGAGCTGGTAGCATCGGAGGGTCGGGGAACAGTTCTCCCACGACCCTCGCCACCACCTCCGGCCGGAGGGTCTCCGTCACCGGGGGCGCCCAGGATCGTAACTTCATTCGTACGATCCTGTACGGGCGCCCCCAAGGATCCCCCTCCAGCGTCTGGAGCAGCTCCTCCCATGCTGCTTCTTTCGCCCGGCTGATGGCAGCCTGCAGGGTCTTCCTGCACTCCCTATAGCTGCCATACAGCCGGGCCTCCGCCTCCGGGTCCCTATGCCGGCGCCGGCGGCTGCGCCCGAACAGCCGCCGGGCCGCGGAGCAGGCCGCTCGGAGATCGGCGATCTCCGGCGTCCACCAGTACACCGCCCGTTTGTCTGGGTGGTGTACGCTCCGCGGCATCGACGCGTCGCAAACCTCCGTGAGGGCCGCACGGAGGCGGGCTGCGGACGCGTCGACATCAGCCCCTGTGGGGGGGGGCATGGCCCAGGCCTGGACGATGGCCGCCTCTTCCGCTAATTCACGGTTAAGGCGGCCCATCGCCCAACAGGGGAACTTCGCGCCCCTCCGGGGGCGGGTGCCAATTCCGGCTTGGGAGGTGGAGACCTCGAACCTGATATATCGGTGGTCCGATAAGGTCTCCACCTCCTCCAGCACCCTCCACCCCCGGACACGGCGTGCGACGGACGGGGTGGCGAACGAGACGTCCACCACCGACGATCCGTTCCATCGCACGCACGTGGGGACGCTCCCCTGGTTGAGGAGGGACAGCCCTAACTCGGCTGCCCACTCCTCAACTGCCATGCCCCTCAGGTCCGTGACTGTCGCTCCCCAGGTCCTCGACTTGGCATTTAAGTCCCCCATGAGGACCACGGGGAGCGGCGACAGCCGTCTGACAGCTCCCTGCAGGGAGCCAAGGAACGCCTCGAACTCCCGCAGGGGCTTGTTAGGGGAGAAGTACGCCCCCACAATGGCGTACTCTCCCCAGACGGCCGTCACGAACCCGACCCCACACTCTCTCACCGCCAGGGATGAACCTCGACCCGCCACGATCGCCACGGAGCCGTTCCGATCCCCAGCCCACTGCGGCTGGGACGGAACGAAGTAGGGCTCCGTGGCGATCGCAAGCCCGATGCCCCACTCCGCCACTGACTGCACGAGGAGATCCTGTGCAGCGGCGGAGTGGTTGAGGTTCGCCTGGAGGAAGTTGCGTATGGCGTGCTCCATCACTGGTCCATAGCAACTTCCTCCTGCCTGGCGGCGACCACCTTCGGGCTAGCCCCCACTATGGGGAGGTCCCTACCCTTGGTGGTGGGCGGCCTGCAATTCCGGCTCCCCATCACGTGCCCCGAGGGCCTCCCCGCCTCCGCGCATACGGCGCAGCGGGCCGCCTCCGCCTTGCATTGGGCCGTTTTGTGGCCCTCCGCGCCGCAGCGGTAACATCCGTCCCCCCTGTTGGACGAGGAGGGGCACAGAGGGCGGGTGTGCCCCAAGCCCATGCATTTGAAACAACGCATGGGCTTCTCGTCCAGCAGGATGACGCGGACGACGCTCCACCCGACCAGAAGCTTGCCGGCCGACACAAGCTCCTTGGCCGCCGCCGCGGGGAGCGTCACATGGACTGCGCCAAGGCCCCCCCAATTCTTCTTTATCTCGCCGACCTTTATGTCGGCGACCGTGCAGCCGGCCTTCGCCGCCACGACCGTCTCAATCTCGAGGGTGGACACCGAATCGTCCAGCCCGACGATCCGGATGTCCGCCCTCTTTGTAGGGACGACGACCGTGGCGATGTTGGCCAGCGCCACCTTGAGTTCCCGGGCCAGTTCGGCGGCCTTTTCTTTCGTCTGCCCCGGGAGCTCAATTTTACGGGCTCCCGTGGCTGTCTGCCGGACCCGGACTTCCCCAACGCCCATTTCCGGCAGGGCCACGGCTTCCCGCGCCTTCGTGAGGACCTCCCTGTAGCCGACACCTTTGTCGGCTGCGGTATCCTGCAGAGTCAGGATGACCGCAGCCGACTGGGGGACGGACGGCAGCTTCGGCCCGGGCGGCTTTGGCGGCGCCTTTGGGGGCGCCGCGACGGCGACTACAGCCTTGGGCACCGAAGCAGGGGTCGCCCTCTTTTTCCGGCCCAGCACCTTCGACCACTCCACCTCCGACGATGCCACCGCCGGGACCGGCAATTCGGCCCAGTTTATGCCCAGCGGGGCGATCGGGGCCTTGGGCACCGGTGCCGGCCTCGCAGGTGGAGCCCCTGCTCCACTCTTCTTCTTGTCTCCCGCCAGCGGGGGGCGAACGGGCACCTCCGGAGGGAGGCGACTCGCCAGGCTCTCCAGACGTGCGTTCAGCATATTGCTGAACGACGTCTGGAGAGATCGCTCCAGGCGCGAGACGGCCCCAGCGAGCACCTCCTCCCACTGGTGTGTGGGAGTCTCCGCCGGCATTGCGGGAGCAGGAGGCGGGGGCATCAGCCTCTTGGCGTTGGCCTCCTGCTTCCAGGCCAAAACCTCCGCCTTGAGGTCTTCAACCTGGCGGCGGAGGTTCTTGGTGTCCCGCTGGAGCTTCCTTACCTCCGCCGACTCCGTGCGGTCCGCCAGCGCCTCTACCACCTCCCGCAGGGACTGCGCCGCTCCCTTCAGGACCTTTATGCAAGGCCCCGACAGGTTTTTGGACTTTTTGACGGTCTCCAAGATTTCCGTCACCTTCACCCCGGCCAGAGCCTTCAACGTGAAGACGTCAAGGTCTTCCACGTCGATAGGCTCTGCCTCGGAACTCCCTGCTGATCCCGCCTTGGAGCCGGCCTTTGAGCCGGCCTTGGATCCGACAGCTGAGGCAATGATCGAGCCCGTAGCCGAGGCCTCCGACTCGGCCCCGCTCAAACTCCCGGCCAAGGCCCGGTCAAACGAGCCGTCAGCCTCGCCCAGGATGCCACGGCCCCCGCCGACGTTACGGCTGATACGCCTCGCAGTCCCCCGCTGGAATTTGCTTCCTTTGGGGGCAACACGCTCCTCTACCTCCGTGTCGGAATCGACCGACACGCTCGCCCGCTTGGCAGTAATTTTCTTCGCCTTGGCACTCATGGCCTACTGGGGACCACAGGGTCACCAGCAAGCCAAGAGGCAAAACAAGCAGTCCGTTCAACAAGCCAGGTAACTCAGAAAGCAAGAAAACAGTCCGATAAACAAAGCCAAGTCAATAAATAAGAAATCACGTCAAATCCAAGAAACAAGCCAATCCGAGTGTAAAAACTAGTTCTGTCTCCGTAAGCAAGCCAAGTCAATAAAATAATCAAAAACCACAAGAGAGAACCACCCATAAACAACGCAGGACAAAATTTTTCAATTCGCCGTAGTATAACGGCCTGTGTTTCGCCATCTTATCTTATCTATCTTATCTTATCTTATCTCTAATTATACTAGCGGGCCCGGCAGACGTTGTCCCGCCCTGATTATAAAAAAATCCTGGACAAATTATATACCAAAACGTTCCTCGTGAATCACTTTATCCACTGGTGAAAACCGCATAAAGATCCGTTAAGTAGTTTTTGAGTTTATCGCGAACAGACCGACAGACAGACGCGGTAGGGGACTTTGTTTTATACTATGTGATGATAAAGACAAATAAAATAATACTTAATATAAGGAATAATTATTTATTAATTTATTTCCTAAAACTGTATATTTATTAATTTACAATATTTTACTAAATACAGTCTTTTGCTTCAGTAGTCTACCTTCTTTCTTGTCTAGATCACGTATTGTTAATAGTAAAATTTATTTCCATCTAATCCGGTGGTATCAGCAAATCATTTTAAAATGTCCCTTACCTATCCAATAGCTGATCTTAACTTCAAACACAATAAAACTTTATTTGTAGTACAAAGTCTGGTAAATCCAAATTTTTCAGACTTACTCGAATGCAATGACTATTTGCAGTAAAACTGTTCCCCAAGCTACACTTAATCCAACGTTAAATTTCAAATAAGTCGCAACAAAGCGCTGGAAGCGCTGAATGGGTTTATTATTATTACTTGACACTAACATTTTGATGTAATGTTCTGAGTTGCTTTTGTATCCCCCAACAAACAGCACCCTCGCCCCGCATTGCAGGAGTTCGAGGGGATCTGTAAGCCGTCTTATAAATTGCTTTAATTTAATATATCGAAAACTGTGACGCGCCGGGGGTACACCGCATTCGATAGCATTTTTCTCTTTAAGAGGAACTTTGACAGGGCCTATAAATAAGTTTAGGATACGGACGACCCCACATAAAAATGTGTAGGGAAAAATTGCTTGTCAAGTATGTATATCGTACAACCAATATCTATTACGCAATTTATATGAAAAAAAAATAGTATAATTATGTAAATACTATGATGTCGCATTATTGATCATTTTTATTATTTTATATTTATTATTATTTGTTTAATTCCCCGTATCTACGTATACCAATTTACATGGCGTCTGTTTGTACAAAACAAAATAGATTATCTGCAGCGTCATCCAGTTTCGATTTTTAGCATATTTATATAATACTAGCGGGCACGACAGACGCTGTCCCGGCCTTACTATAAAAAAATCCTTGACAAATTATATACTAAAACCTTTCTCATGAATCACTTTATCTACTGGTGAAAACCGCAAGAAAATCCGTTCAGTAGTTTTTGAGTTTATCGCGAACTGACAGACAGACAGACGCGGTAGGTGACTTTGTTTTATACTATGTAATGATGATAAATGTTAGATGTGTTATTTTTCATGGTGTTCTATCAAATGTGAGTTCGAGTTTATAGATCTGAGATATACAAAAATACATTTATATATATATATATATATATATATATATATATATATACATATATTTCTCCAAAGTAATTATTAATATTAGAGAAACAACGATTGCATATATGTGACTGAAAGTCTATGCTTTATATACCTAAGTGATATAATGAGGTTTTAAGTGTTTAAATGAAAATATTCTATACGCAATAATCTCACTAATAACTTTAGGAGATTAATCTTCACTCCAGTTACAGATGGCACCGCGGCGAATATTTTATCGATTACGATTTAATATTACAACGCGTCTAATTTAGAGTCGACGGATTTATTTTCCCGATACTGTAGACATACAGCCTTACCGGAATATCGAAAAAGTAGATAAAGATTCAGTTTTATCTAAAATATCAGGCTAGTTGTTTAACTTTCCGTATACTAAATCACTAAATCTCACGTACTATAACTAGATGGAGCTAGTTCAGGGAGGTATATTGTGGAAAGGACCTCCATCTCTTGTTCTTCTTCCGCATCTGGCTCCCTCTCTCTCTAACTCTTTCTTTGTGAAACATAACACTTCCATAAAAAGAGACAAAAGCTTCTGATGCTGTCTTAACGGCGACCATAGATTGGACAGTGATCGAGATGGATAGATCTCCCCCGATAGTAGCCCTAAGCGCTGAATATTCTTCTGCCCATGCCGGGCATGCTTCTAGAGTGTGAGCAGTGTCGAGTAGTTCGTTACAATGGTGACATACCCCTAGAATAAAATGAACTAAGAGCAACTAATTATTATTTGATTACAGTTATTAATAGGAAGTACATTGAGTAATTAATAAAGAATTAGTTTAATAAAACATATTTATTTGTATATTTTAATAGACGAAAAAAAACACGCCAGTATTGTGTTCATATTTTATCTTTTCACATCTTTTCATTGAAATATTACTTAAGAATAGTATTTTTATAAGCTATACACATAAAAAAAAACAAAAATAGTCGAACATACCCTTTCATCAACGTGTATAGGTGCGGTTTGAGATACCCAAAGGTATTTTACGCAAACGCCACACACGTTGAGGCAACCGCTGGGCCAAATAAACTACATTGACCACAACGACAACTTCTCATTTACAGCTGCTAAGAAAACCAAGTCGCGTGTCTTTATTATTTAAGAAATAAGTTTTCAACCGCTGGGGTGTGTTATACCTCACCTCGTTAACAGAGGGTTAACAGGCCTTAATTTCGTTATATTCACAGCGCGGATTTAAACCCCACTTAAATCGTTAAATTTGTATAATATATTATTAAAATCCGTAGTTTGCAACATGTCAATTGCACCCTGTGTTGAAATGGTAAATAAATAACTGGTGAAAATATGATTTCAATTTCACGCAGTCAGATAAATGGAACATAACTCACTGCGAGATAATATAATCGATAAAGGTGTAATAAACCTCTGACAATGATATATAAATAGTATCCGAATGGAATTCAAGACGATGCGGTCCTTTGATATACTTAAGAACCTGGTAAACAAAACAATTATGTACGACGTGTTACATATGCATAACATTGACCGTAAATAATAAAAACTATATATGGTTAAAAGCTATTCTAAGTAAAACATACCCAATCGAAAATGATATCCCAAAATATTATTTATTATTATTATATTAGTTATGTAATCATTGTGATATTATTCCTGTACTTATTTTTATGATTTTGTTTTCATAGAGTAAGATATGATAAGATAAGATAAATAACTGCCATTTGTTATTGATAGCATATACGAAATACCGTTTTTTTTAATTATAATTAAAATTAGAAAGAAATCAAGCGATGATGGCTTATTTGATAGTCTGTTCGGATTCAGCGTCAATGGGCATAGGTTCTAATCCTTGCAACAGAGTCTGTGCTTTCGATGAAGGAAACCCTCGTGATGAGATCATAGCGTGCTTGTAGGGTTTTATCTAAGTCCGCCTGGCTAGTAACAATTTTCCAGTTAAAAATCTGCCTCCAAGCAACTGTTGCTGTATTTAGACAGCTGCATTTCAGAACCAATTCCTCGAGTTTTATCGTGTTTATCATTTTACACCACAATGTGATTCAATATCAGATGATACTGTGGTCAAACAGTAAAACCTATGAAGTATTTTTTTAAATCATAGAACGTAGAAATAAACTTTTACTTTATGTAACTTAGGTACAGTTTTAAGGGTTACGTGACCAGTAAGATTTAACTCGTCGAGTATGAACTCTATACAAAATAAATACATATACGTTTTAATGACCTACTTCGGCTTAACTCTATGTATATATGTACCACATATTAAATACGAATAATAAAACATACAGCCGCCCTAATCAATTTATCGTATCCCAAGAATAAGGACGTTAAAGGAATAATGTAATTTAACTTTCTACATTCTGAGTAAATTGGTAATTCAATTACATTTAGATAAATCAAAAGTTGACAGTGAGTTAAAACTCATGATTCTGCCGTGTTTCCGTTTCTAATAAAAACATTAAAATTAATTTTTATTCCTTCCCGTATTGGTTGAATAAGAACGTTGATCTGATCTAAGTGGTTCGCACCTAGCATGATCATTTATATTAAATTACATTAGAAGAACCATTTATTTCTGGCCTTATAACCTTACTTAATGTTTATGTAGGTTTGGTCATTCGCTCCTTCTCTTAAAAAATGGTGATGTGAAGCTGTGATTGTTTATAGGCATGTTATACTGGAAACCACCAGTTGTAATGTAACTTAAAGCTATTATTATATTTACAGTCTACACCCACATACGCAAACCATTAACTAGTGTAGGTGCACACACTTTTCAACAATTTTGTCCAGTTGCGAAGAAACAAACTATCAAGTTTACCTGATATAACTCTTAAGAAACTATTTGAGTTGCCACACATTCGATCCATCAGGATGTTTGCTTTTTTAAGAATTATGACGTAGAAATCATCCACATGAGGTTTAGCAAAGATGCTCGAATGCACTGAACGCAAGCAGAGAATATGAGGCCCAGAGATTACTGGTATAGAAGCTCTGACATATATATGGCTTTAAATAGTGTTATTTTTATACTTGGTGTGAAAATAGTAAACCTTCGGACCAGCATATTTCCTCACACCGACAATGTCCTACGCTGTCTTTCTATGGTCTTTGTCATCTTTCATATTTTCCGTGACCAAGTGTCCGAGATATTTCATTTACAACATACAAGCCATCGAAAATGCAAGATGCCAATACTAAGAATCGGGAACTTGTTATTTAGTGTGGGATCGCGAAAACCGTTTCGTATATTGAATTAAAATCAATAACAGGCAAAAAAGGTTAGGATCAATATGTGAACGATGGTGATGACTCCTCTCTATGTGCATACACTAAAAACGATTGTAAAGTTAAGGTATTTTAAATATATGTATGTTAAATATATGTATTTTAAATACTTACTAGCTAACCCGCGCAACTTGGTGTGCGCCAAATCGGTTATTACCGGTTCCAATTTTATTTCCGACACGAAAAATCTTATAGCTACACCTACCGGGTCCAATTGTGAATCCAAACTATCCTATATGTGTTGGCAAGAAATGTCTTCCCGGTATCCCTGGAGTTGCTCCTCTGGCCCTCACATCCGCACCCGGGTACATAAATGTCATTACCGAATGTCACGAAATTAAAAATAAAACAGCGTAAGCCATTCTAACCTAATGTAGCTAATTCGGAAGCCGAGGGGTTAATTAAATAGCTAATTATATTTAATTGAAACATGTCAATTATGTCAAAATAATATTGAAATGTAGTGTCAAAAGTTCCAATAAGAACAAAAAACCGGTTCTTTTTTTAAGCCAAATAATTTCATTAATATATTTAAAAAAAAAATTTATATATATATATATATATATATATATATATATATATATATATATATATATATAGATTTTTTGGGTCAGGAACACTCTCGGACGTCCCCAGAACACGCTCCTAAATTATAATCACAATCTGATAAGTAGTTTCGGCATGAATAGAGGACAAACATACAAACATTGATTTTTATATATAAATATTAAATATATGTATGTTGTAAAGATAAGCCCGATCGAGTTTCTTGCCGGTTCTACTCGATGAGTGGGTTGTTTTCTAAACCGGTCGTAGTTTCGACGTCCATAAACGCCTTCTTATTCTACACTATACTAATTTCGTGTCACTATTCTTTCATATTTCGAGCAGTTGTCATGGCTGTTGGATTGAGTTAGTTAAGTGTTATTGAATTATTGTCTCATACCTTGAGTTATGAGAACATCTTAGTTTTAGATTTAGTATTAGTAAACTGTAATTTATAATATTAACTAGCCGGCCCGGCAGACGTTGTCCCACCCTGATTATAAAAAAAATAATTGACAAATTATATACGAAAACGTTCCTCATGAATCACTTTATCCACTCGCGAAAACCGCTTGAAAATCCATTCAGTAGTTTTTGAGTTTATCGCGAACAGACAGACATACAGACGCGGTAAAGGACTTTGTTTTATACTATGTAATGACTAGCGGGCCCGCCCGGCAGAGTTGTCCCGCCCTGATTATAAAAAAAAAACCTGGACAAATTATATACCAAAACGTTCCTCGTGCATCACTTTATCCACTGGTGAAATTTGCATAAAGATCCGTTTAGTAGTTTTTGAGTTTATCGCGAACAGACAGACAGACGCGGTAGGGGACTTTGTTTTATACTATGTAATGATAGTAGTGAAATTAAAATTATTTTTCTTGTATCTCGCGGCCGCGTCCCATATAATTGAAGTAACACACTACTTATTAAAATACAATGTTTCACTTAGTAAATTTCAATTTAATCTAGTCAAATCTAAACTAAGCATAATCTACTAACTATGTAACTAGAATCTGATACAAACATAGGTATACCGATCAATTTAATATTGATAATAAAGTATATGACATAATGGGGAATCAACATGAAAGTTAGCGTACATACTAAAACTCGTTTAGTCCTGGGATTACACATACATTTTATAAACCAATATTTGCTTACGTTCAAGTTATTTATTCAATGGAAGGCTAAAGGTTTACATAACCAAAGGTTCGAAGAACTCCAATCTAATTCAAGGCGAGATCGAGTTAATCTATAAGTTTAACCAGTGACACGTCGTGGTGTGTTTTGTTTTTGAACTATTATGTATACAGGGTTACTGTAATTTGACGTATTCCCGTTAGGAGGTGATAGGGGTGACTATTTGTAATAATTTTAACCCCCATATGCATTATGCAACAGTCAACCATTTTTGACGTATCAAGTGTTTTCAAAATAAGTCAAAAATGTATTAAAAAAAAGTATCAATTTAAATCTCATGTTATTCTGTAACTAGAAAATATTTTATAGGATTGAAAATGGCAATCAGGGCATGGTTAATCCTCATCTCTTTCTTATCTTCGTTATGTCAGCACGGTTATGCCAATCTTATATGTGTGAAAAAAAAAGTAAACTGACAAGTTAGAACTTTGCAAATTCGTTGTGCACATAGTCGAAAGTAAATTCTTCTTTATATAAAGTACCATAAATACAATCGATTAATTTATAGAATTAACATGAACAATTTCATAGTAATGAAGAGCAATAATATACGTTTAAGTAAAGAAGTGCTTTTTATTCTTAATTTCAATACGTTCTCACTGTTCAATATTGTTTTTTACAGCAATATATTTATGGAAATGTCGTAGGTTATAAAAATATTTTTATTATCTGTATATTGTGGTCAATATTTCTATATTTTATAATAGGTAATTATTGTATTATTCCTAGTGAACTGTCGTTTTGAAACTCATTGAAAGATGTTTGCTGGTTATACAATTATAATAATAAGTGTTACAGAACAGTAGAGCGCTGTAGGAGTAGTCAAAGAAAATAATTATTATCACAGAGTATATAATGTATGTTGTTTACCATAGACTATATACAATTTTATCATAGACCCTTACACACATGTGTTAATATTTGTTAATCTCAAACAGTAACTTTATAATAATGCTTCATGTAAATAAATATAACAATGTTTTTTTTTGGAAGTTTTTGGCGGGATTTTGGTCTGTCATGTAGTGGATTTTATATTTTATTCATGATCATGTGGTATTTGACTCTATATTGTGTAAAATTGGTGGTATTTTATGTAATATAGTTTGTTTATTGTGCATAAGCGAAGTGAATGGAAAATAATACCACGGACCATGAATTCTGAGATGCCACAAAAACTCCATAGAAAGTACTAAAAAGATGGCCACCATCTTGTTAGTTCATTGTAATTATATCAAAAAACTTGTAATATCGATACTCACTTGACAATGGCAGTATAGCCTACTAGGAGACTGGTTGTCAAAAATAAAATAGAAGAAGAACTTGTAATACTATTAACTACTCGACAATGGCAGTAATAATCTAAAAGATTGGTTGCCAAAAATAAAGATAAAAAAAAACATAATTACAAAACTATACAAGATTGTCATCCTGTATTAAATAACCATTTATTTTATTATTTCTGTGAATTATTACAAACACATTTTATATAATAATTTATTTAAGTATTCGCGGCGATTCTTATCGTCTACGGTTAAGTTATAGCGTTACTCACTTCGTGCTTTTAGCCGCTTTTAGCTGTAATGTGTGCATGTATTTCGCAATAATGCGTGGCGAAGCTTACGACGCTTACAGCAGCATCTACTGTAGTACTTGAATATAATAAATGTACATTTTACATGTAACGATAATGCCAGGCGACATCGCATTAAGTGCTTAACATTCAGCGCTTTACGATTTACAGAAAGTGTTGTCGGCAGTAGAGAGCCCCCTGTCTCACGATAATTAATTAAACATTTTTAATTTATTCTCTCAGGATATTAGAACGAAAGTGCTTTTACTCTTCCCTTATGTTATTTTTTATTATTATATATTTGTAGCATCTTTTCAAGCGTTGTATAATTTGATTAGTTAAGATATTAGTAAGTGGTAGTTAATGTATGATATAGTATTTATTACCACATCAATGTCAGAAATAATGTTATTCGTTATAATTTAAAAAAGGATAAATCTGATATAATTATGAGGTATTAAAAACAAATACTAATAAAATAAATTTTAGATAAAAATGGACACAAAAATATATTATGGTTGGTCGAATATAGTCACGTATCAATTTCGTAAACAAAAACGAACTGCATTAAAATATAAATAATTGGTTTAAACACTTGGTTTACATAACTCGATTCGTAGATTTCAGCGATAATTGCGTAATGCTACTAAGGCCTTGCCAGACCATTAGCGTAGTCAGTTCGAAAAAAAAGCATTTATTCAGTACAGTGCGTTTTAGATTGTTATAATTCAAGTAACTTCGCGCTTAGCGTGAGAAATAAAAGTCTCAGTAAATCTTATCTCAATTCGTAACTAGATTTAATGTGATATAAAAGATGAAAAGCAATAAAATGGAATTTTTACGAAACTTATAACTATTTTGAAGTATCTACGTCACTGAAACCTTCAAAATGCGTAGTAATAAATATGCATTGAAATTTTAATTTAAATATTTTTCGACTTCATTACATAGTATAAAACAAAGTCCTCTACCGCGTCTGTCTGTCTGTTCGCGATAAACTCAAAAACTAGAGAACGGATCTTCATGCGGTCATCACCAGTGCATACAGTGATTCATGAGGAACATTTTGGTATATAATTTGTCAAGGATTGTTTTATAACCAGGGCGGGACAACGTCTGCCAGGCCCGCTAGTTTTATATATTTTAAGGTGTAATATACTAATAATAATGTACTTATGCCCGGTTTCTGATGTACTTGGTTAAACTATAATTAGTTATTGACTCAATAAAGTTATCCATAAGATAAATGGTCAATGCGTTTCTGAGTACACAACGAGTTGTTAAGTAACTATGAACCAGTCTTAAAAATTGGTTTTATTATTTTAATTTTTAACTTATAGTAGTAATATTATGATTAAAAAATACTTTGGGGATTAGCAGATGGTTTAATTTTATTTTATAATTATTTACTTACAAATTTAATTATTTTGGATACAAAACTTTTCAATTTGTTAGTTGTTCGTCAGTAACATGTAATTGTCGAGATATTACAAACTATTTAAAATGTCAATACTTATCGAATAAGATAAACGCCCAGATTGGCCAGTTAAGTTTAACGGAGGTTTATCGTATGATTGTGTGTTCAGGAACCCAATTTGACAAGTTATCGAACCGATAACGCTATTAAACAGATAAACGTGACTCAGAAACCGGGATAGACGTCATATCTTTGAGATACCAAATATTATTTTGTTTTAGAAATTGAGCCTGTCAAATGAATATTCGCGATGTCGTATTGTATACTGCACTAGTTTATACTCGCTCTGACCCGAACGTAATACATGTGTATATTAGTACGTACATTACTACACGTGTGTGTGGCGTGTACATATTATGAGGTCTTGGAAAAGGTGTCATAACTAACATGGTATATGTTGTATGAATATTTTATCACTCTTGTAGGTTTCAGTTCTCCGTGTGAGCCGCGTACATGTTGCTTTTTCTTTGTAAACACATCTACCGCACCAGGAATCGAGTCCTGTGGTGCGGAGAAATTACCACCTCCATCATAATCAGCCTGTAAGAGACCTACTGCAGGGCCATAGATCTCTTCCCGAAGGAAGAAATTAGCATAGTCACCATGCCAGCCCACAATAGAAAACCGACGTGAACTAACAGTGCTTGCATTGTTGCGTTTCGTTCGGTCAGTGAGAGCGCCGGAGGCCCACCTCCTTTCCCCTCCCCTCTCCCCTCCCCTCCCTCCCTTTCCCCCAAATACAGGCTGGCAACGTACTTTCGACTCCCCTGGTGTTGTTAGTGTCTATGGACGGTGGTGATCACTTAACATCAGATTACCCTTGGGTTCGTTTGCCTGCTATGACATAAAAAAACAATGTAATAGCTATTCGAATACCGAGATCTTCATAATTCTGCGGACACTGGACTAATTTTCCACCGGTCAAACCACTAGACCACTGGAACTTTCCACCACAGTGAACACATTAAACCCGAGTCATGTGTGGACCTATAAATGTAATTGTCCTGTGTGGGATTCAAAATCATGTTACTCAGAATGACAGCAGCACCACTTAAACGTGACGCTTTTGAGCTTATTGCCTTACAGCTGACCGCTTTAACCAATCACCAAAAGACTCGGTCCGCCAGGACAACTATATATAATAGTCAGTTAGAACAAAAGCCACTTAAACCACTGCGTCATTCTCATCATAATTATAATCTCAAAGATTGGACATAAACAATATCCCTAATATATTATACATCTCGTCATCGTATAATTATGTACAGATTGAACGTTCTCGATATCGGCTCGAGCAATATTAATCAACAAACACAACAATATATTACGAAAGTCATAAAGTGGGAAGATTGCTCGCAGATACGTCCTTGCACTGAACACAAGATTGTACCGAGTTCGTTCCATATTTATTTAGGACAGTTTACTTTGCGTGATCTAGTATATTCAGTAATCTGTGGCATACTCGTGTCGAATGTTATTTTTCTATATTATTCGATGGACCTTCTTATTATAAACCTTTTTTCTGTTCGGTAAAGCTTTGTTAATCTAAGCTTACATTCATAAAATTTGTATTAACATTATTGCGCTTATGCGATGAATGAAAACACCTGATGCTAAGGAAATTTATAAATACTAGTAGTTGTCCAGCGGCCGAAATTTGACCATTTTTTAAATTATATATAATTAAAGATTTTTTTGTCAAACAGTGTACCGATTTAACTGCAGCTATTTATATACAGATTTCTTTATATAAATAATAATCGAGTACCGTTCAAGAAGCAATGTATACATAAACATTAAGTTGAAGTGTTCTATTGTTTGTTGGGGCTAAACTCCAAAATTACATAACCTATTTCGGCAAGACTTATACAAATAGGTATTAATATATTTTTTTAATTGTTTAGTGTACACATCATTATGCCTTTACACAATAGTTTATCAGTATGTAACGACAAGATTTAACAGTTCAGTTCAATTTAAAAATCGGTAAAAATTGTAACGGTAAAGTAATCGTGAGAAAATAACAATAAAAAAATAAAATACAGACCACAATTCATTCAGATAAAAAATGTATTTTTTATGAAATAACATAATCATTTTCATAACAACGAAGTCGTAGGCAAGAGCTAGTCATTACATAGTATAAAACAAAGTCCTCTACCGCGTCTGTCTGTCTGCCTGTTTGCGATAAACTCAAAAGCTACAGAACGGATCTACATGCAGTTTTCACCATTGCATAAAGTGATTCATGAGGAACATTTTGGTATATAATTTGTCAAGAATTGGTATTTGTCACAGCATCTTGGCTAAACCCTATTCAGGTGAAGCTAAGATGCTATATGACCTGCTAATGATACCTCATCAGCGACTCTCATGATTGAGCTAGAAAAACTGGAGAACAATGGGGCTGATATGTTCGGTGAAATAAAAGCCCCTGAGAAAAAAAATATGTTAAAAAACCAAATAATAAATTAATCACCAAAGAACAGAATACACTATCAAAAATCAAGAGACAACCTTTACAAGTACACATCCTTACCTATATTATAAACGCGAATGTTAGTTTGTTTGTTACGCTTTCAATCCTTAATAGCTGAACCGATAATCATTAGAATTTGTACACACTTTGTCAGGGGTACAGAAAAAGGCATAAGTATCTTGTATCAAGAAGAAATGTACTCTTCCCGACGTATATATTAAATACTAGCTTCTGCCTGCGACTTTGTCCGCGTGGTATAGTTACTTTGGGCTAACGCTAACACGTAGCGGAAGCTCTCAAAAGGAAAACAATCCCCGATTTTGAAACATTTTCTTTGGTGCTCCGCTCCTATTGGTCTTAGCGTGATGATGTATAGCCTCCCTCGATAAATGAGCTATCTGACACTGAAATAATTTTTCAAATTGGACATGTAGTTCATGAGATTAGCACGTTCAACCAAACAAACAAACCCTCCAGATTTATAATATTAGTAAAGACTAGCTGACCCGTGCAACTTCGTCTGCACCCAATCGGTTATTACCGGTTTCAATTGTATTTTTAAACGCAAATAATCTTAAAAACCTAAAACCCTATTGCAGCGTTATCCAGCACTTCCAATCGTGAATCCAAACTATCGGGACTCACTCACTCACTCAAACATATACCCAGTTGGTATGTGAGAAATCTTTTAAAATAAGCCTAGAATCTGTTCGCAGCATTACCTAAAGTAGTGTCATCAAAGTGAAGATCAAAACTAACTTACATATATTGCCGATAAATGTCTTCCCTTGTAACTTCATCACGTAACATACTGTAAAAATTGAACTTTATCTACATTAAATTTCCATTTTGTTTTAGTTGTTTGTTTTATAAGAATTTGTAAAGTATACGTGAAATCTGCATTCAATTTTAATTTGGTTACATTTATTTTACTTTTGACATATAAACCACCTTTTTTACTGAGATACTGAACTTGGGATAATATACCTTTCTAACAGTGAAAGAATTTTTGAAATCGAATCAGTAGTAGGTACCAAGCATTCCTCGAAAACAAAACTTTACCTCTCATTATAATATTAGTCTAAATACAACATAGTATGGTAACTGCAAACACCTCATCTGATTTATTTTAATCTTAGATTCACAAACCTGAACCCAACTACGTCAAGATTCAACAATATTTAGAAAACTAATTTTATCAAATATCGAAACTACACACGTACTGATAGAACTTTAATTGAGATTCATCTTCTACAATGCAATGTAACTATTATCTAGGTTTATGTTTTAGGAAAAAATCTTGTCACCTTTGTTTAGCAAACATTTTTTATACAATAACTAGCGGGCCCGCCAGACGTTGTCCCGCCCTAATTAAAAATAAATCCGTGACAAATTATATACCAAAACGTTCCTCATGAATCACTTTATCCACTGGTGAAAACCGCATGAAAATCCGCTCTGTAGCTTTTGAGTTTATCGCGAACAGACAGACAGACAGACGCGGTAGGGGACTTTGTTTTATACTATGTAATGATAAAAGGGTTATTTTTGGCTTCTATATCGATAACAAAGTCTACCCCAATCAAAATTTTCAAAAAATATTTAATGTACAGATTTGGCTTTGTTACAGTTTTATTATAGTATAGATAGATTACTACTCTTCTCTCGTACTAAACTCGAGTCGTTATTCATATTATAATAACTTTTGATAGAGTGGACTGATTTTAATGAAACAAAGACTAAGTTACTCTCGAGAACTTTATGATTTTTTGATGTGGCTTTATTGTGAACCCAGTACTTTAGCAGTGATGCGTGTTGATACAAACAGACAGATATTTCTAAAAATGATCGAAATGTATTCTATTACTTATTCCTAGACAAATGCTATTTTTTTTTCCCGAAAATCGAAGAAGTACCGTCACACTGTATCTACATTCTTATTATATGTTTAGAAGATATAAAATGAAATATAGAAGAAGATATATCTACATAAGCGAAACTGCGAATAAAAGTTAGTATGTACCTAAAACCATAACCATTAACTAATATTTAATTAGTGTAACAGTATAACATTTCCTTCAGTCTACAGACTACAGATTATGAACTGGAAGCAGTTCGTAACTTAAGTCGTAGATCAAACAAAATTTAGAGACTTCCTCAATCACAGGTGTTGTTTATAGCTAAAGTTCCGAGTGCGGGTTGACTAAGAAACCGAACCCAAATTATAGGTAGCCGCGGAACTCGATTACTTGTAAATTATCCATTTAAGTTTCTCCTCGCGTGACCTTACTAGCTTCTTCACTGTAAATAGTTCACTTTCGTTTATCGAAATTAGTATTATTTATACCCGACTTCGTAGAAAGAAGCTAATGTTTTTCGACTGTATTTATATTTTTTTATTTAATACATGTATGTATTTAAATATCTGAAGTATTGTTAAGTGCGCTTTAATTGCACACAATTATAAACAAACAAATGAGCGCAAACTCATTTTATACTTAAATCTCTTAATTTAAGTACTTCATGAAGTTTTGTTTGTTGTTAGTTTTATTTTTTCCATTAGTTTATACTTTATAGGTTTTAGCGTTTGACCATAATATATATATATATATATATATATATATATATATATATATGTCGCGGCTGACGTCGGGGACGGTAGTTATAAAGGTATGACGTCACTCATAGATGACGTCCTCCTACCCTCAGAAATGTGAACGGTACGACAATCCGGACAAATACAAATACTTTTTGACGATGGAAGGGGCATTTGCGCAGACACGGCCATACTGACAAGCGGTACGTGCTCTGCACCAGCTTTAATTTTTATTTTTCTGTACGTTCCGCTTCGACTATTTTGACAGTTGGTGCGTGCTCTGCGCCAACTCTACTCTTGCAGTTAAATCTGAGGATTTTTCTGTTCTCTAAGAACATTTGTCTGGTTTCGAAAAATGTTCAGTGTTTTTCTCAAGAGAAATGTCATTGTAGCAAATTCTTCTTCCTAAGCGCGTTTGTTAATTTAAGACTGTACTTGACAGAAAATAATCTTGTTCTCGTAGACTTCTCTAGTTGACAGAAGACAATTTTGTTCTTGTAAAATTATCTAGTTGATGAAAGATAATCTTGTTCTCGTAGTATTCTCAGTCCTCGTAGATGAGAGAACTGAACACCACGGCTGTCACATTTCAAAACCTAGTAATGGGCACTTTTTGCAATAATCGTTTATTTGCATAATCTTACAAAGCTAATAAGTTCCTACCAAATACAAAATCTCCAGGGATGAAAACTTACAAATAAGCAGATATTTTTAAGTATCGATACCTAGTAAGTGTTTCATTCACTGCCTCGTAACTACTTAAAAACCTAGGAAGTCACTTTAAACATTAAAAAACCTAGTATGTCTCTGAGATTTACTAGTGCCTTCAACCCAGTAAGTCACAACATGTAAATGCACATGCTTTCGCTTCACTCGGTGATTAATAATGACGGTGGACGCGCGAACGAAATACTCCTAAGTGATCGGAATAAAAGAACTGAAAATATCATTTTACATACTGGTGACGCCGATGCGATGGTCGACGAGCCGGGGCGGTGCGGGTGCGGGGTTATCTATGTTCAATTTAAGTGGACTGTATTTGCGGGGGTGCTATATTGATATTCAACTATTGCGATCAGTTACGATTAAGGAAAGAAGGGCAGGATGGAAACTTGGCACATACCTGGCGGCGATACAGTCTCCACGTGGCTAGCCGGCTAGGTGTTTCTCGTTTCTTTCCACCGAGTCTTCTCTCACACAACACTTATTGTTTATAATATATGTCGGCACGTATGTAGCGATACGTTTATTTCTCACTCGACCATGCAAAAACTCAAAATGCCAGCATGCGGCGCGGCTCGGCACGGACACTGCGAGCCGCGTAAACTACACGACGATAGCGGACGAAGTAACACAACACAATGGCGGCACCAGTCGAACACTGGCGGCGGCAATCGAAACTATTGGCGGCGCGAGCGTCGCGCTCGCGGCGAATAAGCATGTGCCATAGTTAAAGGGAAATGTGATTGGGCAAGACTAGATGGCGTGACCTGATCGCATTAATTGGTCAAAATTCAAAATGACGCGATTTAATCCATAATGCGGGAATTTTCAAACATACATAAAGCGGCGCAACCACATACCTAATGGCGATAGGTATGTAAAATGCTTTATGTATAAAGAATAACTAAAGAAGTACAGCTGCGTTAATAGAGTGAAATATGAAAATTATGAGTTGAAAAGTGATTCTGCTTTACAAAGGTACAGTTTAGAGGGAACAAGCAACGACTCAAACAAAGTTAAGTATATATCAATAGATTTGCAGAAAGTGATGCGTTTTTCATGAGTTGTTTTGTTACTTTTAATTTAGCATTTACTCGAAATGAAAAGAACCCAAGCAATTTTGTCATATGTGTCCTTTAATATAAAACTCAAGCTGAACGACAGACGAGTGATATTGTGAACACTATATATACTCTCAGACAAGCTAACAGGGTTATGCAGCACTTATATATATGGGCTGATAATTATACAGCCCAACATAAGAATTTGGACCCTTTACAGAGCAATAATTATGATAGCCAACGACTCCTTGAATAAGCTTGAATAGATAACGATTAGCTATTTAACAAAAGGTCATACTCACGTATCTGCGGATGTTGTTAATGGTAATATTGAGACGAAAATGAGGGGGAAAAGAATATATATGATTTTAAAGATAAAGTGATGTAATCAAGAAAAAATATAAAAACTATTGAAATCACTTGCAGATATGAATGGACGAAAAAAAGGAGAGCAACTTGTCTTAATGAATCACTAAAACAATTTAATCTAAACTCTATTATGCAAGTTGAATTTATCGCTGAATCAAGCAACCTTTTCTATAAGATACAGTAATACTTATTCAAATACAATGTTAAGTCAGATTCCACTCAAGGAATTGGATTTTCTAATGAGAAAATTGATTGCAGTGTCTTTCTTAAAAATATTGGCCCTCCAAGGGGCATTAAACGAAATGCAAAAGAAGAAAATAGAAACGTAACGTCCACTATTATATTTAAAAAAGCAGAAATTATTAATAAACTGGTACGTCTGATACCTGAATCAAGAAAGCCATTAAGAATTGGTTGCGCCGCTTTATATATATTTGAAATTCCCGCATTATTGTGATCAGATCACGCCACTTTGAAGCCCGACCAATTACCCTTGCCCATGGCACATGTTTATATACGGTAGCGCGACGAGCGCGCCGCCATTACGACGTTGGGCGCGCCGCGCGCGTCGGACGCGCGGCGTCCACTGCTGCTGCTACTGCCATTACTGTTGTGTTATTGGCCGCGCCGTGCACGTCGGACCCGCGGCGGCCACTGCTGCTGCTACTACATTACTGCTGTGTTGTTGACCGCGCCGCGCGCGTCGGACGCGCGGCGGCCACTGCTGCTGCTACTGCCATTGCTGCTGTGTTGTTGGCCGCGCCGCGCGCGTCGGACGCGCGGCGGCCACAGCTGCTGCTACTACATTACTGTTGTGTTGTCTGCGCCGCATCATAGTGTCGTTGTGTCCGCGCCGCGCCGCGCCGCATGCTAATATTTTGAGTTTTCGCATGGTCGAGTGAGAAATAAACGCATCGCTACATACGTGCCGACATACATTATAAACAATAAGTGTTGTGTGGGAGAAGACCCAGTGGAGAGAAACGAGAATCACCTAGCCGGCTAGCCACGTGGAAGCTGCAGCGCCGCGAGGTATGTGCCAAGTTTCCTTCCTACCCTTGTCTCCCTAGTCGTAGCTGATCGCAATAGTTGAATATCAAATATAGCACCCCCGCATATACAGTCCACTTAAATTAGCATAGAAACCCCCGCGCACCATCGGTGGCGTCGTCAACGCATCGGCGCCACCAATAAATAGTTTGGTCCGTTTCGAACCAGATTATACCAGTTGTAGTTGTAGATTGATAGATATTAGCAGTCAATTAGTCAAAAGAAATCGCATTTATAATGTCAATTACCCTTTCTAATTATTAGTAGGTAGTTAAATACACTAATTGTTTCGTATTTCTCATTCGAACAAACTATAAATCGTTGTTTAGCCGCATGTTTATAAACTTACTGTTTATATATATTTATTAAGTACATTGTATGCTTAATTATTTCGTTTCAACCGCAATTTATAAACTTGTCGTAATAGTATTCACGCATAGTTACTTGTTTACCTTTATATTATCGTTCGTCCCGCATCAGGTAAATAAGATAACGATAGCTTTGTTCTCGTATTCTTCTAGTTTATAAATAAATTGTTGAAATGTATTTCATTACAAGTCATACTTAATTTGTTTTCGTGGCATTTCGTTCACCTCGCGTAAAATCGCATAATTATTATTAGCGTTGGTTAAGAAGCGAGCTCCATCGAGCGTCGATGCTTACTTACCCACATATTCTTGTTTTTTTCTAATTACTCGAGGCAGTTTATGTAAATGTTATCTCGGTATTATTTTTTGTAGTGTATTTATATTTTTTTCGTTACATAGACCACACGGTAACAGAGACGTACATACGATACGTAAATTTTCAAGCTTATTATTTTAGAAGTGCATTTAAAAATATACGGACGTATTCTGTTTTTATTTTGTTTGTTTCGGAAGTGCATTTAAATATATACGGACGTATTCTGTTTTTATTTTGTTTATTTCGAATCATCATGGCACTTACACAAGACTTGTATGTATAGTTAAAAGTGTTATATGCAAAAAGAGATAGAATTTTCGCTCGCATGCAAAGCATTTGTGATCGCGTGAAGGATCTTGAGTCTAAGGCGACATCTAGAGAATCATTTTTGTGTGAAATGGAAACCGTAGATATCTTGTATAGCGACTTTGAAACCATTTTAGACAAAATAATTAGCCTCGATTAATAAATAATTAATAAGGCTCGATCCACCTTCGCCGGTATAACACCATGTGCAGATAATTATTTATTTATTTTTAATCTTCTTAAAGATAAATACGAAGATAAACGACTACTAGCCACTTCGTATCTAGATCAAATGTTTGAACTAAAACGTCTGCATCGCCTAATAATTTAGAACAATTTTTATATAAATTCGCATGCTCGGTCGCCGCTTTAAAAAACCTGAAAGTCGATGATCTCTCAGATTTTGTATTTGTATATCTCGCTCTAAAGAAATTGGATTCAGAAACTGCACGTTCATTCGAATCAAATAAGCGTAGTTGTAAAATGCCATCTTTCGATGAATTATCGTTATTTGTGCGAGATCAAATTAAAATATTGCAACGGACTTCGTTACCAAAACATGAAGCTACAAAGAAAATTATTTACGATCGTAGAATGGAGGTGGTATCCAAACCACTCAAATCCACTCAGACATATGTTAATACTGCATCGCAGTCTGTTTGTTCGTTGTGTCACGCTCATCATGACCATATTTATAAATGCTCGAGTTTCTTAAAACTTACACCTAGTGAGCGTTATAAATTTTTTCGGGTCAATAATTTGTGTATCAATTGCCTTAGTAATGGACATCGTGTTTCTTTTTGTAATTCCAATTCTAGTTGCCGTAGATGTCAAAGCAAGCATCATACATTGCTTCATTTTAATGATAATAATGCCGCATCTAATGTGAGCAGAGTTGGTTTATCGCGCTGTGGTATTGTTCCGTCCGAAACAAACTCGGAGCCCGGCCGATACGCGGTCGCGCGGTCGTCGCCTGGCACTGCCTCACGAACGCCCACTGTCCACGTGCAGTCGGACACTGTGAACGCGCGCGCCGCTGCCGCTCACACAAGTCATTCAAATGACGTTGCATTGTGCTCGTTATCGTTATCGCGAACTCCTACTACTGTGCTTCTCGCGACCGCTCGTGTAATAGTTGTAGATACTTATGGGAAGGAACATAGTGTTCGCGCTCTTTTAGATAGCGCTTCGCAGAGTAATTTCGTAACTCTCGAGTGTTGTCAACGCCTTGGTTTAAATATAAATAATCACTCGGTATGTTCTGTTGTAAAGGGAATTGGAGGTTCCGTAAAAGCCATTCAGGGCTCTGTAAAAATTAAATTTTGCTCACGTTTTGATTCGAGAATTAGTTTTGATATGGATTCGTTAGTTGTAGATAAGGTGACTGAACGTTTGCCGACGATCTCAGTCAACACTTCATTGTTGTCGAATTTTGGTGACTTACCTTTGGCCTACGATACTTATGCTATTCCAGGAGATATTGAGATGTTGGTTGGAGCTTCGATTTTCCCGCACCTCCTGTTATCACGTAAGGTTCCCTGCCATCCGTCACAAACCGCACCGCACGCACTGGAAACAGTTCTTGGATTTGTTATTGTAGGTACCGCTCCCGCTCGCATAGATTCTTACTCGACCATGTCCTACTGCTGCACCACCGAGCCACTAGAAGCCGCCGTTCGTAAATTTTGGGAAATTGAAGAAGTCAGTTATCCTCCTATTCTCAGCCCAGAAGACAAAGACTGTGATGAGTTTTATATCAGTACGACTACTCGAGAGGAAGACGGTCGTTATGTTGTCGCACTCCCCTTTAAGGGTGATATTTTTTCTCTCGGTGATTCTCGTCGATTAGCAGAAAAACGTTTTTATTGTTTAGAAAGAAAAATGCTAGCGTCTCCTAAGTTGAAACAAGCTCACGACGACGTATTAATCGAGTACCTAGATAAAGGTTACATCTCGCCCGCGCCTGTTGAAACTGCAGAGTCTATGAATATTCCGTCGTATATCATACCACACCATGGAGTTATTAGGGAAGATAAATTCACCACGAAATTGCGTGTGGTTCTAGATGGTAGCGCCAACACCAGTACGTCAGTTTCGCTGAATGACATATTATATAGAGGACAAAATCTGCAAGGGAACTTGTTCGATATTATAGTTAACTTTCGTTTGTTTTCGATTGCCCTTTCAGCCGATATTCGTCAAATGTTTCTCTGCACCGGTGTAAACAAACATGACCGTAGATTTCAGCGCATTTTATATAGATTTTCCCCGCAAGAAAATCTGACGATTTACGAGTTTAATCGTGTTTGTTTCGGGCTGACGTCAAGTCCTTTTCATGCTCTGCGAACAATAAAGCAGCTTGCCTCCGATGAGGGATCTGCATATCCAAAGGCTAAGGAAACTATAGAGACTAGCTTGTATATGGATGATTTTGTTTATTCTATAGAGAGCGAGACAGAGGCCATTGAAACTGCCGCTGAAGTAATTAATCTCATGAAAGCGGGTCAGTTTGATCTAGTGAAATGGACTAGCAACTCGCGAAGAGTTTTGGATTCAATTCCGCCATCATATCGCTTGTCAACTATTAAGGAGTTTGACGAGGGTGATTTGCACAAGATTTTCGGCTTGTGCTGGTCACCGACATCAGACTCGTTTAGTCTTAGAATATGTTCGACTCCACAAACTTGCACCAAACGCACCATATTGTCTTGTGTAGCGAGAATATGGGATATAATGGGGTTTGTAGCACCTGTAGTTTTATATGCAAAGCTTCGTATAAAAGAGCTTTGGTTGTTAGATTGTGACTGGGATGACCAGCCACCATATAGTATCGCTAATTTGTGGGATCGCTTTAGGAAAGAGCTTCCTTTGCTCGACCAAATTAATATTCGCTCGATGAAGGCTTACGTCTGTCTTTTTGTTTGCATGACAACTCGTGGAATTCATATAGAATTAGTAGGTGACCTAAGCACATCAAGCTTCATGGCAGCGTTTAAAAGGTTTTTGTCGCGTCGTGGCCCTGTGGGACAAGTGTATTCGGATAATGGCACAAATTACGTAGGAGCTAAACGTAAATATCACAGAATTGCATGCATTTTGAATTCACTCAAGTATTAGCTGAAAACCGCATCAAATGGTCATTGAATACTCCCACCGCAAGTCACTTTGGAGGAAATTGGGAGGCCAATATAAAAAGCTTAAAATCACATCTGTATCGCGTAATAGGTGAGCAGATACTTTCCTTTGAAGAGTTAAGCAAGGTGCTCACTCAGGTGGAAGCGGTTATGAACACCCGCCCACTATGTCGGACGTTGTCTAGTGATCCTTCAGAGCCACTAGCACTAACGCCTGCACATTTTTTAAACACGATTCCTCTCAAGTACCTACCTTGTAGATATATAGATGAAGATCGATTGCATGTTCTTTCGCGTTACGATTTATTGGATAAACTCGTCCAGTCGTTCTGGAAGCGTTGGAGAACAGATTATTTGCATACATTACAGTCGCGTCAAAAATGGAATTACTCGCATTGTTCGAGTTAAAACCGCAACCGGATCGTATTTACGTCCTGTTGTTCGTCTCTGTCCTCTGCCTGATCAGCAATAGCAGTGGTTAGCATACCTTAGATTTAGCTTAGTGTAGATTCGATTTAACTTAGTGTAGATTCGATTTAGCTTAGTATAGATTCGGTTTAATTTGGTATAGATTCGATTTAGATTAGTCATTTTGAAGGGAACCCTTCAAGCCGGGGGAGATGGTTGCGCCGCTTTATATATATTTGAAATTCCCGCATTATTGTGATCAGATCACGCCACTTTGAAGCCCCACCAATTACCCTTTCCCATGGCACATGCTTATATACGGTAGCGCGACGAGCGCACCGCCATTACGACAGTGTTGTTGGCCGCGCCGCGCGCGTCGGACGCGCGTCGGCCACTGCTGCTGCTACTCCCATTACTGCTGTGTTGTTGGCCGCGCCGCGCGCGTCGGACGCGCGGCGGCCACTGCTGCTGCTACTACATTACTGTTGTGTTGTCTGCGCCGCATCATAGTGTTGTTGTGTCCGCGCCGCGCCGCGCCGCATGCTAACATTTTGAGTTTTCGCATGGTCGAGTGAGAAATAAACCCATCGCTACATACGTGCCGACATACATTATAAACAATAAGTGTTGTGTGGGAGAAGACCCAGTGGAGAGAAACGAGAATCACCTAGCCGGCTAGCCACGTGCAAGCTGCAGCGCCGCGAGGTATGTGCCAAGTTTCCTTCCTACCCTTGTCTCTCTAGTCGTAGCTGATCGCAATAGTTGAATATCAAATATAGCACCCCCGCATATACAGACCACTTAAATTAGCATAGAAACCTCCGCACGCCCTACGGTGACGTCGACATCGCGACGGCGCCACTAAGAATAATTTACCAGTCTTTACTTACTGTTGATTTGACAAATGAGGGACAAATATCTGCCTGACTAGCTTTTTTTTAAATTAATAAAATCTTCTATTAAATGAATAATTATTATATTTACATACTTATACAGCGATTACTAGAATTTGGTCAGTGAGATATACTAACTATTATAAGGCATAAACCATAGTAAAACCTAGTAAGTGCTCTTACTATGTTATGAAACTGGTTTCTACACTATGCTAACTATCCCGTGTCAATTATCAAACTTAGTAAGGGTTTTAAAATATGTAATATACACTAACATTAAAATATTGGTAGTACTGTGTTTATTTTTTAATATTTTATACAACCAATATATGTTTTTTACTTAACATAAATACTTTTTAAAGGCTGACCTATTTTACGTTAATACGCTCTCCTGTAATATTTAGTTTTAAACCCTTACAAGGTTTTGAAATGGGACAGCCGACCAGTTCTCGTAGGTGACGTAAATGAGACAACTAAACATCAGTTCTCGTAGATGAGAGAACTGGAACACCAGTTCTCTTAGATGAGAGAACTGGAACACCAATTCTCGTAGATGAGAGAACTGGAACAACACTTCTCGTAGATGAGAGAACTGGATCACCACTTCTCGTAGATGAGAGAACTGGAACATCACTTCTCGTAGATGAAGGACTGGAACATCACTTCTCATAGATGAAAGAACTAGAACATCACTTATCTTAGATGGTAGAGCCGGATCATCACTTCTCGTAGATGAGAGAACTGAAACACCAATTCCCGTAGATAAAACAATTGAAACATCTGTTCTCGTAGATGAGATAACTGAAACACTAGTTCCCGTAGATGAGAGAACTGAAACAACAGTTCTTGTAGATGAGATAAATGAAACACCAGCTCCCATAGGTGGGAGAACTGGAACTCCAGTTCTCGTACAATAGAAAACTAAATTAATTCTCGTAAATAAAATTGTATTTTCTTCTAGAGCCTCGTGGATTATTTCTCGTAGATGCTCGGAGAGTCTCGTAGATTCTTGGAGGGTCTCATAGATTCTCGAAGGGTCTCGTAGATTCTCGGAGGGTCTCGTAGTTTATCAAGAATACGTTTGTACATAAAATATAAATTAAAGATTAGTTCGTGTTATATTTGGTTACATTTGCAAATAAATCGGCAAAAGATTGTTTATAGCTCGACCATTCCTGACGTCTTCATTTCTTTGCAATATTCTTATTGCAATTGTAATCGAACCATAGTATATTCGCAAAGTTATAGAGATCGTCTTATGGATCACTGTAGTGTAGTTCACTGGAGTTTTTCATGGAAGAATCTAATGATCAAATAGGCGAATCTCGTAGTCACACAGGTATCTTGTATGGTCTCATGAATCTCTCGTACAGTTTCACGGATCTCTCTTATAGCCTCATAGATCTGGATCTTTCGTACAGTCTCAAGGATTATCCTATTCTCAATGGTGTATGATATTACTATTTATTAACGTATTTTTGCTTATTAACAAACGAAATAAGTATTACCCTGATAAAATGATGTTTTAACTAACTTATCAAACACAACATTTTCAACAATATATTTGCAGCCAAACAAACGTACCTAAGAAAAGTTTGGTAAACCTTACTGATCAGTAATTCATTGCACAAACTTTATCAGCAAAATATAACCTTGAAATTAACGGTGGCTATGCATATTTAACTATACGAGTGTTTGTCCAGTGATACCTTCGACCATAGACAAAAAAAACTTCTCAAGTCTTTATATTTTTATAACACTAAAGCTTGGCACAATAGCTACAAAATAACAAAAAAAAATGATGGA
Organism: Antheraea yamamai; assembly: GCA_036509395.1. Taxonomy (NCBI): domain Eukaryota; kingdom Metazoa; phylum Arthropoda; class Insecta; order Lepidoptera; family Saturniidae; genus Antheraea; species Antheraea yamamai. The sequence continues at coordinate 15,750,014 of AP028435.1, read as the reverse complement.
AATCTGCTGAGAAACAAAGGAGGGAGTTGTTCTTAACCGTTTCCCCACTGCCTATTTATATATAGATTACCACCCTAACTAATATTATATATGCCATGTTTGTTTGTTTGTAGACTTTCATTTTTAACAAGTCAACCGATCATCATGGAATTGTGTACGCACGTTATTCGGGAAACCGAAAAGTACATAAGGTACCTTTGATCCCGGAAAAAGTACTGTTCCGGAAGGGATAGTCTAGTCTTCATTCACGTGAGCAAAGCCATTAGCAATAGTGTTTTTTTATTCACAGACATCATACTTAAATCTCTTTACTTAAGTACTTTACACAATTAAGTTGCACTTAACAATACTTTAAATGTTAAAGTACATCAAACCATTTAGACTTCAGACTGTGTTAAATAAATAATAATGCATCTACCGTACGTTATAAATCGTAGAGATCGAGTGATTTGGCCGGAATATCGATCAGATGTATTCATTACTTTTTCGGGATTTGCGTACATTTACTAGATTAAATCAGAAACGCGGTGACGGTAAAAAAATGTCGTGAGGAAATCTGAACCTGTCAAATGTACTTGTAGTTCACCGTTTATGGGAAAAATATAAACTGGCGATTTCTGAACGTTTGAAATTCCCAATACGTCGTGAGCGCCAATATTTTCATTTAGGAAGAGAGTGACCTTAGGCCCAGTTGTGGGATTCTTGAAGATATCGTTTTTATCTTTATTAATATAATAGTCCGCTAAGTTATATTATATTTACGAGTACAGATGAATCCTTATTCATATTTACTCATAAACATTATGGTTTATTCTATATTATACTGTCTATAGACATAATACTATTATTTAGGTCATATTGTAGGTGGTAGGATCACGTTGAAGCTATTACTGGTTTCAGCATGTCGGGTCGGTTCGCCCGGGGTAGTACCACCCTTTCACAGAAAACCGACGTGAACTAATAGTGCTTGCATTGTTGCGTTTCGTTCGGCCAGTGAGAGCGCCGGAGGCCCACCTCCCCTTCCCTCCGTCCCCACCTCCTCCCTATCACGCCCCTCATCAAAAACACAGACTAGCAACGCATTTGCGACTCCCTTAGTGTTGCTAGTGTCTATGGACGGTGGTGATTACTTAACATCAGGTGACCGACCTGTTCGTTTGCCTCCTATGACATATAAAAAATACAAAGAATTATTAATAGAATGTAGCATATCATCTTCATCGACTCATGTTGAAGACATTGTACAACAAAATTTCATAAAAAGCAATTAAGCCCCTACTGAGCCAACGAAGCCATTGCGAACATACATATAAACAGACGGACAAAAATTGTAATGTAATATTCGTGGTCACTCCTGTCACAAAATTCCGACATGAAATTAACTGTACAGTCAGACGCACAGATTTGTTATAGATTAGATAGATATAGATTTTTTGATAACGTAATGTCTGATATTATTGTTTATTATTTCAAATTTCAAATTCGTCCATGTCGATAAGCATAACTGAAAGACAAACATTCAAGCAAATACATTTTTACATTTATGACATTAGTAATGATTACATCAAAAGCCTTCCTCGAGACGGAACCGTGCACCGCGATACCTTCCTGATATAGGCATTCACAGTTCGTCTCTTCTAACTGGTATTATTTTTATAATTCCTATATTATCACTCAATTTATTTTAATTATTATTTAGAATGATAGTCATTTAAATTTGTTACCATATATATATATACCAATTAGAAAACTAATGATTATGTTGGACATAGGACTTACTGAGGAAAATATAGGGTTCCCGCGTGGATAGTAATTAACCCGAATGAAACGCCCGAGGGAATATCCAGAGTAGGTAAATTAAGAAGAAAAACGAAGTACATTTTACCAGTAAGGAAAAATAAAATAGCATTATATTTTATTTAGTATAAAAGTAAGTTATAACTGTCAACTTTTATGAATATAAAATAGTTTTGTGTTGTTTCTCTTTGACATGTAATTTTTTCGCTTGTAAAAAATAGATGGAATGTTACATAATTATGAAACGATTATATTGGCTTTGTGCCGGTTTATCACACGTACGCTTTATTAAGAAGATTTTTATTTAATTAAAAATAAGCATTACTATGGGTATAGCTATGCCCGCGGCTATGCACTCATTTGTTATCACTTATCGATATTTATATTTTTCGTACAATCTTTATAGCAAAATATTATAACAATATAGTAATATTATAAATGCGAATGCCAGTATGTTTGTTTATTACACATTCATCTCTTAATTACTCAACAAATCATCATGAGTTCTTACGTACACGAATTCAGGAGTACAAAAAAACAGGGTAACTTTCATCTAGAAAAAAGTATTGTTCCCGCGGAATAGCTACATTAAAGCGAGCGAAGCCATGAGCAAAAACTAGTGTGTTATAACTGACTATAAAACCTTCTTTGGATGTTTTCATTTTAAATTTGAAAAGAGACAGATTTTAGAATGTGCTTAGTTTTAGACATTACCGGTCATTTAATACAAAACCTTTTTAAAGCAAGTATTCAATACGTATTTAACTTTTTTGTAACAACACCGTAGGTTTCTGGTAGTACAAAAAAAATGAGTGCGTATAACCATCACACGCGATTGGAGTAAACCTTTTTTGGCGCTATAACAGTAGCTGATAGATGGCACTACAGGTATGAAGCTTTGATTTAATTTGTTGCTTACTTACATTGAAAACAAATGGCAGCACGGTCACGCACCCATATATACATAATTAATTCTATTGTATGGTTATTATTATTATTCAATTTATTATTTTTTTTTTCAAAAGATTTTATTGTTTTGTTTATAAAATATTTATTGACAATATCAAAAATATTTAAAAACCGGATGGTACAGAAACGTGCCGCCATATTGCAGTAACGGATTTCCGTTGCATTGTCGTCCAGTTACCTCCTAGTCGCGCCTTAAGTAGTTTTACTTCAAAAAATAAAAATTTGGAATAAAAGATACTCGCATGTCCTTTTTGTTCCCCTGATAACGTCTATGCAAAATTACATAATGATCTGTTAAGTAGTTAAGGCGTTAATTAATAACAAATAAAAAAACTCACATTCGCATTTATACGTAATGAAAATATAGTTTATCTGAGGCTCAAAGACGTCAATATTACTAAAATAATCAATCAAGATGTGGTATACGTGCTACAGTACAGAGCGGCAACATGATCGCGCGATGCACGCGCAAGGCACCGCGCTGTATTAGACGACAACGTCTCCTAAACCGCCCCCGCAGTGTCAAACTAACTCCTACATTGTCCGCACGTCCGATCGCGCAATGTCGCCTCCACGATCAAGACCTTAATACTCCACAGTGGTGACCCCGAGTATGAACCAAGAGTCATGTCGAGTTGGAATGAAGCTACCAGAGTTTTGGCCAGACCGTGCCGACGTCTGGTTCGCTCAACTGGAAGCTCAATTTATATCATAGAAGATTCTAGCCTTTATTGTTGAATTCCATTGCCCCTACTATTTTTTAATTGTACGTCTTTCTTTTCCAACCAATCTTCTAGTAGATTATTAATGCCGTTGTCGAGTAGGCAGTGATATTACAAGTTTCTTGCGATCATTTCAATGAACTAACAAGATGGTGGCCGTCTTGTTAAAACTGTCCAGGAAGTTTTTGTGGCAAGTCAGTCCGTGGTATTATTTCCGATCAACTTCACTTGAGTACAATAACCATACTATATAACGTAAAACACCACCAATATTACATAATATAGAGCCAAATAACACAAGATTATGAATTAAATATAAAGTCCTCTACATGACATTCCAAGATCCCGCCAAAAAGTCCTACGTCTATGTAACGCCCAATGAAGCGGGCGTATATCAATTAGTGTATGTGTATGCATACAAGATTAAATATATTATTTATTCGAATGGTTTGCTTTGCTAATATTAAGACTTGTGAATGTTTGATATTGATTATTTGTATACAAAACAAGATGAAACCATGGTAATTCCCGGTCCCTACATCATTCAATCGGTTTTGAATTAAGGTAATCAACCACCGCCCGTCCTGTTTGTAAATTGACTCTGATTTTGGTCTTGTAATTTTAATAAAAGTAAATTAAATTATTATTTTTTTATGTGAAAAGGAGGCAAACGAACAAGTGGGTCACCTATGTTAAGTGATTAGCAACACCAGGAATAAGAAGAGATAGCAACACCAGGGGAGTCGCAAGTGCGTTGCCAGCCTGTGTATGGGGGAGGGGTAGGTAAAGGAGAAAGGGAAAGGGAAAGGGGGAAAGGAGGTGGGCCTCCGGCGCTCTCATTGACCGAACGAAACGCAATAATGCAAGCATTGTTACTTCACGTAGGTATTCTGTGAGAGGATATTGTGTCAGGGGTACTACCCCGGGCGAGCCGACCCGTTCATACTGAAACTAGTAATAGCTACAGCGTGGCTCTACCACCTACAAAATATCACTTTTAAAGGATACAGTGTCCACTTTATATTTATTGAATAGTTCGATAGCACATAAAATACTTTAAATGTACATGAATACGGTTTCGTTTATCCTATTTTCTTTAAGCTGAACCTCGTTTCGAGAGATATGGATTGGCTTGTGTGATGGTTTAAGGACATAGTATTTATTATATGCAACTTGAATAATTTACTTGAGCTACCGTTTCAATAATAAATATTGGCTAGCTTTAGTACTGACAAATGCCTCTTGACACTTCATACGTTCGACAAATATCAACGTCCTAAAATGACTCAGACAAAAACAATCCACTTTTTTATATAGGTTTTAGCATCTGATGACAATCTTACAAGATATTCCATGGTAGTGTGGCATATTAAAGTATTGTTACTATAATATGTGCTAAGTCTAGAGGAGGACTAGGTCACAAGTGTGGCTGCCAGAACATACCTAGAGCGTGTATTAGAAAAAGCCCCACTATCAAGGTAAGATAAAATAGCCGATAGCACCAGATAGTCGTAGTATTCGAGTGGTTTGACCGGTGGAATGTCGTTTCGACGTCCGCAGGTTCCAACCCCGACGGAATCATTACGATGAAGGGAAACATGGTAACGAAACTTGAACCTGTGAAATGCTCTTGTAGGCACACTGTATGTGGGAAATATAGCACTGTGAAGGCCTATGATCCTAGATTGAGTCTTTTACAGACTGATGTGATGATAGCTCCAGTAAATGAAACGATTCGAACCTACGTCGAGTAACGCGGTGTCCGAAGATAATACAATTAAGTTATCAACCCTTCGTGTTGGGAATGTTTATAATAATAATTATTCTTCTATCATTTTTCCTAACTCTGTAACACGCTTTCTTAACCGGTTTAATTAAATATTAACTTTATCCCAATAGGACTTTAACCCGTGTCACCTGTGTTTAATTTAACGCACGAAAGCATAAAGTACGTTTAGAAATATATAAAAAATAATTTATTTTAGTAATGGTATATTCATTTTTAAACGCAGTGTCATGTAAGTTAATTATGAATTTACTTTATTTTGGGGCATGCTGTCTAATAAAATACATGAAGTCTTGCATGTGGCGTGCTATTTAATATGTATGAGTTGTGGAATATGGAGAATTGAAACCAATATTCTTCAGGGCTGTCTGGTTTGACAACTTGTTGATGAAGATGAACTTAATTTTAGTATACATGGGTTTTCGATTAGAAAAAAATCACAGAATAGTAATGAGCACGTTCCTACAGCCGCCTGGTTAGTTCTTACAGTGAAGTTGAGAAATACGTACCTAAGGTATAAGCCTGCCATCAGCCTGCAAGTATTTCACTGAGTTTTGACGGGACTAGTAGTGGTGTAGTGGACTTTATATCTTATTCATAATCTTGTATTATTTAACTCTATGCTTTGTAACATTGGTGGTATTTAGGTAATATTATGCAAAAGTGAAGTGGATAGGAAATAACCACGGAACACTAATTCTGAGATGCCAAAAAACTCTCTGAAAAATTCTAACAAGGGGGCTACCATCTCTTTCGAACATAAAAATTTTCACAAGACACTTTAGGTGTCTACTCGACAATAACAGCAATAACGTAGAAGATTGGTTTCCATAAAATAAAAATAAACTTTACACCACTTGAAGAAAGTATTTTCCAGAACGAACGAACGGATTTAATTACTTTTTAATATATATTTTTCCCTAGAAGAACTCCATACTATAGTGCCCAGGAAAAACATCAGCAGGAAACTAATTCCATAATCGAAGCGTTTGTGGAAGAAAACCTCTCTGGATCCCTTGGTATCCAGGTGCTCCCGCCCAAAAATGACAACAGTACTCCATATGGGGTCGAACTTGCGTTTTGTACAGCAGCAGTCTTTGCCCAGGGATGAAGTACCGTTTCGCCCTGTTCAGAATACCGAGCTTTTTGTATTCCAGCCTAACCTTGTCTTCCAGATGACTACGAAACTGAACGTCGCTAGAGATTTTCACACCAAGGATCCCAATACTTTCTGTAACGGTAAGTGGTGTGTCCTGGAATTGAGGGCCACAATGAATGGAGTTTTTTTAGCGGTTAAATGCGCAAACTTGTGTCTCATTAGGGTTGAAACGGACTATATTGTTCCTATCCCAGTCTAATACTTTAGACAGTATATTATCGATGTGAGACACACGTTGTTCGCGACTCTCTACCACAATGGAACGAGGGATGTTTGCGTGTAATATGTCTCTCCAGTACTATCGTCTGCATAGCAATGAATACCATAAATCGATAGCATATTATTGACATGAAGCAAAAATAATGTTGGAGACAACACGGAGCCTTGCGGATACCAGCATTTATGTCCATGCTTTCGGAGCAGCTACCATCTACTACGAAGAAGGAAGAAGGTAGCTTAGATAGAAGGCCCCGATGCCTTCGCTATGTCCAGGCTAACTGCCAAAGCCTCACCCTGAATCTCAATGGTTGAAGCCCATCGGTGTGTGAGATACACCAGAAGATCGCCAATCGAGCGTCCGTGGCGAAAGTCGTATTGACGATCGCTGATTAAATCGCATTCTTCTAGGTATCCCAGGAGCTTCGTATTGATGACACGCTCCATCACCTTAGAGAGCAAAGAGGTTATAGCTATAGGCCTGTAATTCGATGGATCTGATCTATGGTTTTTTTAGGCACAGGTTGCACATAGGCTGGTTTCCACGAAGATGGAAAAAATCCACTGCGGTATGAGAGTTCAAATAAGCGCGTTAACACAGGACACAACTCTCGAGCATATTGCTTGAGCGCCACTCTCAAGCTCTCTCAAAGATATGTTGCAGAGATGATGTGTAAGAAATATTTAGAGAGTGACCAAATTTATTGCACCAGTATATTTGCTCCTTAAATTAAACATTTGATAAGTTTGTAAGTAAGTAGACAAAAATCATGCTTTTCGCTTAAAAATAAAAATATATCCTCAGAACATGGTAAAATGCGGGTAAAATATTACGAAATGTTTTCGTTATTTACAAATACTGTAAGTCAATGATCCCAATATATCTAAACAAATGGAGTTTCAAAAACGCTATTAAGATTCGAATAAAACTACATCGTTACGTTCCTAATGAGTTCGCGAAAAATAAATACACAGAGAACACGCAAGCTTCATCGCGTGTTGAAACTATGTAAACACATAGAAACGAAATCGTACAAGTTTTTTACTTGTGCCGAATAAAGCGAGCCCCAAATACAGAATTCATACGAAGCCAGACATTTCAATATTCAAGCCTATACTTCGAGTTGGTTTTGTAAAGTTTTCTCCTTAAACTGGGTACAAATGAAGGAATGGAATTGCGTAAAGATAAAATAAAATATTTGTACTCGGAATGTAGAAGAACTAATTAATAACATTATTCTTCGTCAGTAATAAAGCAAGATTTTCATAGTTTATAGGTATAGGTATATAGGTTTTAATATTTGACCACAATGTCATCCGATAATAACGCTTATAACACGCAAAAGTTAAAGGACTCTCGCACCGATAGGTGTCCACAAAGTTTCTACTAAAAATGAGATATTTTCAAGAGAAGATTATGAAACACCTGATGACCTGCAACAACTTATAGTTTCATCAGATTCGTTTTTATACTTTGTAGGTTGATGAAAGATGATGTGCTCTAAGATCGTAAATACGCCAAACCTAGAATGGTAAATACACCAAACCTAGAATGGTAAATACACCAAACCTAGGATGGTAAATACACCAAACCTAGAATGGTAAATACACCAAACCTAGAAAGGGAATGACTGTAAAGTAGACTTAACGTAGGTAGGTGCTTCGCGACAGATTTTCTACTTGAGAGTGGTAGCTAGCAACGCGGGCTTAATAAAAACTATGTTATGATTTCCTCGTGATATTTTGATATTTTCCTTCAACAGAAGCTCCGACCCAACCCCAAGGATTCGAACCTACGCAGTGTCCAAACACACTATCAACCGAGCCATCGTCGGTTCATGAACTGAAATTAACATTTATTAAAGCGTAGTTGCAATAAACATCAGTACAATAAAAAAAAACAAACGCGGTGGGTGAACCCTTGTACGTAAACAAAGAAAAATCGATAGATCGTATTACATTTATCTTAACAATTTTATCTAACTTAACGGAGAAATTTAATTAAAAACACAGCTGTTACAGTTATTTTCACATAAGCTTACAATTAGCCCCCAGTTATCCTTACATATTATAAAAGCTGATGTCTCTTCGTCTGTCTGTCCGATAAGATGTTTATAACTCGATAACTACTAAAGTTAATGACATGTTTTCTTTAACTATTAACGAATTCCAGTAGTCCGGTGAAGCTGTTAAGACCTTGCTAGGTCAATAGCGTAGTCAGTTCGAGAAAAAAAAATTAACGAATTCCCTTATCAAATATTTGTACATATGTTGTCTGCACTGGATTCTAAGACTTTTGCTCCGATAAATAAGATCCTATTAAGCCTATATTTCTCCACGTGCTGAATTTTTACACGACGACTGGATAAGGAAAGGACAAAAAATGGACTCACCACAAAGCTGCGCTCGCAACGCGTAGGAGGCATTCTCTTCTTGCATGATTCACCTTTACATACACAAGTTCAGGAGACACCTGGATTATTGATAGTTTTGGTATACAACACAAATTATATAGTAGTACTTGGTTGCGCCGCTTTATATATATTTGAAATTCCCGCATTATTGTGATCAGATCGCGCCACTTTTCCAGCCCCGCTCAATTACCCCTTCCTATGGCACATGCTTATTCGGTAGCGCGTCAGACGCGCCACCACTAGTATCATTAGTGTTGTTTCCGCGCCACATCAGTGTTGTTACCCGCGCCGCGTCCATTTTTGTCGTACCGCGCCGCATGCAAATAGTTTGAATTTTCGCCTGGTTGAGTGAGAAATAAACGCATCGCTACATACGTGCCGACATACATTATACACAATAAGTGTTGTGTGGGAGAAAACCCAGTGGAGAGCAACGAGAATCACCTAGCCGGCTAGCCACGTGGAAACTGCATCGCCGCGAGGTATGTGCCAAGTTTTCTTCCTACCCTTGTCTCCCTCTTCGTAGCTGATCACAATAGTTGAATATCAAATATAGCACCCCGCATATACAGTCCACTTAAATTAGCAAAGAAATCCCCGCCCTTCGGTGGCGTCGATAACGCAACGGCGCCACCAGTACTTTTTTTTTATATATCATAGGAGGCAAACGAACTGGCGAGTCACCTGATGTTAAGTGATCACCGCCGTCCATAGACACTAGTAACACCAGGGGAGTCGCAAGTTCGTTGCCAGCCTTTAAATGTATGTTTAAATAAATATGTATGTTAAAAAGATAGACCCAATCGAGTTTCTTCCTGTTCTTTTCGATAAGTGGGTTGTTTTTCGAACCAGTGGGAATTTTGACATTAAGCACCTTGTCTGGGCCTAAATTAAATAAATAGTTTTTGATATGTCAAAGACTATTTAAATCTTTAATACACTTTAAGGAAACTTTAATTAGAGTCTCTTTTGTATCCGTTTCTGTTTTAGTTTCTCAATTTGTTAGTATTTAAAATATCTCCATGCATTACGAGCAGTATACAAACTAAATCTCATTTATCAGTATTCACGCTGCTACTGTGTTCATAAATTTTAATACCAGAGCTTTATGTAAAAGTACAGTAACCTCATAAAGTAGAATCTCTATGAAGCGGTTAAAGTTATGAATGCAAAACAAACTTTCCCTTACTGTACATGCACTGTATGTTTAAATCCCTAGATGATGGCATTAATTCTTCAAGGACTAGCGTTTCCTTTCTATGACTTAGGTTAAGCAGAGAGGTTTTCTGTAATATTTTTTTGATATGAAAACTTCTTTAGCCGCTTTGAGCGATCTTTGCCAGGACCAAAACTCGTGGGTTCGCATCACCGACATGCTCGTGACATATAGCCCTTACGTCAAACTAGCGGGGCGTGGTATAGACGCCTGTGTACTCGTAATATAGATGTTTTGGATCGAGCTTGTTCAGCCCATTATATGTTTAATTAATTATAGCAGAAACTGTATATAATATACATATTTATTGCTCGGAGCACCAATAAACGTAAAACTCACACTAATGTTACTAATTTTAATTTACAAATTATGAGATTTAAATAATTCGGGCTACAACTGATTTCAAAATTCAAAAAATAATATTATTTTCTTAGTATTCACTTCTGATGACACTACTTATGACTGCCTCGATTATTTTACTAAGCAAAAGAAGGTAACGTTTGTCAGATGTTGGTACGTATTTTAATTCTTTTAAATACCGTAAAGCCTAATCAGTTTGATGATAAACATATGAGTTATCTTTACATACGTTTTAATTATGAGAGTGAGATAGATTAGATGATGTTTAAGTACTATATTGAAATCTGTAAAAAAGGAAGAGTAATAAAGACTTTTTACTTACCAATGATAAACAAGTTATTTATTAATATAGATAAAAAAGTTTCAGTAATTGTACAATGAGGTTTTAAAATTATTATTTTTTCAATACTAGCTGTCCGCCTCAACTTATTGCGGGTGTATTGAAAAAGAAAATGAGAATAAATCTTCACTTTACAGTGAAGCCACGACTAGATACCATGTAATTAAGGAAACGTTGATGAATGAACGTGAATCCGTCTATTCAGTAAATATTTTTGAAGATCTCATTGTTGTTTTTTGTGTCACTTACGTTTTTATATGGACATTTCCTAACAACAAAAAAAAACACTTTTATGTACAACATCTATACATATAATAAAAATGGAGTGTCTGTATGTACTGATAGGGTACGAAAGTATACACGCTACTGATAACAAAAACGCAATTTCTAAGATTTCTGTCTGTCTGTTGGTTCCGGCTAATCTCCGAAACGGCTGGACCGATTTTAACGGAAATTTCACTCGCAGATAGCTGAAATTAGAGGGGGTTACTTAGGCTACTTTTCACCGGCAGATAACTGACCTTATAAAAAGTAATTTAGTTTATTTTAATTTAGACTAGCTGTTAATTATGGCTTCGCCCGCAGTACTATCTTCGAAACGGTTAGATTGATCTTCACGAAACTTTCATTAAAAAGATATCTGACCTTATAAAAAGTAATTCAAGCAATTTTAGTTTATACTAGCTGTTAACCGTGGCTTCGCCCGCAGTGCTATCTCGAAAACGGTTCGACCGATCTTCACGAAACTTTCACTGGCAGATAGCTGGCTTTACAAAAAATAATTTAGGCAGTTTTAGTTTATACTATCTGTTAACCGTGGCTTCGCCCAAAGTGCTTTCTTCAAAACGGTTAGACCAATTTTCACAGGACTTTCACTGGTAGATAGCGAGCCTTATAAAAAGTAATTGAGGTTATTCTATTTTAGACTAGCTGTTATCCGCGACTTTGTCTGCATAAATTTAGTAAGATTTCAAGTCATTCTTTAATTTTAATAAGAGAAATAATTATCAGCTTACTGTTTACAATTCGATATTATAATTATTAATAACTTTAATGATATAGAGGTTTTCCTAATAGGATCTTAGATTATAAACGTATTACGTAAAGAGTTGCATAATTCAATTTCTTACGGAACAGACAAGCGTTTATTTTTTGTATAGTCACAGAATCGGCATTATAATGGCAATGTTTATTAAATGTAATATAATGTAAATCTTTATAACAATATTTTAAGTTATTGTTTCATTAGTTCCTTATACAGTGTAAGTGAGCACTGAGGTAGTTATATTGCGGGTTAAGGTTCCAAATATGTTGCTGATGACAAACCTAATTTGGCACGCTGTTAGTATTTATATATCTAATGTACACGTTACATGTAACTGTAAGTGGCGTGCGTGTCGTACTTACAATTGCTTTTAAAGATCATTTCTATAATTGTACATAGTCTCACAATTTTATAATTCTTTAATACGATTTAAAAAAGCGCGAGCGGAGCTGCGGGTACAGCTAGTTCCAAATATATTCTCTCATACAAACGCTACCCTAACGATTCCAAAGACAATAGAAGAATAATTAACCAAATAGGTACATCTGTTCTGAAATGATACGCTTATTTACACACAGTCGGCAACTGAATTTTATTTATATAGATTTTCTTGTTGTTTATTTTTATAACTCTTTTCATGAATAACATTGTTTTTTTTGTATTATTATATATAAAATCTTGTAACCAGATTTTACTCCCATTTCTCTTTGAAATTTACTTATACTCTATGTTTTTCTTTTAAAAACGAATAAAATGATATATTTGTAGTAAAATCAGTATTTCCATTTGATATTATCTGGATAGCTTATAAATCTATATAAATCAACATGACAGACGTAACTCGAATTTTTAAATTTAGCTAGTCAACATAGAATATTATTTTTCTCAACAGATCTTTTGCTTTAATAAAAGCGCACTCTGTATACGATTAATTGTTCATAATTCAAAATATGAGAACAAAACTAGCAGTAACAATATATCTCTTCACATTTATATGGTATAGTTTATCAATTGTATACATAAAATTTGCTTCAGTGCTCCCTAGTGATTCAATGGTTCAGTTCCTCTAGTCGAAACATGTTCACCATCATATAATTTACGTGACAATTTTTTTACGGCGATGACGGTCTTGTAGTGTCGTGTTTGGCTAGGACGTTGATCAACTTATGTTCGAATCGATGAAAGACAATATTGCCATAAAAATATTATATAGTTTCTCTTTTTTGTAGCTCGTCTAACTAGATATTATACATAATGTTACAAATGTCTATAGATGTATAACGGTAGCTGCACTTGAGAGTCAGTTCTCCTTTAAGTTTAGTGCGTTACCATCTTAGGTTGCAGTATCATTTGGTATGAGATGAGATCGTGAACAAAATATAAACCCTATAAAATAGCTATTGAAACTTTAAACAAAGAACACGTAGATGTATTCTGAAATATATGCGGCAGCCCAAATACCGTGCTTCAAATTTCATATAGTCGTCGAATATTTAACGTCTAACAAACTCGAGAAATGTATAGGAATCGGTGCCTATATCTATCGGTAACCATTCAACCGCGACACGATAACGCACTATTCGAAACTCTATATTGTAATTTGTTGAATATTGTACAGCCGTATATATACACTTGACAAGACCATTCCGTATTCAACATGATCTATTTATGAAGTCTTACGAATATTGATAACTCAATATATAACTTAAGAAGCTATGGATAATCTATAGTTGCTCTAAATTTTCGTAAACTAAGATATAGTGTCGAAGGTGGTCTTGAATTTCATAAGCCTAATATTTTGTTAAAGGAAAATATCGTGATATATATATATATATATATATTCAAATATTTCCGAAATAAACAGTGCCTATAAATAATTAAAATGTCTATCTGAATAGCAAAATTAAACAAAACAACGCGATACTGGAGCGTGTCGTGCTTAAAAGTTTTCATCTAACCACAGCTGCTCACTAAGTTTATATCGAAATACAGCAATTGGAATACCTCCAAAAGCCTTCTTACATTAATATTTCAACAAGTTTGTTTCGAATTCCAACTAGAAACCTACATTTTAAAAGAGTACTTATTCTTACGCGATATTCAAATTACATATGAATAAAAAGTTTTACTGATTAATTATTATACTCACGTCTCCACAAATTAGTTTCTTATACAGTGTAAGTGAACACTGAGGTGTTTATATAATGGGTTGAAGTTCCAAATATGTTTTTTTTTATTGTAGCACAGGAAAGTGACCTGATGGTGAACACAGTACAATTCAATGGCGACTACCGAGAGACATGCTATCCTCGCCCGTCGCCGCTGTCATGCCGGCTTGCGTAAATATCTCCTCGCGTTATGCTGATAGTAAATCCCTCCAGCATACTGTTAGTATTTACATATTTAATGAACACGTTATATGTTACATTAGGTGGCGTGCCTGTCGTACTTACAAATGTTTTCGAAAGAGAATTTCTGTAATTCTACATTTTCTCACAATTTTCCATTTCTTTAATGCGATTTAAAAAGCACGTGCAACGGCACGGCAACCGCTAGTACTAAGTAAAACTAAAAAATGTGATCGATATATGTATATCCAAGACCTTTTGAGTAATGCGCGTACATTTTCGACAGAGTAAACCGATTTAGTGAAAAAAAGACTGAATGTTACTCGAGGATATGCTTTATAATTGTCTTGGTAACGTTTTATCATATACCCGGTGCATTAACAGTGATGCGAACACAAACAAACAGACAGAAATTTCTAAAAATGATTTAATTACCTATCCTTAATCAATTGCAATATTTCTTTTCAGAAAAGCAAAGTATAGACATATTAACTTTACATTCGTATTATATGTATAGAAGATACATATAACTCATATTACATAACTAACTATTGAACGTACCTCATTCTTTTTGTGTTTATATGAATCGCAAAGCAGAGCATGACTTTACCTGTCTTTATAGGATGTAACTAGCTGAGCCCGCGACTTCGTCCACGTGGAACTTTTTTCTCGAACCGACTACGCTATTGACCAAGCAAGGTCTTAACAGCTCCACTGGACTACTCCACGTGGAACCTGATGCACAAAACAGTGACTAATAAAGTCATCTGAATGTATTTAGTCCATTTGCTTATCTGTGCGTCTGCGTCGTTATTAAAATTACAATAACTTTTGATAAAGTGGGCCGATTTTAATGAACCAAAGACTAAGTAACTCTCGAGGATATGCTTTATGATTTTGTTTATGAGGTTTTATTTTGAACCCAGTACTTTAGCAGTGATGTAAGTTTATACAAACAGACAAACATTTCTAAAAATCATTGAAATGTATTTTATTACTTATTTCTAGACGCATCAATTTTTTTGACGAAAATCGAAATAGTACAGACAGGTTAGATTTACATTCTTATCATTACATGGGAAAAATCAAAGTACCCTACCACATCTGTCTGTCTGTCTGTTCGCGATAAACTCAAAAACTACTGAACGGAACTTTATGCGGTTTTCACCAGTGAATAAAGTGATGCACGAGGAACGTTTTGGTATATAATTTGTCCAGGTTTTTTTTATAATCAGGACAGGACAACGTCTGCCGGGCCCGCTAGTTATATGTATAGAAGAAGAAAATATAGAAGATTAAGGCTTATATGCAGAGTTTATTGATATTATTACGAGAAGTGGGATATTATTTTAAGTGATTAGATGAAAACTGTGTGACTATATATTTCTATAAAGTTTCATCCCAATGTATAACTCACAAACTTAATACTGCGAAACGTAAACATTTACGGTCCGCTCTGCGGCGTAACTTCTCCATTGTTATATATATTGTACTCTTGAATTCCGGACAATAGCCTTTGAACTAGTATTTCCAATAAAACTGTCCATTTTAAATATTTATGTGTAAGTTATAAAGGCGATCTAGAACTGCTTCCAAGATTGTTACACGCGGTCGGGCAAAATATGGAAGTACCGTTAGTTGCCAAGTTTCAAGTTTGCGTGGAAATATTTCGGTTCTATGAAGTAATATTGTTTTCGAAGGCTTTTCAGATATAATATTCAGGGAATCATATCAAGACTATGGTCTTAGTATTTGCAATTTTAAACGTGAAAGAAATTGGTCCGGTGAACGATTATTCTCTGTAGTGATGACCATTATCCGTGATTGTCTATTGTCGTCGTTTTAATAGATAGGTATGTGTCAATCCCGGTAAGCCCCGGTAAACTGGAATCCAATTTTTTTTTTCATTGGCATAAGCGTTTTCGACCACAAATTACGATTTCTTTTAAAATGGTAAACATGCTAAATCCGGAGAAGACTAGCTCTCATGGCTAACTAACGGAACACACCAATAGATACTTGATGACAGACTATCAAGAGTGGTAGCCAACCAGATATAGTTTCCGGACACCGCGTCTATTGGCGTAGATTCAAGTTCCTGCGACTAAGTGAAGCTTTCAGTGAACGAGAACATCGTACTAAAAGCAAAGCATAGTGGTAGAGTTTATCCTAAGTCCGCATTGATAGCTACCACTCTCAAATTGAAAATTTGTCACCAAACACCTCTCGGTGCGTTCCAGCAGTTGCTCTTGAGAGCGCATCCCCTTCCAGGTTTATGTTTACCATCTTAGATATCATAGCCATTTATCATTCGAGATTGTGGTGAAATGCTAAAACATAAAATGTATAATAAAGTCTTTAACTCCTATCATACATTACATTGAACAACTTTCCACCGAGGATGAATGTGGTAGTAGAAACTAAAACTATTAGAAAAGTTAATTAAGTAATAATCCACCTGATGTTAAATGGTCACGACTTCCTAGATATAACTAAAAGGTTGCTACTCCTGAAAACAAAATTGAAATACCTCATGTATCTGTACCTGTTACCGCCTGCTACTTGACGGTTGAGCCAATACATGCAAAATTTGCATAGGTTCTACCAATGAATTATATGTTCTGAAAGATTCCTTTAACGTTGGACACGACAAAACAATAATCACTGCAAAGTTGAATAAACAGTCTAATATAAATATGTCATACTAGTTTTGCTCGCGGTTTCGCTCGCATTAATATAAATTTTACCTATCCCTCGGCAACATAATCTGTATCTCTAACAAACTGTATCCCAATTTCATGATGATTGGTTGAGCAGTTAAAGCTTGGAAGCGTAACAAACAAACAAACTCATATACGCATTTATAACATTAGTTACGATTATTATAACGTATATGTATAATACTACACCCAACGCGACTATATCTAAAGGGATTAATTATGAACGAAGGTGAAGGAAATCAAAAGGGTTTGTAAGAATAGATGGAAATAATGTTCGATACTTGATCTCTGCATTAGCAAGGACATGATAGGTCGATAGATTGAAAACACATTATATATCATATCTTATTTATTATCACGGACTTCTATACAATAACTTTCAAGGTTTTTATATCCATAACTATCTAAATACCGACTGTTTCTTTTAATTTAAAGCTTGAGCTGTTAACAATAACAATAAATAGCTTAGTGTTTTATACAAATCCTCTCAAGAAACATAGACATTCCATGTTCCTTTTACGTCGCCTTTCACATTTTGTTCTTGAAGAAAAGCAGTAACGGCATTAAAAGGGAGACAGAAAAGTTATTGTTAATTATGTAAAGTAAATGTTTATTTAAAACAATTTATAATTTCGTAGTTACGAATAAAACGCTTTCAAAATTAAACGAAGCGAAAAACTGTAAATCGACGCAGACGTTTCTAACTTTTAATGAATCAGTAAAAAGTTATCCTTACATTTCTAAGCTAAAATTACAGGATACAAGCTCCATAGAATTTTAGTAAGTACTTTTCTGCTACAAATGCTATTGTTTTTGTCATTTTATTTCGATAATTTTCTATTACTGAAGTATAAGAATACTTGGAATATGTTCCAAAATTGTTGCCGGCTTTTTAGTTGTTGTACATTTTTCCGTCTCCATTTTTAAACCGTAACTTTGAGTTAATTATAAACATTTTTATATTTCATTTCATGAAATATATAAATTCGGGTTGGCACAACTACAACGTAACAACAGTGAAAATATAGAGAAGATTTCATCAGTCATAGAAACAGGGCCTTTGGTACTATTCGTTCATAGAACACAGCGATTATAATTTTAACTAACTAAATAATGTGAAACACAATTATCTGAGAACTGTTGGAAGGAACCGTGTGATCACTATTACGATGAAGAGTTGCGCCGGTGCTGCCAACCGTCGAACGCTGCTGGAGTCTGAAAGAGGACATATACGTTAGATTTATAAACTTTTTTGTTATTTTTCTAAAACTCTACTATATAATTAGATTTTGATATATTTAAAGCATTGTATGCACTTTCAGATGAAAAACGCGCTGAGTGAAGTGAGCCGAGCAAACACAGAAGTCTGAGCATGATTCCAACAAATAGGTAACAGTTGGCGTGCTCATATCTAGCTGATCGTATATACTGAAATAAAGGTAATAAAATATTATTGACTTTCTTTTGAGTATAATAGACTCAAAAGAAACTCAATAATATTTTATTATCTTAATTTCCTAACTAACATTATAAACAGGAATGTAAGTTCGTTTATTACGCTTTCACTCCTGAACTACTTAACCGATCATTATGACATTTATAAAAAAAGATATAATAGTGTACCTCTCATCCAGAAAAAAAATGTACTTTTACCGAGGGATAAATCAAATCTATATTAAACCAAGTGAAACCGCGAGCATAATGTAGTAATATACGAATATAATATTCTACAACTTTTTTTAACTCGTTTAACAAAAGTCGTCATTTCCATAGTAAACAAATAAACAAATTTTGATAAACGATATTTTCGAATATAGTGAAATTTTATGTGATATATCGCTTTATTTTTGCTTATTTATAGGTATAGTATATTATTAAAAAACAGAATAACTCATGCTATCGAACGATACAGTTAAAAAATATGACAAAAAGAGTTTTACGAAGTTATATCTTTAAATAGAAATGAGTTATAAGTAAACACGTATTCCATCTGACATAGAATTTCCATTGTCTGAAAATTTACAGAAATAATTAAAGTGAACAAACTATTCAATAACAAGGCTTGCGTGCGGCAGACATCCATTATACGAGCTGAATAGGTAATTACATTACACAAAAAGCAAATAATACAATAGGGTAACAATGTATTTTCAGTTTACAAATGAATCAATTGTTAGTAGAAGTTTAAGTCACGTTTGGGTTTACTAATATAACCACGAAGTTTTTTTGAATATTTTAGACAATTTCATTTACACACACTACACACACAACAGCCTAGACAAAACTTAAACCGTTGTTAATGGATTTTACACGAAAAACATAAGTGTTATTGAGGTATAAATGCTTGGTACACATATATATCTCACTATCTTATATACGTATGAATATATAGCTTAGCTTAGGTTAGCTCAGTTAGGTCGCGAATTGCATGAGCTCGCCCAAGCCGAGGTGTGCCGTGCCTTAATAGGCCAATAGCGTAGTCAGTTAGAAAAGAAAATATTTTACTAGCAGCCCGCCCTGGCTTCCAACCGACTTGCTGACAAAGAAAATTAAATCATCCTTTTACTGAACGTCCATCTGCCAATATTAAAAAAAATCTCCCTACTATCTTATTCGCTCAGCTGCTTTTTTATATTGAGAGACGTGTTAGGGCAATGACAGAGTGTATAGAATCGTTGATTGAATTTTGATTATATTTCGATAATTTTTGAACTCCATTTTCATGACAAACTAACGATAGCGACTGGGTGACAGAAACCCTTATCAACTGGGTACAGAAACCCTCTAGCGGATAAACCTTGGGAACCCGAATATCTAATTTTTTTTTCGATCTGACTACGTTATTGGCCTAGTTATGGCCTTAATAGCTTCACCGGACTATTAAGGAACTCAGTCGATTTTATTTTGACAACTAGCTTAAGGTTGCACAGCACACCTCGGCTTGAGCTGTTCCCTAGATTACGCAAAATCACGATCTTAACTGAGCTAACCTAAGCTAAGCTACATATTCATACATGTATGAGTTAATGATATATACATGTGTACCAAGCATGTATACCTCAGTAACTCGTAAATGTATTTCTTATCGATCTATTTTACTGAACTAATTCAGTTCGATAAGGGGGAAAAAAATCCCTTCCACTTTTATGTGTAAGCGTGTGTGCGTGCTCGTTGTGGGGGTGATCTGTGTAATGTTGTTGCAATGATGAAAAATTTTGAGTCAATGTATTCGCGCGAGTAGCGTACTCAAGGGCTTCAACGGACCTAGGCTTGAGCCGCTGCTAAGGACGCATAGTCGGATCCTGAATATCTAAACAAGCATCGGTAGGCTCATTATTGTGGCTTTCTTCTTGATATCGTGATACAACTATACCGAGATATTGTACAACACCATATATTAAAGCATAAGTGACTTAACAATATGTTGACCATTTTTTTTTAACTTTTCCGTACGATCTTTCGAACATTGTCTTACATAGAAACCTTATCCAACATCCAGACAACAAATCAAAATAGTCAATAAGATGCAACCGTTCTGAAGTGATAAGCTTACATACATTCGACAATTAATTCTATTTGTATAAATTATAAATGAAAATGAATTATTCAGAATAACGCCTTTCAGAGATTAAACAATCCATTACCTAATCCTCCATTATCGATATAGTCTTGTAATATAAAATATAACTTTGCTAACGGTATCCTTACGTGCGCGTTTTGTGCCCGTAAATTTGCTGGTAAACTGAGATATTAATCTTTTATCCCCGTAAATACACCAGACCTAAATCTAGTCGCTTTAGTTGAAATCGGCTGAAAGGATATTACGGGTATAAGATTTAATTCATTTCATTATGAAACTTCTATTCCAACAATAGCCTAATCGTATGTTTATGTAAATTATTAAAAAAAACCATCATAGAAATAACCTGAAGGAATTATGGTCATACTATTTTCAACGTACATACCTTTACAAAAAATCTACCTGAATACCAAATATAGAAACAACAACACATGTATATATAGGAGGAACTACAAAAATAGGACAAACGACTTCAATTAGAATTATTTTTATCATAAAAGTAAACTACAAAAATATTAATAATAGAAAAATATATTATTTTATAACCACAAACAGAAACTATTATCACGGAAGCTACAGCCCGCACCAAAGTCCTAACTTTTTGACCGATCTGAATATATTTAGTTACGCAGAACACAAATCATCATTACATAGTATAAAACAAAGTCCCCTACCGCGACTGTCTGTCTGTCTGTTCGCGATAAACTCAAAAACTACTGTACGGATCTTTATGCGGTTTTCACCAGTGGATAAAGTGATGCACGAGGAACGTTTTGGTATATAATTTGTCCAGGTTTTTTATAATTAGGGCGGGACAACGTCTGCCGGGCCCGCTAGTTTAGGTATAAAATGTATACATACATATCTTCTTTATATATACATTTCTTCTGTACGTGTGTATGCCACTGAACTCCTCCTAAACGGCTGGACCAATTTTGATGAAATTTTGTGTGCGTGTTCCAGTGGATCCGAGAAGGGTTTAGATCCATAATTGGACCCGGTTGGTGGCGCTGCGGTTGGCTTTTAGGATTTTTTTAAATTATCAAAGCAGGACAACGTCCGCAGGGACCGCTAGTATATATGTATATATATATTTTTTTTTCGAACTGACTACGCTATTGACCTGGGAAGGTTGTAACAGCTACACCGGACTAGCCCCTAGTATATTATACGAGGTATGTTAAAAAAATAACGGGAATTTTCGATTTTTGAAAAAAATATTTATTCATTTGTCTGCATTAATGTTGTCGCCTTCAAAATAGTTCCCATTCGATATTATGCACTTATGCCAGTGCTTCTTCCAATCATCGAAACACTTCTCAGACTTGATTTTTGGGATAGCCTTTAGCTCTTTCAGCGATGTGCTTTTAATTTCATCTATACTTGTAAAAAGATGCGGCTGTTTAAAGTTCTCTTTATTTTTGGAAATAGGAAAAAGTCACACGGAGCCATGTCTGGCGAATATGGAGGCTGGGGCATCGTTACAGTATTGTTTTTGGCCAAGAATTCACGAACAAGCAACGAAGTGAAGCAATAAATTTTGCTGCCACGCGTTTCATACCCAAAACATTCGAGAAAATTTCATGGCAGTAGCCAATCGATATGCCAACATCATCAGCGACTTCTCTCATTGTGATTCGTTCATAACCATTGCTTTCACTTTTTCCACGTTTTCATCGGTTGTTGATGTGCTGGGGCATCCAGGGCGCTCGTCATCTCCAACATCTGCACGGCTACCTTGGAAACGCTTATACCACTCGTAAACTCTTGTTTTACTCATAACAGACTCTACATACGCCTTCGTTAACATTTCACACACTTTATTTCAATTTTTACGCAAAATTTCTAAATTCTTTTAACAAACGAAATTTCGCCAAGTTCATAAAACACGTCTAACCTTAGCGACTGCTACAGACAAAGTAAGCATTGAATACAGCTGGAAATTTTATCAAATTTTCGAAATTCGAATTATCGAAAATTCAGGGGCATATAAATCAACATAATAAAGAAATTTTGACAATTGGACTCTCCAAACACGCAAAATTTTAAAATTCCCGTTATTTTTTGAACACACCTTGTATGTATAACACCGAGACAACATAAACCTAAATAAATGCCAATTTTAGAGTCCTGTAATAATATTTTAATTTTGTTTCTTATTAAACTCTTGACTATTGTTATTGACTACGTCCGGTAGCGTCGGTGGCTCTACGACGCATCCAAGAAACGAGACTACAACGCGACCGGAACATTAACATTAGCGCCACCATATTAGAGATACACCAATTCTTTACATAAATAAGAACGATTATATAGAATTGGTGTATTACTTAAAATAACAAAATCGTCGATTGAAATGATCGTTATTATTATTCTTGTGTTACTAAATTATTTTGGGAAAATTTGAGTAAATAGTAATTGCTTCGAATTCCACAGTTTGGCAGATAAAAGACAAGATGTCGTTGATCTACACCCACTTCTATGTCGCAGTTATTGTAAGGCGAAGCTCTGCCCGGATAAATAGTTACAGTGTTTACATAATGTAAATTGGCTTCCCTGAGCGTCCGACCGAATATACGTATTTTGTAACACTATATTACGCGTAAGCACTTGCGGCTATACTCAGAGCGGACAAAAAGATTGGTGAAGACTATACATTCGCATTCATTTTTTTAAATTCGAAATTACTGTTAACACAGTTAGATAAGCATAATTCCTACAATAACAAATATTTCTTGAAAATATGTCTCAAGTGTAAGTACTTTATTATTTTTTACTGTCTGCCCTAATTTTGTTATAATAGGCAATAACCAAGACTTTTTATGTACGTTCAGCGAAGATAAATCTAATTTATGAACCGATCTAAATTTTTGCGTTTATTTTATTTAATTTTCTGTAAAAAAAATTACTTCTAATATTGAAATGATTCACGCAACATTATTCCTTATTGCAGGAATATTCAGGTATACATAATTATTCGGAAATGAGTTCTGTATTCAAATAAAGTTTATCAGAATAAATCTAAGCTTTCATAATGTCAAAAGAGGCTATTAGTAATTTATTTGTATGTAATAACAATACTATACAGAATAACAATAGAGAATCAATATTTTTTAACTATGCCCATACAAACGATATCAATTAGGACTTAACTGAATAAATATTCAGACTACTCTAGAGCGTTATAACTAAGTATTGTAGAAGATAAAAACGGTATATTTCGTCCGTGCACATATAATTCAACGCTTTGCACAATGATCAGTCTTGTATTACAAATACGCGAGAATCTATGCAATATACCGCCGATATATTATTATCCCCAATATAAGTCTTGGTGGTAGAGTAGTTTGATCGGTGAATATCATATATTAGGTCTTTACCTATGAAATTGCCGTTTTGTATGAAAAAATTTAAACGAATTTTTTTCATGTATTTTTTATTTGTATTAATCGAAGTAATCACCCATGCCATCAATGCATCTTTGCCAACGCAGTGACAGTTTATTGATGCCCTTCTTAAAGAAATCAGCTGGACTGGAGGCAACAAATTCTTCAAAGGCATTTTGTACTGCCTCTCGGTTATTGAATTTTTTTCCTGCCAAGGAGTTATCCAAATTCTGGAAAAAGTAGTAGTCTGTAGGCGCAAGGTCAGGTGAGTAGGGCGGATGACGGAGAACTTCCAACCCCAGTTCTTGCAACTTGGAGACCGTCTGCTGTGCAGTATGAGGTCGCGCGTTGTCGTGCAGGAGCAGCGGAGACGAGCGATTGACCAGTGCTGGTTGGAAATGTGCCAGCTTCTCCATCATTGTGTTCAGTTCTTCACAGTACACATCTGTAGTAATGCTCACCCCGTTTGGTAAGAAGCTGTGATGAATCACACCGGCGCTAGACCACCAAACAGTGACCATCACTTTTCTAGGGGTAAGTTTTCGTTTAGGGCATTGTTTAGGTGCTGAACCAGGATCCAACCAACTTGCTGAGCGCTTGCGGTTATCAAACAGAATCCATTTTTCATCGCAGGTAACAATGCGGTTCAAAATTCCTTCATTTATGTGTCTGTTGAGCAGTGCAAAGCACGTCTCGACGCGTACTTCGCGCTGGCGATCATTGAGTTCGTGGGACACCCATTTGTCAAGCTTTTTTACCTTACCAATTTGACGCAAATAGACCAATATTATTTTGACGCTAACGTCGAAAGCTGCTGCTAATTCAGCCGTAGATTGTGTATCATCAGCTTCCACAATCGCCTTTAATTCGTCATTGTCGACCAAAGTCTTCGGACGACCGCGAGGTTCATTTTTCAGGTCGAAATTCCCAGAACGGAAGCGAGCAAACCAATAACAGGTGGAGCGTTGGTTTGTAGTGTTAGCTCCGTAAACGTCGTTGATGTTGCGTGCCGCTTGTGCCGCGTTGCTGCCACGACGGTACTCATATTCCATAATTATTCGAATTTTTAACGTATCCGTGATGACAAAAAAGATTGAAATGCGATGAAAATGTAACACTAATCAATAAACAAATGACTACTTTTGGTAAAAGAATTCCATGTTTTTAAAATAAAATTAATTTGAAATTAGAATTCTTAGCCAAACAAAAATTATTTTGATTTGAATTGGCCAGTACTGAAGAACGGCAATTTCATAGGTAAAGACCTATTATACCCAAGTGTGAACCCCGGCATGTACCAAGGATTTTTTTCGGAATTCACATACATTTACTAATTTAAATTGGTAGAATTGAAGGTGAAGGAAAACATCGCGAGGAAACCTAAACCCGAGAAATGTTCTTGTAATACAACTGTATGTGGAAAAATATAGAACTGTAGCTTTCACGGAGTTTGAAATCGCCAAAACATCACGGACTGGCGGTAGCGATTATGCTCATACCTTTCTTCGAGAAAAAGCCTATGGCCTTGAAGTAGGTGGCTTACAAGCTGGTGTGATGATGACGATAAGTTAGCAAGCAAATCTTTATTATTTTGGTCTAAATGTACGTATAACTTTTAATTATAATGCAATACTTTTAGTTTTTTCCGACTCCTTTTAAAATTTGTGTCTTTCTATTTGTTCCTTTCTCTTTTATATATTTACTTGTATGATTACTATTTTTAATACTGTAAAGGTTTTGGCGTTAGATTTATGTCATCGAATGATAAACGGGAATGTGGTCCAAGATGGTAAACACGTTAAACCTGGTAAGGGCTACCTCTCATATACAACTGCCGGAATGTACCAACAGGTGTTTGGTGACACATTTTCAAATTGGGGGTGGTAACTAGAAAGGCGTACTTAGAAAAAGTATTCGACCATTCATTAACGTATTTGGATTTACAGGATCCTTAAATACTCCATAAATTTCTTGAAGTAATCACACATTTGAAAACATGTATATATAAATAAAAAATCTGATATTACATAATACCCGAAACTAAACGTAAAAATCCTGCAAACCACGATACGCCAACGAATCTAAAAAAGCCCAAGAATCTGACCTAAGAAAAGTACTTTATGTTTTGGAGTACTAAACTGGAATGCAGTTTCCTTGATGTTATATGGTCACTGCAACTTATGGCTATATACAACCCACCTCAATCTTGAAGCCAGACTTAACTACTAAATTAAAAAAAAATCATGTACCATGCGTGATTCCGACCATACCATACAGACAGAAACGGTAGTGTAAGCACAACTGCTTTGCGGCAGAAATGCCTAAGTGTAAAAGTAAGAAGTAAGACGAAACCGTGGAAATAATAAGTCAAATACGACCAGTATAAGAACAAATATACAATATGTTAGAATGAGTACTTTTCCAAATAACCATAACTTTTACCCTTAGTATCTCTAGAGAACCAGGGGATGGAACTGATACTGGAGCGTATACTCATAAATTATTTACATCACATAGCATTACCACATTACGTATGAACAAATATTAGAGGTGACATTAACTTTGCTGTTTGTATAACGTCTGTGTTCGGGGGACTACAGTTATAAATCAGAAAAAAACATTATTTCTGCGACTTAAACATCGAAATGCATTAATTTTGATCAACAAAGAAATATTTGGAAAGATGTAGAAATCTTTACAAGTATTGTGTATAACTCGTAAACACTTTAAGGCATCACTTTGATGCATCAGTTCAAGGAACATGCACATATATTACGCCATCCAAGTCAATGAAAATAGCTGAATTGTATTATTTGTCTTTACGTTTAATTACTGCAACGCATGAAGGGTTATCGAACGACAGAGATAATGTGAGAATCAGCTCACATACCGAATTTCACTTGGACCCTTAAATGTGTAATCCTACATAGTATTCTTGTATAATTCAAGCGGTAGTCATATCTCATGTCATGTCATGTTAAGCATTACCTACGCTATATGTCTGTACTTCGAAAGTTATCTCTTAGTTTAAGTCTTAGATTAGGTATTAGCTATGACTATTCGTTCCTACATCGATCGTCAGTTATATCTTCACATTTAGTTTTAATTTACCACTGACTCACGTCTCGATCGACAGTCACGTTTTAGTTTAAGTTTAGTTTAGTTTAATTTAAGTTTAGTTTAGTTTAATTTAAGTTTAGTTTAGTTTAATTTAAGTTTAGTTTAGTTTAATTTAAGTTTAGTTTAAGTTGAATAGCCTGCCTACGGAACCTGCCGAGACTCGTTCGACGATGACCGCAGCGCCACAAGGACACCAAACTCAACAGAATGTCCAATCGTCTCCGCCCTCACCCCTCGATGCGCGGGTGCTACCGCCCGCCGGTGTATCCTCCCCGACCGGGTTGTACGAGGGTGATCTTCACACTTTCTCCCGTTTTATTAGAACTGAGGACCTGTCGGAGGTGATGATTCGGTGGATGGCATAGTATTTGCGCATCCAGGAGGCCGAGGCCGAGATAAAGAAGCCATCCAACCAAGATACTGCCGCCTTAGAGCTCGCTGCGCACGGAATGCTCCAACCACCTGAGATTCCGAAGCCCTGGCTGTCTACGAGCCCTCTTGGGAAAGCCCTGCGCCAGAAGCGAGAATCTCCGCACAATAAGCAAGCGAAGAGGATGAAGCTCAGTGTGCCCGAACTTTAAATACACACTGCCACAAGGGAATCGACACAGGAAGCGCGCCCGACTATCTTGAGCACGCCTGCATCCGCACCGGAGCCGCAGAGGATCGCCCACCCCTCAAACAATACACTACGATGTTCCGTTTTCAAAAGAGAAATCAGAAACCGCCGAGCATGTACCGTCGCTCGAACCGGTGATTTCGGGCACAGGACGGACAGCATCACGACCCAGTGATGGTTGAGGAGTCGGCCGCGAGTAGCCTAATAGCCCGCGTAAATAACCTGCCTCTACGAGGGAAAGCGGTCCAGAAGCCGAAGAAAAAGAAGTCCCCGCGATCGGCGAGCAAAATTCAGCAACAAGAACAGCTGGTCAAGAAATTCATCGGGCAGATTAAAGATGCCGCGATCAGGCAGGGATAATCCGGAACTGAAGGCGAGAAGGCCTGCATAGTGTTCCTGGAGAAGATCCTACTCCCCGGTAACTAAATTCACTATGGAGCATCCCGGCCACTCAATAGACCCATCCAGATCACTACCACCATTTATGCATTGGCGCGAACGCCAGACGGCCACGAGAATGGATTAACGAGCGCGCCAACGATGGCTAGAGAATGTTCGCATCCTTTGAACAGATAAAGACATTAGATAAGGGCGGCGAACGAAGCCGGAAGAGCTAAGAGTATCTGTAATAGTAAATTTGTTGTGCGTTTCTTTTTGCTATTAAATTAATTAATCTCATTACCCAGTGATGTAACAATATTTCAAATTTGAGGGGAAGGAAAAATCATCACCTCAATACACGTCATCAACAACATATAATAGGTCTTAACCTATGAAATTGCCGTTCTGCAGTACTGGCCATTTCAAATCAAAATAATTTTTGTTTGGCTAAGAATTCTAATTTCAAATTTATTTTATTTTAAAAACATGGAATTCTTTTTCCAAAAGTAGTCATTTGTTTATTGATTAGTATTACATTTTCATCGCATTTCAATCTGTTTTGTCATCACGGATACGTTAAAAATTCGAGTAATTATGGAATATGAGTACCGTCGTGGCAGCAACGCAGCACAAGCGGCACGCAACATCAACGACGTTTACGGAGCTAACACTACAAACCAACGCTCCAACTGTTATTGGTTTGCTCGCTTCCGTTCTGGGAATTTCGACCTGAAAAATGAACCTCGCGGTCGTCCGAAGACTTTGGTCGACAATGACGATTTAAAGGCGATCGTGGAAGCTGATGATACACAATCTACGGCTGAATTAGCAGCAGCTTTCGACGTTAGCGTCAAAACAATATTGGTCCATTTGCGTCAAATTGGCAAGGTAAAAGAGGCTTGACAAATGGGTGCCCCACGAACTCAATGATCGCCAGCGCGAAGTACGCGTCGAGACGTGCTTTACACTGCTCAACAGACACACAAATGAAGGAATTTTGAACCGTATTGTTACCTGCGATGAAAAATGGATTCTGTTTGATAACCGCAAGCACTCAGTAAGTTGGTTGGATCCTGGTTCAGCACCTAAACAATGCCCTAAACGAAAACTTACCCCTAGAAAAGTGATGGTCACTGTTTGGTGGTCTAGCGCCGGTGTGATTCATCACAGCTTCTTACCAAACGGGGTGAGCATTACTACAGATGTGTACTGTGAAGAACTGAACACAATGATGGAGAAGCTGGCACATCTCCAACCAGCATTGGTCAATCGCTCGTCTCCGCTGCTCCTGCACGACAACGCGCGACCTCATACTGCACACCAAACAGTCTCCAAGTTGCAAGAACTTGGGTTGGAAGTTCTCCGTCATCCGCCCTACTCACCAGACCTTGCGCCTACAGACTACTCCTTTTTCCAGAATTTGGATAATTCTTTGGCGGGAAAAAAATTCAATAACCGAGAGGCAGTACAAAATGTCTTTGAAGAATTTGTTGCCTCCCGTCCAGCTGAATTCTTTAAGAAGGACATCAATAAACTGCCACTACGTTGGTAAAGATGCATTGATTGCATGGGTGATTACTTCGATTAATACAAATAAAAAATACATGAAAAAAATTCGTTTAATTTTTTTCATACAAAACGGCAATTTCATAGGTAAAGACCTAATATCTGGCTTGTCCATTCATAGGTGCTGAAATATTCGCCATTCATATTCATATAACTATCGAATCCGTACGTACTACTTACTTACTTCAATATAGCAAAAGAACAAACGTTGTTAACACAACAAGAACAAATGTAAGCGAAGGCTGGGATAAGGAACAATAAGTGAAAAAAAACTATCGTTAACTTTATGTTTTTGTTTCATGACCAGTCGTATTACTAGATGCAGTAAATTTAATATTGTACCAACAGTTTCTTCTACAAACACAGTACCGTTGGTAAAATTATGATAGTATAACAGCGCTTTAGAGATAACCGACCGTAAATGTAACGAGGAACAGTAAAGCGCCTTATTCGACCTAGAAAAAATTAAAACTCCCTAAAAAAATTGTATTAATAATATTTTTTAAACAATTTTTATCATTTGCAAAAATGTATATAATATAATACATTGGTTGTTATTTAAAAACTAGTGAAGGTTTCCGGGTTCGTTTTGGTGCAACGTAAATTTTTTCGTAAGAATAATCACACAAACAAGTTTTATTTCTTACTCATTAAATCTAGTTTCAAGAATATTCCTTAAAATGACACACCGTAAAAGCTGTTTTGATTCAAATGCTCAAGGCGACTAAACTGGATAAGAATTAATATTATATTTGTTAAAATGGCGTAGCAAATATACTAAACTAAAATTTTGGCGTATGAAACCAATGAACTCTTTAAAAGCGTTTTACTACTTCATAGAATTTAAAAAAAAATTGATCCAAATGCTCAAGGCGACTAAACTGGATAAGAATTTATATTTGTTAAAATAGCGTATCAAATAAACTAAACTAAAATTTTGGCGTATGTAACCAATGAACTCTTTAAAAGGGTTTTACAGCCTCGTAGAATGAAAAAAAAAATTGCCAAGTAATGTCATACAAATTCCCAAAAAATAGAAATCAAATAGATCAAAGCATGGTGAGTATGTCGGTAGTGGAGAGTTTCCAGTCGTAACTCCTGAGTTTTAGATTGGCCTTTGTACGCTTTGTAAACGAGCGATATCGTGAAGAAAGATCGGACTACAAAGAAAAGAATAAAAATAGAAGAATTCTCCACAGCATGCACCTCTGCAATATTTTTTGTATCAGGTCTGGAATGAACAATGTCAGCATCAATTTTCTAAACTTTTTTATCTTTGCAATTTAACGTAAATGAGTCAATTTCGTTTTATCACTTACGTTGAAGACTGATACTAATTCCGGCGACTTGCTGTTATCGAATTTCATACCTGGTCCGTCACAGGGCTCATTGTAGAAACCAAGCCGCATTGTATTGTAAAATCTTTTAGAACCCAAGCAATTGAACCTAAAACCCACCAGACGCGTGTTTACGATGTCTGGTCTATAGATTTTTTTGTATATATTGCATGCCATCTGTATCACGTTCGTATAAAGATGGAACTCGAAAATAAATCACAATTTCATTTTTCCATGGTCCCAGAAACAGTAATATCAAAGAAAACTCCAACGGAAAAAACAAATGACTAACTGTTTTTATTTTATTAATCTATTACAAATTATTTGTTTATATATATATATATATATATATATTAATATTTCAAATTAGAATTCTGAGTGAAATTAAAGATGGAAATATTTATACCAGCTAGTAAAAATAAGCAACTTCATAGGTACAGAGTATATAGACCTAATATCAAAAACATCCTCAACAGAAAACAATTTTCAACCCTCACATCTGACATATTTGCTTACATGCGTTCCAAGTCATGGTAGGTTAATTGTTTAACCGGTAGAATATCAAACCGATGTCCACAAGTACGAACCCCGACATCTACCAACGAATTTTTCGGTATTCGCGTACTTTTACTAATTTAAATTGGTAACACTATCGGCTCACGGTGAAGGAAAACATCGTGAGGAAATCTGAACCTGAGAAATGTTCTTGTAGTACCACTGTATGTGGGAAAAACATAGAACTGTTGATTTCTCAGAGTTTGAAATTGCCAATACGCTGTGGGCTGGCGTGGTGATTATGCCCATACCTTTCTTCGGGAAGATGCCTATGGCCCTGCAGTGGGTCACTTACTGGTTAATGATGATCGTGATGATTGCAACAGTACCTGATTTCATTTTAGAAATGATAAAATTGTATTCATACATCTACTATTCCAAACACAATGTTTTGATTTATGTTATCTAATAAATGAATCTCTCATAATTTCATTTGTACTCCAAACTTTTTTGTAAATTGAAATATTAAATTAAACAAACAAAAGCATTTAATAATACATTCACTCCCATTTTGACAACTTATTTTTTAGAATTTAAATGCATAATGTCTGTCACATTTATATAAAATTAGTGTCAATTTAGATAATTCTATTCACCTTTACAAAAAAAAACCCTAACGAAATATTGCCCGAGTAAAGGTTTCTCTTTTGTTTTATTTCTATGTACCGAACCCATTTCTAAATTAGGTTTCACTTGTAAGCGTAAATGAATGAGGTCTTAACTTGTCAATCTTAATGTATTTCGTGCGGTTGAAAAAGAAAAACAAAATACGTTTTAGTTACTATATATATTAAACAGTATTTGGGACCTCACAATCTCATATACGATAAATGCATTTAACTTTAAATATAGAAATAAAAAAATCTTGAGCGACTTTTAAAAATTCTTATTTTGAGCTAACATTTAGTAACATTTATTTTTCGTAATCAAAAATGTCGTAGTGAAAATGACATTTCGACGGATTTTAAAATTTATGAAATTCGTTAACGTTAAATTAAAAAAAAATTTTAAAGAAACTAGGATTTTTGTAAGCGCTAGATAATACTAATGAAAATTTGTAAGCAATGTACGTTTTTGCTTTATATTTTTTAATGTTAAGACATGAAGCAACGCAGATGAAATCTCGGGTATCAGCTAGTAAGCTTATAAATATATTTTGACACAAGGCACGAAAAAAAAATCAATCTTTTTCTACCACACTAATGTAATATATGTGGTACAGTTTTACCACTGAACTATGAGTTCTGTTAATGTATATGACTTGACATCTGAACCGATGGGATCATATTTGTCACAGAGATAGCATGGCACCTGGCGAAGGACATATATTACTTTAAGTCCTGAATATACCGAAAAATACGTAGATAACTTTACGGGAATAACTAGTGTAACAATATAGTTCCTCAAAACTTTGGTCTTGAATACAAGACTGAATACAGTAGTACACGCTTTCGTCTGTGTTAATTCCGATTCAATTAGCCTTTCATATCGTGAATACATATTGTTAATAACAATGTTTGTAATGAAAGTGATCATTCAGGCAAAATGGAGAGATAATTATTCACTCGCGTAGTCCATTTTAGCATACTATTAGCTAGCATTATTCTGATACTCGCTTAGTTAACTACCAGAGGCATCTAACAATTTATGTAGAGAAATGGTTAAATTTATAGGGTAGTAAAAACACGATAATTTTGTTTGACTACATAGCGAACATGATACACTAAATATAGTATCGATCATAGTAGCATATTTAGGCGCTAGACGTTCAATGATAGTAACTAAGCGCGGTGGTATTGGTTGGTTAGTTAGGTTGCATCTACGGTAAGCGTGGCTCTGGCACAAAGATTCTCTTTTAATTTGTCGCATTTCGTCGTCCTCGTACTGTTCTTAACATTTGGGAAAATGATGACTTGTAATTAGCATGCTTGGACATTGCGTCGATCCGCGTAGGTTCTAGTCCTTACGGATGAACAGTAGCTATCGATGAAGGTAACCTTAGCATGGTAGTAGAACTTTGTAATATAAATTGTCACATTTATTTATAACTTTATAATTTTTGGAATATGTTGATTCGTAGGTTTGCTCGCTGCAGTGATGAAGTTAAAATCCAATTATTCAAAGCGTTTTGTCAATGTTTTTATACGAGCAGCCTATGGATCAGCTTCAGTAAGAGGACCATGAACGCATTGCGTGTCCAATATAATAATATTTTCAGAATGTTATTGGGATTACCACGATTTTGTAGCGCATCAGGGATATTTACAAATGCTAGGGTTGATGATTTCTATGCTTTAATCCGTAAGAGAATAGCATCCATCATGGGTAGACTTCGCGATAGTTCCAATAATATAATGAGAACAATGGTAGACATGTACGACAGTCCTTTCATGAAGCACTGGATATCTGTTGTAATATAATAGTGTGATGTTCATCTTTTCATCCTATTTCATATTCATTTGTATAAAACATATTAATATAGTGACTTAATTTTAATTTTATTTTTAAATTTACTACCAATTTATGTATTAGTATATAATTTGTTTTTGTGGACCCTTGTTGTCTTATAAATAAATAAATAATAATTATCTAAACCCGCCTGGCTAGCTATCACACCCTCGAGTTAAAAATTATCGCCGACTGTCGGTGTGTTTCAGAATTTGCCCTTGAGAGCCATTCCTTCTAGGTTTAACCTGTTAACATTTTGGACTACATCGTTATTTAACATCAGGTAAAATGGAGGTCAAAGGCTTATAATATACTTAGACTACATGTACTTGTACCTATAATGTATTTAAAAAATTAGGCACAGTGGTATAATTTTGTCATGCTACTTACTATAGAAGTTTCGCCACTTTTGAGTTTAATACAAAAGTTGTACATAATGTTTCTATTATCCACTTTATCATACAAGTAATAATCAACATTTTTCATAAATTCTCGTTAAAGATATACGGCGAATACAATATTTTACTTGGAAGTTACAAAATATATTGTTATATTCTCTTTGAGATATTATTCCTCTGTACAGAAAATGTAAGGACGATAGTACAAATTCCGTTTCACATTTAATTTACTGACTATAGGTAAAGGAAAGATCCGCCCAAGATTGGTCGTCGATTCTACGCTTTTTTATTGTCAACTTGATGGAAAACCCTACCTTTCCCAGGCCCACATATCCGACCAATTGCGGGCAACGGATCAAAACAGGTATATCGTGTCAAACTTTGTTTGACCTGCAAATGTAAATGCCCGATATGCTGTACAGGGACCAAGTGACTTTTGACAATCAACGAAACTAAAAGAAGTCTAGAGTTAATGGAGAGATTTTTCTGTGAAAGAATGAACGCAACTATATACGTCCAACTATAAATGTAGTAATATTTTGGCAAATATTAATGTATCGATCGTATGTATGTAATAAGTGAAACGAGAGCTGATGTACCTTTAAGGGAGCAAGATAGAACAATAAAGATAGATGAAATATGAAATTATCACGGTTCAAGACAACTGTTCATAACAGAATATAAATTATACAATTACGCGGTTATTACTTAATTAGATCTATTATACAAATCAAATACCAAATTAATATCTGAAATTGATAAACACTGACTTCGTTTCAACGACCGTCACTGAGAATTGTCACACCTAAATGTGTACTCAAGAATAAAGTTTTATATGTACCATAACTGGCCACAAAGTTATGCTATTTTTTTATTAAGTTACTAGCTATGACTTCAACTAGGTTCACGTGGAATTTCAAGTATTTACCCTTTTATTATATGTATAGATTACTCCAATTTTACGCGGACAAGGTTGCGGATGATTACAAATGTAAAGTTCATAAAATGGTATAACATTTTTCATGTAGAAAGCTATGAAAAATACAAGCCATTTTTTAACTGTTCGAGTAGAAACAAAGAACTCGAAGCTATATAGTGTAAAAATACTGAAATGAAGAAATAATTAAAAAAGAAAACAAATTAGATAAAATAATACTTGAATTAATTGTCCTGTATGATTATTACCTAACATCCGTAATTTCGTCTACATTTTTTTTTATAATATCACTACATATTATAAATCAAAGTTCGCGATAAACTCAAAAACTACTGAATGGATTTTATTATCAGGACAGGACATCGTCTGCCAAGCCCGCTAGTATTTTATATAACAAAACAAAAATATATTTTGCTCACGAAATTTCTTTGTAAACAATGTTATCCGTTTACTTCTCCTCTCCTGTGTATATGCACCATACACTTATCCCGCTTTTCTGCGATAAAAAGACACACATTTGCTAAAGTATAGTACTTGTTAAACTCTTAGATTCTTTAAACTTTAATAACGGTACATTAAATGAAACTGTCTTGATATTTTTTTAGATAATGACCATATATATAAGAAGTAAAACTAAAAGAAATGATCAAAATCTGCCGGTAGTTTGTTTTGTGTGACGCGCGCGCAACTGCAGACTTCCATTGTTTTATCCAAACAAATACCTTTAATAAACAATTTAATAGCTATTACTTAGCTAATCATAGGCTTATTAATATGAAGTTGTTTGATAAAGTTACAATTATAATTAAAAGTTTTCTTCACAAAACGAGAATGATCGAGTTTCGCGAACAAAGGTACTTCACAGACTAATTACCCAGTTTCAATGCCACTCAATACTGAAATATTAACTTAACGAGGGACGTCCGTAAAACATTATAATACTTTTTAAAACTGCCACTTGTTAATGAGTGAAAAACTTCAATAATGCGGCAAGAAGAATAAACTGGCTTATCCAAATAAAACTTGTTCTCTTATAGCAAAGGAAAATTAGTTGTTGGTTTGTAACGAGACTGTGTCTACACGTTCTGTGAATGGCGCAACTGTTGAACGCTTTTTGCATTTATAATAAAGTCTTTGCCATTGCCGGACACGTTTCATCTCTCGAACGAAGAAGCCCAAATTAAGTAAGATATTCTAAATGAACCTCGAAATTTAAATTTGTCTTACGCAATGGCGCTGAGCGGTGTAATTTAATTTTTTACTTTCTTCTGCTTACATTAAGTAATTTCTTAAAATGTATTTGTTTATAAACATAAACATGTCTCGTTTTTGCAATAGATATGAAAGACATGGTAAAAATAACGCTATATTTATACAAATACAAAATGATTGTTTATTTGAAACTATCATTCATCATCATTATCTTCTTACGCTTATCTCACCTAAATAGGGTCGCCACGATATGTTTTCTCTTCCATTCTCCCCTGTCAGATGTCATCTCAGTATTCACACCTTTTATGTATATATCATTTTTCACACAATTTATTGATACCTTTTTTTTGTCTTCCTCTGCTCCTATAACCATCAACCTTCATACTTAAAACTTTTCTAGTTACATGAGTTTCATCTCTTCCTATAATATGCCCGTACCGTATTAACCTATTACTCCTCAACTTCTCTGTCACTGGTGCTATTTTCAAACTTCCTCTAATGTGCTTATACTTAATCCTATCTATTCTAGTTACACCACACACTCATCTTAACATTCTCATCTCTATCACATGTAATCTTCCCTGGTCCGTCTTCTTCCGTAATCTTTGAAACTCTTATTGTCAATGAAAAAAAACTTTTTGCGTCTTATATAATGATATATTTATTAAAGCACGTTATAGGTTATTTAACATCACGCTATAACCCTTAGGAGTAGATTATATCATCATAAAAATCGTAGGTCAGAAGTACGCTAAGCAAAAATGAAGTGTTAGTACGAATAACTCATGTAACGCGGCGTGGGATATTGGAGGTCGAAAGGCGGTTGGTCATCTGACAAGAACCGGACATTATCGAAAAGGACCGAACTATAGATATCTATAATGACTGCGTTGATATCAAATCGACATTTTAATAATTAAACGCAAGTGAATAAACTATGAACATCTAGTAATATAGTTTAAATAGACTAGGTCACTGTCTATGTGGAGATATGTATACCCTACGATATCCACCTAAATGCAATTTAGTTATAGTTGACAATAGCCTAGAATATCGCAAGACTTGTCATTGCAACGCTCATCTGAAAATTGTTGGATAACGTCGTTGTCTCACGTTGAAGATTTAAGTCAAGAATATATTTTATTCATTCATACGTTTTAAAAATAAGAACCTACACTGTACTATTTCATCTAAAACTATTATCTAAAACATCTAAAACTAAAAAGCTCAAAGCAACGGACTTGTCGAGACCCTCGACGATACCGTATTTAAAATATGTAACCTAAAATTCTACTATTTCTTATTTTATGAATACTATATTTTTCAAGGTCTCCTCTTTTGATATGCAATAAAGCAAGAAAGTTCTAAAAGTCGATATTTAGTACAATAATTTCTTCTGTATGATGTCGACTATAAAAGTACTACGGTAAAAGTTTAACTGGTTTCATAGTTCATAGTTTTTTATCATCGAATAATTTGTAATTTCACTACTTATTCTAACTTTTTCGCCAACGTTAATGTAAATTGAAAGAGTAACATACAAATTTACATTCGCACTTATAATATTAGCTAGGATTATGTTCAAAATTCTTTTAAAAGAGAATTATAAATAAACTAAAGCATGAAATAAAATGTTATGAAAATTTTTAAAGGTTCATTTTCTTTGCTTATAAATTTATTTGTAAATAATTGCGACCTACCATTTAATTCTCCCTTCATTTGTTTTAATAAAATATCAATCTATCTAGAAACAAATCAGTTTAATAAAATGTCCACTTACTGGTCTCTGGGAGACGATGTATTGAATACACGACGGCTTCATGCACCTCTGGAAGGGTAACTGGAGTTGTCCGAACCCTTTCCTCTTCTGCACTCTTCTCTAAACTCTGTAGGTATATTGAATATACGTTCGCCGTGCACCGTATCTAGTAAAACAAAACCAAATTTTAATTTATAAATTTAGTTGCATAATCTACGATAACTTATTCTTTAATACAAATAATGGATCTTATATTACGAAACTCTTTTATACATAAAACATATTTTTTCATGTTGCATATTCATATAGATCTCATTGCTTCTTTATGGGATATACCTAAAATATATTAAGTAAATATTCGGATACAGTTTTTAGTTGTTATAAATAGTTATGAAAATGATTTTTTTTATAAAATTGCGTTTTTTTCCGGTAATCCGACAATATAGATGACTTAAAAAGGAAAATTAACTAATTAGTAAATTTTATC
Source organism: Antheraea yamamai (assembly GCA_036509395.1). NCBI lineage: Eukaryota > Metazoa > Arthropoda > Insecta > Lepidoptera > Saturniidae > Antheraea > Antheraea yamamai. Next base: position 15,711,137 of record AP028435.1, on the reverse strand, counting down.
CAAGTCGTTAGAGCTGTTTCAGAGATACACAAAATAAATTTATATATATAAAGGTATTGCTCGTTTAAAAAAGTAAGTAGCAGTACGGTTTCATCTACGTTAACTACAATATTCTACTTAAAGTTTTATTTCACAAATTTTCTTTTACAAAAAAAACATATAATTTTTCTATTCACATTTTATTGGAGATTCTTTGTATAAAGTACTAATTTCATAAACAATGAGTTTAATTTGGATACTGTAAAAGACTAATATATTTAATTATTATACCAAACTTGTTTAATTCGATCAGAAATAATGGTTTGCATGTCGTGTTCAACATTTTTAATTTTCTTTGTCACGTACATTGTGCTTCATTACATAGTATAAAACAAAGTCCCTGTCTATGCGTCTGTCTGTCTGTCTGTTCGCGACAAACTCAAAAACTTCTGAACGGATTTTCAAGCGATTTTCACCAGTGGATAAAGTGATTCATGAGGAACGTTTTGGTATATAATTTGTCAAGGATTTTTTTTATAATCGGGGCGGGACAACGTCTGCCGGGCCCGCTGGTTAAATATAAAACTATTATTTACAGATAGCGAGGTTTAGTTATTTCTGTTATAAAAGAAAATACTGCATACAATTTGTTAATATTTAACGCGATAGGTAAAGATAATGTGCTGTGGTAGTCTTTGTCGTTTACACTATTTACCTACAGTAAAGTTATATATTATAAAGAAATCATGTAGTTTTCTATTTTTAAGCACAAAAAAAAGAGAAACGAGAAAAACTTTTCCTTCTACAATATGTAAAGTTAAGGAATGATAGTTTGTTTTTTGAATTTAGTTGGTTTCGCAGAGAGATCATTCGGAATTAGCAATATAGAGGGAGAGACGAGTGATCGCAATTTGATACGATTCACTACTCTTTCCCTTGACGTGTTTCATGAGCATTATATAAAAGTCACCAAGATTTGTCAGTCATAATTTAGATGCAAGTGAGAGAGTCGTGGTAATTTCAAAATGATTTACATGCAAGTCAGAGGTATAATTTCGTGATACTTATATATAAATGTAAATTAAAAACAACGCTATGTCATAGCATAATGTAAACTGATAAAGTGCATAGTTTCTTACTTTACTTTCTACATCTATTGACCTATCCAAAAATGAGTGGAGAGTAAAAGTTTGAGAATACGGATTATACTATTAAGCATTTTTTTTTGTTTTGACACCTACAACTATCTCTTATTTAAAATCTATTATCAATCTATTTAAAAATTAAGGGTATTAGCACATAACTCTATAAATATTATCATGATTAAATTTCTTAATCTTACGGTAATCTATACCTATATACATTTAATAAAACTGTAACTAGGCCAAATCTGTACATTAAATATTTAAAAAAAATATATAATAGGGTAGAATATAATACGGGTAGACTTTGTTATCGATATAGAAGCCAAAAAAAACCTTTTGCAATTTTTGTCTGTCTGTCTGACCCAATGAACGCGTATCACTCTGAAAGTACTGAACCCATTTTGACGAAACTTGACACATTGATAACTAATATTAGGATACTTTTGTCCCATAAAACGCAAGAGGTTCTTCAGGATATCGGATGAAAGTGAAAAATTTGTAGTTAATAAAATTCTTGACAAATTTTGGTAAATTTTCTTTGTTCTTATTTATATATAGCAGGCAGATTAGCTAAAAATTAAAGCTATACTTCATATCACTGTGCTTCTTAAGAAAAAGAAATAACAAAAAAAATGTCCGTTGGGTTCCAAACCGACGCCTTCGTCGGCCCGTACAATGTACATGTACAGTATATGACGTTTCTATGCGTAATTATCAATCACAGGTGAAAAATATGTGTAAACGTAACTGTCACTTATATTTATTTTATCATTGTTACATTTATTTTATTGTATAAAAAATGTTTGCTAAACAAAGGTGACATTTTTTTTTCTAAAACATAAACATAGATAATAGTTACATTGCATTGTAGAAAATGAATCTCAATTAGAGTTCTGTCAGTACGTGTGTTGTTTCGATACTTGATAAAATTAGTTTTCTGAATATTTTTGAGTCTTGAAGTAGGCTCTATGCGCATAATGAACGGGCGCAAAGTTGAGCGGCACAGGAGCAACCCCAAGGGGTAATGGGAAGACATTTATCGGCAATATATGTAGGCTAGTTTTTATCTTAATTGGACCCGGTAGGTAATGCTGCGAATTATTCTTCTATATAAGCTTATTTTACAAGATTTTTCACATATCAACTGGGTATATGTTTGCGTAAGTCCCTGGATAGTTTGAATTCACACATGGAAGCGGTAGATGTCGCTTCAATCGGATTTATAGGTTTTTTAGATTTTTTGCGTTTAAAAATACAATTGAAACCGCTAATAGCCGATGCAGACGAAGATCCACGGGTCAGCTAGTAATAAGTAAGGGAGCAATTCGTTGTGTACAAACTTAAATGGTATACAAACGTCTCTAACGATTTAGATGATATTTTTATACGTAGAGATAATTTGTTTCGAGATCCTTGAGAAAATTCATTTTTACACAATTCTGAAAGACGTTAGATGAAGCTTGACTCCTTAGTTATCTTAAAACTACAATATTCGATAACTGAGTAACAAATTTCATGTATATATCAAGAGCTGGTGAACTTCAAAATATTCCCTTACCATAATTGAACGTACATAATTTATTGACGTAAAATAGACACTTCTCTCGCATATTCCTGACATTTTTGTATTATAAAAATGATATGAAAAAGCCCAAAGTAATATGAGGGATATATTGAGGAGTAGAATGTCATGGAGAAACGTAATTTTTGCCCTTATGCGTATGTGCCTAGTGACACGCAACCTTGTCCTATTTGCAAATAAAAATAATAAAAGTAACAAATGTTAGTTTATATATATATAATGAAAATACAGTTCTTGTGGACACAACCACGTCAAAACTAGCGAACGTATTGGTATATAACTATAGCCTTTCGATGCAGATTTTTTCGTAGATGGTTCTAGACTACTTATTTTTTTAATTTGATTAACTCTGCCAATTTTTAACGCCTAACAAAACGGGTGGGAATCAGCCAATCTTTATATATAAATTTCTTCTGTACGTGTGTATGTCACTGAACTCCTCCTAAACGGCTGAACCGATTTTGATGAAATTTTATGTGCGTGTTCGAGTGGATTGGAGAATGGTTTAGATTCACAATTGCACCCGATAGGTGGCGCTGCAGTTGTATTTTAGGATTTTATGTTATTATCAAGGCAGGACGACGTAATCATGTTATGTCTACACTATTAAACATACAAAAAAAGAAAATGTATATATATATGAGAAAAAGATATTTTTACGGGTTTTACTACCTTAAAATATCTGCGACCGCAACTTCATCGGAGTTCTAAAGAATTAGTATTAGATTTTCTGAAGTACATTTATTATTGTTACACATTTAGACCAGATTTAGATAAATAATGTATAGAACATATAAAAAAAGGATTTTTTGTTTGTCCTAGCTAATATCTGAAACGGTTACGCCAATTTTTACACGATTGCAACAACAGAGGACTTGTTAAAATATTATCTTACGCTATGTTATGATTTCAAGGGTGCTATGGTGAATATATGTTATTACCGATCTGCCCCGGCTCTGCCTGAGTGCAATGTATTTATATTGTATCAAAAACATTTAGATAAATTTTTTGATACTTTTTGATTTACACAGTGCTTACGTAGAAGTAGAAGAAGTAGTAGAAGCTACGTAAGAATCTTAACACAAAAACCTTGTTTTAAGGATTTATGGTAATGGCATTTCTGATCCACATTAAATGTCCAACATAACAAATTCATATTTATTTTTAATTTTTTGGTGGTTTTTTGGCCGCAACTAGAAAAAATAATTTAAATGTGTTATATGTTTTCGTTTTTCTTTATTATTAAAATTATAATGCTATAAAACACTTCCTCTTATATTGTACATCTTGCGTTCTCATCTAGCAGGGTTTATTTAAATTTTTGTACATCATACTCAGTTTTGTTGGCCCTAAATAAAAAAATAGTGCGTGGAGTCCTTCCGTGCGGAAGAAGTGAAACTTCGTAATGTGGAAATTAAAATAGGAACGGGTAGAAATTGATTTTTAGTGAAATCATATTATTTCTTTAAGACAAACTTTATTAACATACGAAATGTTTGATTATTTTTCTCGCTTTGTCTCTTTCCATTCCCCCTCCCCAGGAGCGTTAAACGTTTAACGCAACCTTGTTGAAAGTCACATTAGAAGTTTCACATAACTTGCTTATAAAAAAAAAATCTTGACAAATTGTATACGAAAACGTTCCTCATGAATCACTTTATCAACTGGTGAAAACCGCATGAAAATCCGTTCAGTAGTTTTCCAGTTTATCGCGAACAGACAGACAGACAGACGCGGTAGAGGACTTTGTTTTATACTATGTAATGATAATATACCTTATAATACATACTAGCTGACCCGTGTCCACTTCGTTGGACGGTTAACATTTATAAAAAACTACTTTTTGTGACTTAAATATAAAAGTTACACATATGCTGTCGCTGACTTTTTTGTCAAAGAAATTAAGTTCTACAATTTTTCTCTGGAACTCAATCATATATCTCTCATCGTTAAGGCAGCGTTCGAAAGAAACCGTTTCGTTCGACCTTTTATTCTCCGACTTACTTTGCAAATCCGACTACCACAAAAATGTCTTTTCATTTTTCGGGTTAATATATTTCGGTTTATTGCCTATGACACTCAGAAATAACGTAGCTTTCTATTGGTAAAAGAATTTTCAAAATAGGTTTAGTAGATCCAGATATTACCCCCTACAACGTCACAGACTCACAAACTTTACCTCTTTATAATATTAGTATAGATAAACCTAGCGAAATAAATAATCATGAGAACCGCATTAAAACCCGTTGCGTAGTTTAAAAGAAATAAAGTGACACAGACAGACACGAAAACATTTTTATAACATATATAGCATACAATTTTCTCCGTAACTACGCTCTGTGTTTACACGTATACATATAAAATTACAAAAAGTAATTAAATAAAATTAAGTTAAATTTTATGAGTTTTATACGGAAAATACACCCAGAGAGCTTTCGTAATGAATTTGTTTCGTCCATCTGGCGTACTTTTGTAACATCTGCGGCTTGTAATTTACGTAATACCTACAAAGATGAAGAATAAAACCTCCTTTCCGACTGGCAAGGTGAAAGTCGACTACATAAATTGTTCCCTACATAGATATCTTCTTACTTTTTACTATCCAACGTAAAACAAAGAATAAAGTATTCTAATGATATTTAATTAAAGTAATATTATTTCAACCGTTTATAATCTCACTTCTGTGATTCTGCCTTGTAGAGATTTTAATTAAATACTTCACAGACAGTTGTTAAAGCTGCGTTTGAGAAAGAAGTATAAAATATTAAATACTTTTTGTAATCTATCTACACAAGAAAACATATAAAAATATAAAATGAGGTTTACTTTACGTATAAAGAAAGTTTAAACAGTTTTCATTGCCCATTATGTCTATCTTATAAACTGCCTCAAGCATTATCTCCTTTAATGTTCTATTTTAAGCTGTCAAAATTGAACAGACACCTCACTTTCGCCGTTAAATTACCAAAAAAAAAACCTATAGTCCTTGTAAGAAAATTAGGTTAAGTAATAAAAGCAACGAAACCGTAACTAGAGAGAGAGACGAACTTCTTAGCATTCCATGGATTCACCGTGCGGGTGCCGGGTCCATCGTGTGGCCGAGGGAGAAACTCAGAGCAGTTCCCAGGACTTGCGACCCAGGTGTAGGTTTAAGGAGGCCCCCTTTGAGATGTGCATCAACGCTCACCTTCACTGCTCGAGTTTCCCGCCCTGCTTAGCCAAATTTGGTAGGAACCTATTAGTGCAGCCTTTGATACTCGTTCTAAAATAGAACTTAGTGCAGTTCTCGACAGGCCAAGGTCCTTCAGAAGGTTGTAGAGAGATTTTGCTGGTATACCTCTCGCTCCTACTTCTACCGCGTATAAATTAACCACATAGCCATTTTTATTTAGTTCATTAGTTAGATCGTAATATTTATTTATTTATTTATTATTATAAGCATTATGAATATTTCTAGAATTGCAACTATTTTGAGCAGCTTTCTTAAGCTGGCAGACTTCGATAAAGAAATGTAATAATAAGAATACCTGTATGTGTTTATACTACACTCATATATCTAAAAAAAAGTCTTAGCACTGATTAGTTGTTTTACTCGTATTTACATTAAATTTAGCATAATTTAAATAGCTGGAATCTACAATCCCCTCCAAACTCATTGACCAAATCCTTTGAATATAGATACGCAGATCACAATTTATTACAGCGTTTATTTATAAATACGTATTACATTATACGCATAACATTAAGACTATATCAAAGAATAAGTGAGCTATATTCAGAGCTGCCAAAAAGATTGACGAAGACTATAGGTAACTACCAACGTCGCGGCTTAGCAGCTGCAACGGTGATGTCTTCTTAATGTCGAAATCGGAGGAATATTATATGTAATGGTGAACAACGATGGAACAAGAAACTAAATATAATAAATTTTATGTCAAATTGGTTTGCCCGATTACGCAAAACGGAATAGATAATTACGCTGTAGTGTCATAGATGTGCTTATTTATTAATAGCGCTTCATACCCGAGGTCGCATGGGTGTAATATACTAAATGTGGCGTCATAAGTTTTTAAACGATTTAAAGTGTTTAATTCTACAGTACATTATTTATATGTGTGTCATAAGGTTTATCGAGCTATTTCAATGTAAACTCCTAAAAATTCCTTCTCGAGACTTCATTAGAATACGTCGATTTTTTCTATGTTATGTAAATATAATATACACGTATTATACAATTAAACCTTTCGAAAATAAATTTTAATACGACATCGAAAACCGTATCAATATTCGATGCGTAGTTTAGAAGAACTAAGAACACACAGACAGACGGGAGAAGCGACTCCGTTTTATAATATTTATATTAGAAGATACAGATTATTATTATAAATTTAAGTCTTCCGAAAGAAATTCTCTATACGATATTGAAAACCGTATCAAAATCCGATGCGTAGTTTAGAAGAACTAAAAAAACACACAGACAGACGAGACAAGCGACTTCGTTCTTTTAATATTTACATTAGAAGATATAGATTATTGTTATACATCTTACGAAATAGATCTTCCGAAAAAAATCTCTAAACGACATGGAAAACCTTATCAAAATTCGATGCGTAGTTACTTTAAAAGAAATAAGAGGATAGACAGACAAACGCGAGAAGGAACTACATTTTATAATATTTATACATTATAACATATATATAGATATAGATTATTACTCTTTAAAAGTTCTTACGGTGAAAATAAAGAATGAGAGAATTATATTCTTTCTAAACAATTGTAGCAAAGAAGATTAATCATAAATATTTTACAATCAAAAAATTACAATTGATAAATTGTAGATAACTTTACTACACAACGGCTTATATTGTTAGATATTAAAGTATTTCTTTGTAGTTTTAAAAGGTTCACTTATTCTCTTTGTATAAACTGACCCAAAAAAACTTGAATAAAATAATCACATATCTGAACTACTTTAACGTTTAATAAGTCTTACTCAGTGACGCTATTGTTATTCCAACCTATTTTATGAACAAAAAGCGGATTTAATATTTCCAAATGATATAGCAATAAGGTAACCTAGATATCTTGGGCCTTTGTTTAACACTATAAAATAATTTAATAATTTAACGTTTGCGCGTCTATAAAATTTCATATTCCTTAATTGTAAAAGACCGAAATAAATATCATTTTTTATTGTTGTTAGCAACGTAAATAATAAAGTATCCCATGACAGAATTCATATTTACGCGATGCCATTACAAGAAATGCTGAGGTAAGAGTTGATGTTCTTTAAGTTAATTAACTTACACAATATAGGCTATTAACTTCGCACACAAAATAAACCGGATTGAAATAAACCCACTGTAATAAAAATAAAAGTATAGAGTAAGTATCTCTGCAATGAAATTATAACTATTTACTTTGACTTTATTTTTGCCAACCAATAAATAAATAAGTAATAATATTACGTGTCTTGCGATAATTTCAATGTTTTAAAGAGGATGGTGGCTCTCTTGTTAGAACTTTCCATAGATTTTTTGTTGCATACGTACGTAAAATACTGCCAATATTACAAAATATAGAGCCAAATACCACAAGATTATGAATAAAATATAAAATCCACTACATGACAAACTAAGATCTCGGCAAACTCCATTTATAATTATGTTTACTATTCCATATATTCCAACTCTTATTTATTTGTACTATGTAAAGTAAGGAGGTATTATAGTGTATATATACAAAATACTCGCAATCGGTTTGTCTAATTGATTTCGCATTCAGTATATAGAGCAACTAGAAGGAAAGAAAGAAAGTAAAGTTTTCATTGTCGGAACGCATCGAGGTTATAATATAAATAAAAAAACATACATAATTACTGCAGTACAACTGAATTATACTACAGCGCTGATTTTTAATATGGAGCCATAGCAATATACGGTCGTGTTATCGCAGGCTTAACAAAAATATTGTATTACTACATATTACAAAACACATTCCTCCGCCACGTCTGTCTGTCTATCTGTCTGTTCGCGATAAACTGAAAAACTACTGAACGGTTTTTCATGCGGTTTTCACCATTAGATAAAGTGATTCCTGAGGAGGTTTGGGTATATAATTTGTCAAGGCTTTTTTTAATTATCAGGACGGGATAACGTGCGCCGGGCCCGCTAATAACTAATAAAATATAAAAAAAAATAATAAAAAGACCAAATCAAATGTACAACAATGCGATAACTAATCCGATTTTAATCCCAGAGTTACATCCCAACTAGTATTATAAATTTGAAAGTGAGTTTGTTTGTTACGCTTTCACACCTTGACTGCTAAATTGATCGTCATACAATTTTGCATATATGACGTCAGTAAACTTTTATAAACAAAAATACCTTCCCCGTGGGATAGGTACGGAAATTCTACGTTATCGGGAACAGAGCCGAGAGCAAAAGCTAGTAGGCTATATATTATTACTAGCTTCTGCCCGCGACTTCGTTCGCGTGGAATAGTTACTTTGGGCTAACACTAACACGCAGCGGAAGCTCTCAAAAGGAAAACAAAACGATTTTGAAACGCTATTCGTTGGTGCTCCGATCCTATTGGTCTTAGCATCATAACCTTCCTCGATAAATGAGCTATCTAGCACTGAATAATTTTTCAAATCGAACCAGTAATTCCTGAGATTAGCGCGTTCAACCAAACAAACAAACAAACCCTCCAGCTTTATAATGTTAGTATAGATTATTAAATGTCATATTGTGTAACGCATACAAAGTCGCGGGCGGTTGTTTGTCAATAACATATAAAAATTACGGAAGCCTCAATTTAAGTAAGCTATTACATCGACCCGCAACACATCACATAATGTCTTTCTCAACTTCGTGAAATATTTAATCCGACCGAATATACGCCAACAAAAATGCGACCCTTCACTGTCGTACAACAAAATGAAATTACGTGTGGAATAAGAAGAGAAATATGTGTCACGTAATAATATAAAGGTGAGAGAAATCAGTTGCTAGGATGTAGAAACAACTCTGTTTATAATATTCATACAGTTTGAGTTTCTTTACAACGTATTTGTTTGTAATTCAAATATATATATATATCTTAATATATATATTTCTTGTGTGCGTGTGTATGTGACTGAACTCCTCCTAAACGACTGGACCGATTTTGATGAAATTTTTTGTGTGTGTTCGTGGAGATTCGAGAATGGTTTAGATTCACAATTGGACCCGGTAGGTGGCGCTACTGTTGAATTTTAGATTTTTTTTATTATCAAGGCAGGACAACGTCCGCCCGGCCCACTAGTATATATATATATATGTCTATAATAAAGGACCTTTAGAAAGAATATCAAAAATAATCAATCATTATTTGTATCTTGGGAATTGTTTATAATATAGTAAATAGCATATATAGTAAATAGCATAAAATATTCATAAAATCACATCGAAAGACGCTTTCAGTGACGATAGTTTGCTTTCGGCTTCCTTGATGATGATTTCCAGAATCGAAAAATCCTACAAAGACCTTATTAATGAATGTATTCAATATGTCCTATAGCCCGTTGAAGCTGTTAAGACATTGCTAGGTCAATAGCGTAGTAAGTTCGAAAAAAAGCAATATGTCCTACTCACAATATGGTGCCGCAACATGGGAAGAATTACAAAACATATAACATAACTCTGCCCTCCCAATACATTATTTTTACTATAATGTATATCCGTAACAACGGAGATAAGCTGGTTTAGAAAACTGACTTAGTTTAAATACTAGATACAATGACAAATTGGTCACTCCATGTTTCAAGTACACTAGACCAGTAACAGTTTTTTTGGTAATAGTGTTAAGTTTTATAACAAAGTCCCAAAGCACATTAGCGATTTGCGGGATAGTAAGTTCAAGCACCGTGTTAAACGGGTTTTCGTGTTTAAAAATTATAGGACGGATTAATATGTGAAGTCTGGAAATGACATCCCTCTCACGTGCATACACCAAAAACGAATGTAACTAATTATGTATATAAAAATATGTATGACTACCTGTGTCCGCGTGGAACCTAATATAAAAAGGGACTAATAAAATAATTTCATTATATTAAGTCCATTTACTTATCAACTTTTCTATCATACTTAAGTAGCGTCGTCAATAAAATTACAATAACCTTTAATACGAAGTCTTTAGTGAACTGAATTTAATGAAACCATGACTAAATGTTACTGAGGATATGATTTATGACTTTCTTGGTGATTTATCATGAACGCAGTACTTTAGCAGTGAAGCGTGTTTAAACAAATAGACAGACATTTCTAAAGATGGTTGAAATGTATTTTATTAGTTATTAGAAGCACCTACAACATTGTTTTACAGAGACCTAAAAAGTACAGACACGTTAGATTTACATTCTTATTATATGTATAGATGAAAAGATAAACCCGATCGAGTTTCTTGCCAGTTCTTCTGGATGAGAGGGTTGATTTCCGAAGCGGTGGTAGTTTTGACATTCATAAGCGCCTTGTTAGATCCTGAATCGAATAAAGCATTTTTGATTTTGATTTTATGGATGTTCACTGGAGCAAATGCGCATACAATTAGAATTGTATAAGGAGTCATGGAATGCGCCTTGTTATCTCCTTTGGTGATAGAGTTATAAATACGAATAAAGACACTATATAACTAAAAGCAAAAATCATTACTGAGGTAACACTTGGCCTATGCATCAGAAGGAATAGATACTTGATCGAGTGCTGACTTATAGAGAGCTGGCGAAGGGTAAGATGACCGATAGTGAGTTGAGTCGACGATATTATATTTTTTTCGGAAAAAACAAGGAGAAGACTGGCACAGAACAAGAAAGAATGACGTAAAAGACTTATGTCTTGCAATGGATTGATAAAAGCTACCCACGATAATGATATTAAAGAATACCAGTTCTCATTAAATTAAATCTTCAATCACTCATACATAAACCATCGATTAAATGAATCCATTATTATTACAATTTACATACACTATTTACAATCATTCTTTTTCAAGATACAGCATTAGTATTCAATTTTACATTTTCTGTCTGTCTTTACATTATTATGTTTATATTCCGAGAATCAAGAATTCGATTTACGGGAATCTTTCTTTTATTTATTAGTATATTCTCTAGCCAAGTTGTAATATATATTTTATTACATGAGGTTTCGGTGCCGATAAATAAAATCCAGTCAGACAGAAAATCGCTTCCAGAACATTCTCTAAAAATACGCGCTGTCTAGATCGATAACTTATTATTATTATTATCGTGTTCAATAAATATAATTGAAAGACATTTATGAATATGAAAGCCATAATAGGTTAAATTTGTGCTATAAAGGAAATTCCATGTGTCTGTGGATTTATCACTTGTAACAGAATGAATTCTTATATAAATAAATAACTTTGTCACCATACTTACTGATTTATTTGTTTACCAAATTGTCCAGTGACATAAAGTCAGAGGTTTTCCATAATATAATACTAACATATTAACTAACAATTTCAGGTACTAACCTTTATTTTCCCTCTTATAAAGTGATGCTTCTGTACTATGAACTGGATGGTGCTGTACGCAGACATGAGACCGCCGACAACATCGCCGTCCACGCGATGCATCACATGTTCTCGCAACGCCTGTGGAATGTAAATATTATTTATGATAATAATAAAAGCGATGAAGTCAACAACAAACACCGGCAAATAAATTTTAATTTAAAAAATGGAAGTTGCATATACATTTTATATCACGTTAATAAAACAGGCATTTACTCAGTTATCTCAGTAAAATATGCTCGTTAGCGAGTAGTTCCAAATTGCTTAGTAACTAAATGTATCAATTAAAATAATTAATTAGTAGACAGTACTATTGATACAGTATTGCATCAAAATACGATTTAATAATTGGAGCATATAAAATTAATAAAATAAGAACCCATCAATTACACCTACATACTTCATAAGAATTGAAATTAATCTAAAAAATAGGGCGTGTCGTAAAGACACACGATAGAAGTGAAACATTTTAAATTTTTAAAAAATACTACAAAAAGCAACGTCACGCGGTGTTCCCTGTCGGTCACCCGTCCAAGTACTCACCGCGCTCGACGTAACTGAATTTCACCGATG
>AP028435.1:15536776-15697776 GCA_036509395.1 Antheraea yamamai | reverse complement strand
GATGTCACCTTTTTTAAAAATAGGTAGTAAATTAGCTTTTTTCCACGTCAAGGGAAAAATACCCTTATTAAGTGAAGTATTGTATAATATTGTTAAAGGGAAACTAAGGGATATAGCACAGTTCTTAATAAAAAAAGGAGGTAGAGTGTCAGGCCCTGGCCCCTTATGTATGTCAATATTATTCAAAGCCTTCAGGACTTCTTCTTGTGTAAAAGATATTTTGTTAAATGATCTACAATGGAAAACTGGGAAGGTGTCAAGTTCCACTGAAGGAGAGTTAGTACAAGAGGAAGTCGAGTTAGTACAGACATTAATATCCGATAATGCGAAATGTTTAGCGAATAGGTTACAGATATCATATCCACTGGAAGCAGTTTCAGCTTCTAAGGTCATAGAACTAGGATAATTACTAGTTCTTTTTTGCATATTTTTAATATAGGTCCAAAAGAATTTTGGATTATTTAATAAGGTAAGCTCAGCTTTATCAATGTAAGATTTAAAGTCAGATTTGATGAGTTTAGCACTCTCAGCTCTCAGTGATTCAAAATCTAATTTATCAAGAGGATTGTTATACTTTTTGATTTTTAAACGCAATTTATACTTCTTTTTCAAAAGTGATATCAATGTATATGCTAAATTTCGTGATGATCGGATAAATAATTAAGGCGTGAAAGCGTAACAAACTCAGACTCGATTTTATAATATTAATAAGGACGCAGGTCAGTGAAAGTCAAATAAATAATTAATAACTTAATACATATTTGACGTGAATATAAAAAAAGAATATTTTTATAGATTTTAATCAGTTTCAACCGAGTAAAAAAGCGAACGACATAATAAAATATCATGAAAGAAATTTAAAACGAATAATACTAGCTGAGGCTTGCCCACTTCTTTGGGAGGTAAACATTTTTATTTGTTATGAAATTATAAGTGTGATTCGGCTAATGCTTAGTGCTATGTATTTTGATAAGAAATCATAATCGTTGTTGACAATATGACCAATAAACATCAATTAACGTTTTGAATATTTTTTTTATTATAATAAACTACTTTTTGTGACTTAAATATAAAAGGACATATGCTGGCGCTGACTTTTTCATGCTGAATTTATCAAGCTCTACAACTTTTTTCTAGAACTCAATCATATATCTCTCCTCATTAAGGCAGCGCTCGTAAGAAACGTTTTTGTGCGACTGTTTTTTCTCTGACACACTTTGCAAATCCGACTACCACAAAAAAGTCTTTTCATTTTTCGGGTTAATATATAGCCTATGATACTTACAAATAAGAATTTTCAATATCGGTTTAGTGGATCCAGATATTAGCCCCTACAACCTCACAAACTTTATCTTTTTATAATATTAGTATAGACTAGCGTGTACGGCGGACGTTCTCGCACCCTGATAATAAAAAAAAACCTTGAAAAAATTATATACCTAAACCTTCACGTGGCAGAGGACTCTGTTTTATAATATGTTGTGCTTTGTTGTAGAGATTGTTTATATATTTCAGAAGAAACTGTTCATCAACTAATTTCGTGTTAGATCGGTGTACTCATCTTCAGTTTTAAGGTAAAAATTCATTCAACCAACTTCCATAACGTTAGACACGTTAGGCAAGATACATAACCTAATAACATTAGTATCACTTATATTATGGTAAAGAAACAGCTGATATGCCGTATACCTAGTCTTACCATAAATACTGAAACAAAGAAAAAAAATATTTTCTATTGCAAATAACATTTATTACTTTCGCAGTGTGTTAGTTTAATACATAAATATAAAACAAATTAAAATATAAAAAGCTTATTCGAAGTGGTCTCCATTGGCTGCAATACAGTACTTTAAACGTTGAGGCCAGTTATCAATAGAAACATGCACTCTTTCCAGGGGAAAATTCTTCACTGCCAATCGTACGAAATGTTTTGGGGACTCCAAATTATCATGGCGTTTAGAGCAGGCCGTACTCTCTAATACTGAACATAAATCATAATCCAGTGGATTAACATCGGGACTAGACGACGGATAGTCTTCAGCTCTGATGAAGTCCGAAACGTTCGTTTCCAACCAAGACTGCGTAGACCGAGCTTTATGACCCGGCGTCGAGTCTTGTTGGAAGGACCATTCTTGGTTATTTATTTATTTTTTTTTTATTGTAGCTCGGCAAAGTGACTGTACTGTGCCTGATGGTAAGCACAGTACAATCCAAAAACAATGGCGACCACCGAAAGACATACTATCCATCGCCGGTCGCCGCTGTCATGCCGGCCTGAAAGCGACCCAGTCAGGGACAGCCCCCCCCCCCCTCCCCGTTTGCTGGATATACACCGGCTGATCCCGGAACGCGACACGCCCAAACGTGCCACTATGGCGGGTGTTCCACCTGGTGTACGGTGGTCACGATCCAGTCGGGTACAGACACCCTACCACCCTGCATTGAACATTGAACATTAACATTGTGTTGTTAAGGGTCTTCACTACCTTCTCAAGAATGGTATCTTGATACACTTGTGCCGATGTCGTGATTCATACCTTTCTCACAAACGTATGGCTCAGTCACTCCTTCATAGCTAATACCCCACCAAACCCTCACTGAAGTCAGATAGTGCCCACGTTGCACTCTGTCGACTAATTGGGAAGCTTAGAGCTTTGAGCATAAATACGGTCATTCTGTTTGTTAAAAATTTGCTCAATTGTAAAAATTTTCGCATCCGTAAATAAAAAATTCTGTGACCTCCCTTTGCGTACGTGCCGCTTAAGTAGTTGTTTCGATTTTACCACCCTATTCTTTTTTAAATTATCGGTTAAGAAATGACCACAACGTCTCTTATAGGCTGCAAGTCCTAAGTCATCTTTTAATATACGGGACATGGTTCTAGCTGCTATCTTCGTCTCCCGAGATAAAAGCTTTTGCTTTCGGACAGGATTTCTTCGAATTCTTTCCCTTACTGCTTTGACCACCTTTTTCGTACGAACACTACGTGGACGGCCAGATCTTTTTCTGTCACAAACAGAGGAGGTCTCATTGTACCTATTAATAGCCCGGTACACAAACATTTTACTAATACCAAGCGTATGGAAAACTTTAAATATTGCATTTGGCTCCATACCTAGTTTGTGTAATGCAATCACAGCGATTCGGTTCTCTTTATCACCCCACTCCATTTTTTAATATCGCAAAATATTGTACAATGTATTGGCGCCAAAATGAGAAAACTCGATGAATAATCATATAAAAATGACAGATTCCAAATTCAAATGTAATATGTTGTTTATTTTTAATTGTAACAGTATTTATGGCCAGACTAAGTATATATAAACTTTACGTATCCAAACAAAACTGACAATTATGCTGAGCACACAAAAGTCAATTGTGACCTCTTGTTTCAATATAACTACAGTCTTCGCCAAACTTTTATACTCCTCTGAAGAAAGATGCGCAGAACACATATTTATATCTAAATATGTGTTCTATATATCAGTATATATCATATATACCAGGTGAAAAGTTAGTCACATGCAGTATTCTAGGATATAACACTTCATGGTCACATTTATCACATAAATTTATAGGTTTATATGTGTAGAGTCACGCTGAAGCTACTACTGGTTTCAGCGTGAATTGGTCGGCTCGCCCGAGGTAGTACCACCCTCTCATAGAAAACCGACGTGAAGTAACGGTGCATGCATTGTTGCGTTTCGTTCGGTCAGTGAGAGCGCCGGAGCCCACCTCCTCACCCCTCTCCTCTCTCCCTTTTTCCTCTTTCCCCAAAGGCTGACGACGTACTTACGACTCCCCTGGTGTTTTTAGTATTTATGGACAGTGGTGATCACTTAACATCAGGTGATCCACCTATTCGTTTGCCTCCTATAATATAAAAAATGATAGTAATAACATCAAAACAAATACTAATAGACATCAAAAATAACCTTAGGTAAAGTTTGTTCTAAGAATTTCAGAACTATGGATAATAACTTAAATAAATGTAGGTTGAATGACCGGTGACAAAAACTGTGAGCGGTGACCCGGAGTTAATAAAATTCGATAATAAAACGGACAATAAACCCTTTTTTTGTTCAAACTTCGAAAAATTATCCATTGGTAGTTAGTTGGCTTCACTTTAATTTCACCCGACGGTCATTGCACTGTGCTTTAATATAGACGCTTAGAGGATTGAGTATAATTTTTGTATATTTCTAGATAATTAGGTCATATATTAACAACCTGTTTTTTTTTTTAATTTAGAACGTGAATCGAGTGCCGATTGTCCTCCATAAATATTGCTGCTGTCTAAACATTCACCTGGTATAACATTGAAACAACTTAAGGATAAATAAATGGCAATTTTAGATTCCTATAATATCATTTTAACTTAGTTTTGTATTAAACTCATGGCTATATTACGCGCAAGTCGGAATTAACGGTTAAATTCGGGGTTATGTCGTACATTGCACCCATGCAAAGCCGGGGCTCGTTGCTAATATAAAATATATCTCCAATGAAATAATATACATAGATTAAAATTCGTAATACAATCAGTTTCATCACACGAATTAACCCGATTTAGAAGTCATCGAACTTTATTATGACGTATATTTTATGATGCTAGGAAATATGAATTTAAAAAACTTCGTTACAAAACTCAAATGTTGTAGGTGATAATGAATTCAGTGGAATTTTAAAGCACAGATAAATTCACATGTCACCTTCACATGTCACATTTTGTAACAGGCTGTTACTAATTGTTGTTTCTTTATTAGTTTGTTTGAAGAAAAATGTACATTTGTTTAGAGAATTAAGTGAACTAGTATCTTTTATTTTATGAACCAAAGAGTTTGTTATTCTAATTAGTTTATATTTTTGCAAATATGTAAACCAGAATCGATTATGATAATATCTGAATACAATATAATAATAGTATCTGATACTTCGCTCTTTTCTAAATGGGTTTAATGTCTCATGGAAGAACTAATTGGGAACTGTCTTTTATTTACTTAAATGTAATTTCGTCGTTATAACTTAACCCATAATAATAATAAGTATTTCACGGATTTTAAGTAAACTCTGTTATTATTTCTATTATTTATCATTATTGCTTAGCCTCTATGGACAAGCGTAATGATATATACCATCGACAATGCCCTGAAAATTCAGTTACCCCGCCAGTAAGTGTCATTAAAAGTGGTTGAGTATTAGTGTAGGTGTCAGAGCCACGCTGAATCTACTACTGGTTTCAGCATGAATGGGTCGGCTCACCCGAGGTAGTACCACCCTCTCACAGAAAACCGACGTGAAGTAACAGTGCTTGCATTGTTGCGTTTCGTTCGGTCAGTGAGAGCGCCGGAAGACCTCCTCCCCTACCTTTCTCCCTTACCTTCCTCCCCCTCCCCAAATACAGGATAGCAACGCACTTGCGACTACCCTGGTGTTGCAAGTGTCTATGGACGGTGGTGATCCTTTAACATCAGATGGCCCACCTGTTCGTTTGCATACTACGATATAAAAAAAAAAGATTTGCTTGCGCAAGTAACAAATTTCAATTTTGTTTATATGCATAGATTTGCACTTGCAACAATAATGCCTCTTATTTAATACCACTGGTTAGGAGAAAAGGAAATGGCATCATCTATTGAATTATTACATGAATTAAAAAATTCATTAAATTATATTCTACACGCATTTATCCATTCATTAATTCAAATGTTTTTCGCAGTTATGGCTGACGTTCGGAGCTTCACTGTCATTCCTGATTATCGGCCTAGTAAGAGGTTATTCTGCATCAGCTATACCCTCAATAGAGAGTACAGATCCAAATATAATACAGCACAGTGAGCAAAAGTCATGGATCGGTGAGGATATTTAACAAGTATTTATTTAAGGACGTTTTTTTACATAACTTCGTCTAAATGTGAAATGTACTCATATGTTGGGCTCCGTATTGACTCTGTAGTGGTAAATTTGTATTTGATTGAAACATGTTATTGATAAAATCAGATAACGGCAAACACAATTTTTCATATATGAAATCGTTTCTAAAATCAAGTGAGGTTGCTAACGGGGTACGATAAAAAAATTAGGTAAAATTATTTGTCCTTATTGTGTCTTGGATCCTTTCTATCTTTACTATTTTCTTACCTTTATACCATTGAAATAGGGTCGTGATGATATGCTCTCTTCTTATAAGAGAGTATACTCTACTCTATCAGCTGTCAACTAAGTATTGTGACTTAGAAGGTGTAACGAACAAACTTACATTTGCGTGTATAATCTTATTAAGGACTATTGTTCGTTTACTTCTATATCCGTCCAAATTCATATTTGACATTCTTCAAGCTATATCATTTTTATCCTTCCCATTGACAGGTCCTACCATACTTATTTATTACTTCTCAACGTCAGGCACTTACTGGTTCTATTTTCGTACGACTTTTGATACACTAATTCCAAATCTTAACCAATCAGTTAACTAAATATAATATACTAGCGGTCCCGGCGGACGTTGTCCTACCTTGATAATAAAATAAATCTGAAACTCAACCGCAGCGCCACCTATTGTGCCCAATTGTGATTCTAAACCATTCTCGGATCCACTCGCAAACGCACACAAAATTTCATCAAAATCGGTGCAGCCGTTTAGGAAGAGTTCAGTGACATACACACGTACAGAAGAAATTTATAAATATAATATACATGTAAAAGAAAAATAAAATCAAAAGAACTTATGTAAGGATAAAGTGTCTGACTCTGTCACATGGATGATATTAGGAAGAAAACTAGACAAATATCACTAAGTTACAATTGTGAACCATTAGGAATATTTACTTTCACCATAAATCTAGAATATAAACTTTCAGTGTCATTGTATATTATTAAAGAGATGCAATATAGAGCCCTCTTGTTGGGAACGCTTGGCAGCACAACGGTCAGAATGGCGCAGAATGGTGAACAGCCAAGTACGCGAGTTCGAGGCTCAGTGTAAAGCTGACCTTGATACCAAACACGACCAGTTAAAGGCTCGCCCTCCTGCTGCCATAACATATCATTATGAGAACGGCATACTCACGTGCCCTCAATGTGCACGAAGTTTCGCCGCGAAGATAGGCTACATAAGCCATCTTCGAGCGCATCAGCGCCATTTCTAAATTTAGGGGTCAAAGTGGTCGCCATGGCCGAAACCGGTCGGAACAATCATCATTATCATATTATTAAAACGAAATATATGATTAGAAAGTATATTTATTTAAATTACATCAAAATAAAATTTAAGTGCAAATTTATTTCAATTAACTGGAATAGTAAATTCCATCAGGTTACCTATTTACAAATTCAAATTCATCCAAAATCCTATAAGAATATTGTAGCCAACTTTCCTTTTCTATGCCAATTTAATCGACTACTTCTAATGTCAGCGGCAGATTCACGTATATGGTCAGTATGACCTTATCTTTTGTTGTTGACAAAAATATCACAATTAATTTTCAAAAACATCGAATAGGTTAACGAAATCTCCATATTTAAAATAGAAATGATAATTCAACGAACCAAAGAGCACATTCAAATGTACATAATGCTATATACCATTTTTAGAGTATAAATTTAAACTTATTTGTGAAATTGTTATTTGGTAAGATGACCATATCCGTAACTTGATGTGAAGGATAGATCCGTGATTGCATTTCATACCATGTAGAGCTTAAAACAAATTGTGATATCATGAGACCATAACAATTTTAAAACAAACATCTCGAATCCTCTTGTGATGGGCTGATTACTGTATTCCGTTTCGACCTTCGTTCATTTTATAGGCCGTTGCTCCCAAACTGTTAACACTTTTTATCATAAAATATGTTCACTGCTTGTTTAATTTTATTCGATGTATTAAATTTGAAGCTATTTTTCAACGATTCTCGTACAAAGTTATAATGCTTTAATCGTACTTCGAGACTAATAACATATTTTTAGTTAATTAAAAGCTTGGTAACATTGATTACTTCTAACTTTATAAAAATATCATAGCAGTTTTTACACAAGTATTATTTGCTCTTATCAATTCAAACATCAAAGGTTATGTATAAATTTAAGTTCTTTGGATTCCAATATCATTCCGTATTTTTTGTACAAAAAATGTCAGGGAAGACACCTACTTGTCTATTATAAATTCAAATTGCAAAATGATTTTCTTGACAGGTGCGATTCCGCCTTTGGGTGCCTTCGTTGGAAGTATGATGTCGGGTGCACTGATGCAGAAGGCAGGGCGTCGGAGAACACTCCAAATCACAGCGCCTCTATGGCTCGCTGGCTGGATTATTTTAGGCTTCGCTAAGCACTTTCCGTTGATATTGGTCGGAAGGTTTATGTCGGGCCTATGTGTTGGATTTGTTCTAGCACCAGCTCAAGTATACGTAAGTGTTAAATGACAATAATAATGATAATCAAACAAAGACACATTAATGGTTAATACGCTTAAAAAAGGTCGAGGCAGTCATAAGGGCTGTGGGCTGTGGGGGTGGCGGCGGCACTCGGCCGGCTGCTCCCCAACAGGGGCGCCCGTCAGATTCTTGCGGCTTGCGAGGACGTCATCTCGCAGAAGGAGGCGGCGTAGAGGCCCCGCGAAGATGGCCCTCTGAGTGGCGCTCTCCGCCAACGGAGGACCGGAGGGAGGAGGCGGCGATTTGTCCGCCTCCTCCCGCCACCGTATCCGGACCTGAGGGGATGGGCCGGGGGGGCTATATCCTCATTGTATAGCTCCGGCGGACGAGGGGAGGCAGCTCGTTTGTACCCAGTCTATCTCCCTTTTAGGAAGGAGCGGACTATCTTCTTCTTCTTGGCGGATATCCAAGGGGACTAGCATACTTCGATCCCTTGCCGCCCCATCAATGCGGTCGGACGGCACACCGTGGGACTTTAGTCCGTGCGAGTAGGACATAACCCACCCTCTCCCCCGAGAGGGTGGCGTATCCAAAAGGGATTTCCCCACGTTAATAATAAAAAAAGTCATAAGGGCTGCCGACAGAAGTGAAACTCAAAATATTAAAATAAATATGCTCTCTTTAGACTTTTCAAATTAATTATAGTGTGAATGGCAATATTTAAATATCATAATTTGTTTATTGAAATTATTAACATTAGTGTGGTTTTCATATCTATTGGCACTCGGAGCACTAATTATTTACATTTTTATTAAGTTTATTATTCAAATAAACGTTTTATGAGCTGCAAAATATCTATATAACATGTACACAGGCCGCTATACTAGGCGTCGCTAGTCTGACACAAGCGCAATACGGCTGGTTATGCTTACTAGCATGTCATGACGGGAAATTATAAATTTATCTCCTGTCAAAAATACTTCTCATCGCGTCTAAAGAAGTTTTCACTTCAAAATACTTGAACACGTTGCATTAATAATATTAGGTCTTTACCTATGAAATTGCCGTTTTGTATGAAAAAATTTAAACGAATTTTTTTCATGTATTTTTTATTTGTATTATTTATTTTATTTTTTATTTGTATTAATCACCCATGCAATCAATGCATCTTTGCCAACGCAGTGGCAGTTTATTGATGCCCTTCTTAAAGAAATCAGCTGGACGGGAGGCAACAAATTCTTCAAAGGCATTTTGTACTGCCTCTCGGGTATTGAATTTTTTTCCCGCCAAGGAGTTATCCAAATTCTGGAAAAAGTAGTAGTCTGTAGGCGCAAGGTCTGGTGAATAGGGCGGATGACGGAGAACTTCCAACCCCAGTTCTTGCAACTTGGAGACCGTCTGCTGTGCAGTATGAGGTCGCACATTGTCGTGCAGGAGCTGCGGAGACGAGCGATTGACCAATGCTGGTTGGAGATGTGCCAGCTTCTCCATCATTGTGTTCAGTTCTTCACAGTATACATCTGCAGTAACGCTCACCCCGTTAGGTAAGAAGCTGTGATGATCACACCGGCGCTAGACCACCAAACAGTGTCCATCACTTTTCTAGAGGTAAGTTTTCGTTTAGGGCATTGTTTAGGTGCTGAACCAGGATCCAACCAACTTGCTGAGCACTTGCGGTTATCAAACAGAATCCATTTTTCATCGCAGGTAACAATGCGGTTCAAAATTCCTTCATTTGTGTGTCTATTGAGCAGTGCAAGGCACGTCTAGACGCGTACTTCGCGCTGGCGATCATTGAGTTCGTGGGGCACCCATTTGTCAAGCTTTTTTACCTTGCCAATTTGACGCAAATAGACCAATATTGTTTTAACGCTAACGTCGAAAGCTGCTGTTAATTCAGCCGTAGATTGTGTATCATCAGCTTCCACAATCGCCTTTAATTCGTTATTGTCGACCAAAGTCTTCGGACGATCGCGAGGTTCATTTTTCAGGTCGAAATTCTCAGAACGGAAGCGAGTAAACCAATAACAGGTGGTGCGTTGGTTTGTAGTGTTAGCTCCATAAACGTCGTTGATGTCGCGTGCCGCTTGTGCCGCGTTGCTGCCACGACGGTACTCATATTCCATAATTACTCGAATTTTTAACGTATATGATGACAAAAAAGATTGAAATGCGATAAAAATGTAACACTAATCAATAAACAAATGACTACTTTTGGAAAAAGAATTCCATGTATTTAAAATAAAATTAATTTGAAATTAGAATTCTTAGCCAAACAAAAATTATTTTGATTTGAAATGGCCAGTACTGCAGAACGTCAATTTCATAGGTAAATACCTATTATTTATTTGCTTATCATAAACTATACTTGGATAGGGTTATTTTAATACTTGTATAGAAAATATTACGGGTTGATGATTTGAAAAATCTTTACGGGGTACAACAACCTTACTCTTTACATGAAGAAAAATGTGAAGCATCGTTTATAACGCAACCCTAAGCATGTTGGCAGATCATTATTTTGCTTTCCATCTTACTTACTTATTTATGTTAGATAAATGTATCATATTATATTGTAAAGCATACACTGTTTACTATTTTAAAATGGATTTCAGAAAATCTGTTCAATCGCACCTTTCTCTATTTCAGGTAAGTGAATGCTGTGACCCTGAAATACGTGGACGACTTGGTTCCCTTCCCACATTGTCCATGTCGTTTGGGATTCTGCTTTCTTACATCGCTGGAAACTGGCTCTATTGGAGATATTTGGCCTTCTTCTCTGCGATATTTTGTGGTAGTTACACTTGAACTTCTGTATCCTCTTATAATACTCACTAGCGGGCCCAGCGGACGTTGTCCCACCCTGATAATAAAAATCTTGACAAATTATATACCTAAACCGTCCTCATGAATCACTTTATCTACTGGTGAAAACTGCATGAAAAGCCGTTCAGTAGTTTTTGAGTTTCTCGCGAACATACAGACAGACGTGGCAGAGAACTTTGTTTTATAATATGTAGTGATATTGTAGATCTCAATGTCGTATAGATAACATTACTTTCCGAAAGCATGTCCTTTATTAGTATCAAGTCTCATTAATGCTATGGTATTTTCAGTTGCATTATTCGTTGTGCTATTCCCCTTACCTGAGTCACCAGTGTGGTTAGAGGCAAATGGCGGAGATGCTTCTGCCTCTGTTAAGTGGCTTCATCTATCAGCCAGAGCCACTGCGGTTGTTAAAGAAGATAATCAGGAGTAAGTAGTCTTTGAATTTTTCTATACTATAATGTGTATGTATTATACATATTCTTCTTGATTCACTCTATCTATTGCTGAAAGCTGTATTAAAATCCATTGAATAGTTTAATGATCTAAGGGAACAGACAGCGGAAGCGACTTTATTTTATTTTATACTATACAACGATTACAAAAGCGACAAGTCACCTTAAAGTATTCTGTTTCACTTTGATTTCACAATACTTGAATGACTCTAGAAGCTGCCATTATGAGCATTAATTAATTTATTTATAGAAAAGACTCTACAACTTTGAACTGAGAAGTTTCATATAACTACCATTCTCGCATATTCTGCGTTACGTATTCTCTCATACTATGTGATTCTATAGTTATGTAATTTAGTTCATAGCTAGTAGCTAGTAGTAATAAAATAAAGTTACTAATAAAATTGAAAGCAGTCAGTTTTGAGTCAATTTCTAAAGCAAGTGTTCTGAATACAATTGCGTAACAAAGACTTCATTCAGTACAAATGATGCATCGGTACTCGTTATTTGCATGCTTTATTGTGAACATAAGTTTCAATTCTAGTTTGCATATTTCTCTACTAAAATCAGCTTTTGTATTTAAAGAGTTTTGTTAACCATCACCAAAAAATTGAAACAATTGAAAGACATAAGGCTTAATATACCTGACTGTGAATAATTAAAGAATATGGAACGTTAAACTCAGTTTCTTTTGGATTATGTTACGTTAACTAATTGTTGTGTTTATCTATTTACAGAAAAACTCCAGACGAGACACCTCCAAGCCTATTCACTCGCAAAGTTTTCTTCTCGTCTGTCGTCATCAAGCCACTCATTGTTGGTTTCTCTCTATTATTTTTCCAACAGTTCAGTGGTATCGACGCTGTCATTTTTTTCACTGTTGAAATCTTTCAGAGTGCAGGTAAAAAAATTGCCGATTTAATACACCCTTACAAGTTTAATTTTTTTTATTATATAAATAAAATAACTAAATACTGACACTATAGTTTCGAAAGTAGAGTATTCTAAAATAATAGTGACATCAAAAGAATTATTCTTTCATTTTATGCATAAACGTATAGAGACGTGTAGAGACGCACATGTAACTTGTTATTTTTTTTATTGAAAATTAAATAAGGGTTGTTTCGAAACAATATTTTGACATTTAAGCTTTGTAGATTCTAAAGTTATCAATCACCTATTGCTGGAAGTTGTCGAAAATGAAATACACAGTACCGAACATATGTATTTCTTGTTTTCCTCATAAAATGTTTCACTTTAAATATCTTTCTTAATCAGGAAGCACATTAGATGCCATGACAGCGACTATCATAGTCGGTGTAGTCCAGTTGGTCTGCAACGGCATAAGCACGATGTTGGTTGACCGCGCTGGCCGAAGACCACTATTACTAATTTCAGCAGCTATTATGGCTGTGTCTATGGGATCAATGGGAGCAGCCTTCTACTTCGAAGTCGAAAAAGCATCATGGCTCGGGTATATTATATCTTATAATCATTTTAAAGCTTCTTTTCCACTTAACATATACGCAAGAAATTGTAAAGTTAATAATTCGAATATAGTTTACTTGAAGTTATGACGACGTTATCTTAAAAAATGGCCTTTAAATGCACCTGTCGAAAACTGTTGAAAGTGTTGAAAGACTATAAATGTTATAAGTGGTACTAAGCCTACAAGTAAAGTGAAATTCTTAAGACTATAAGACTACAAGTCACGTAAGTGTTTCAAGCTAAAATATACTAGCATCTAACTAGTTAGATATTAGACAGTACTCCAGTTTTTATTGTGCCGACTGATTAGTGAATTAAACCTACATATTTTTTTAATTATCTTAGTGCATTATCATAATTGCGTTGGCAATAAGGACTATAAGTCAATAAAGAATTAAGCTTTTGTGTTATTATACAATTTGTTTGTACGTATTCTGTTTTGTAGCAATGCCATGCGATCATGAAATCAATAGGCGTTGTTCTCTCTCTAATACATTGCTCTCTTTTTTTTTTAATGTTGGTTGTTGTTTAGTAATAATAATCAACAGCCGAATAATGATGTTCTCAATAGTTTCTTACCTATAGGGTATGCCTATAGAGGCATTACTGATCATCCCCAATTGTTATTTAATACAAAAGCATTTTACAATATATATAATTTCTACACTCACCAGGTATCTACCGATCGGAAGTCTCGTCGTCTTTATGATCGGTTTCTCTTTAGGGTTTGGTGGGCTACCGTTTCTACTGCTCGGGGAGTTGTTCCCCACTCAATATCGCTCGCAGCTGTCCGCCATGGCTAGTGCAGTGAACTTGCTTTCTATGTTCTCCGTTATTAAGTCGTACCATGCTCTCGATGTAAGTATCGTCTTTTATTTATATATTTGGAGTGAAGAATTATGAAGAAGAATGGGTTAAAGGAAGAAAAGGAGAGGCGAAAAGTTCTATGCTTTATACTTTAGCGTTTACCATAATTTCACTTGATGTAAATCACGACGTGATTGAAGATGGTAAACACGCTGAACTTAGAGGAGGGTACTAGGTCTTATATGCAGCTGCCGGAACACACCTTTAAGTGCTTAGCGATAGATTTTTAACATGAGGATGTTAGCTAGCTTGGCGAGGAAAAAACCCTACCAGCATGCTATGGTCTCATCACAATGTTTCCATACACCGAAAGCTCAGGCTTTATATTTTATAGGTTTTATCATTTGGTCACAACCTCATCTGATGTTAAATGATGATGTGCTTTAAGATGATAAACACGCTAAATCTGGAAGGGGTCTGGCTCTCAAGCGTAGCTGCCGGAACACACCAACCCGTTGTTTGGCGTCAGATATTCTACTATAGTTAGTCTACCACCATGCTCATTCGCAAGGATTCAAACATACATATATAGATTGACGTGATATCCGGGAACACGAGCCATCATCAAACTGGTGTTTACTTCTAAAAAAGGTGTAATTTGGTTTAGACTGAGGCTCCCGACTGAGTTTCATATTTATCATATTTAGAAAGAAAATAAATTAAGCAACAGTTAATTCAGTTATTTTTACCTTGGTTCAAACGGTGAATAATTTAATAAGTTTGTTAGTATATGTCTAATATACTTCTTTACAGGCGGTATTGACTTCAGCGGGAACGTTCTGGATGTACTCCGGTTTTTGTGTATTGGCGTTCTTTTTCGTACTGTTCGTCGTGCCAGAAACAAAAGGAAAATCTTTGGCAGAAATCGAACAGCACTTTAGAGGCAAGAAGAAGAAGGAAACTGTACAAATGCAAACAGTTCAAACGGTTATGTAATTGTATTTGTTACGTATAGATATATAAATCGAATATCGTTGGCTATTGAAACAAGTGCAAAGTTAACTAAACAAGAAAAAAGACAATATTCGCTGATCATCATTGGGTAGGTTGTTTCTTAAACTATGTATTTATAGGTCAGTAAGTCAAAAATTCTGATAGCTTTTTTTTTCATCTGAGATAAGAAGCTGTATATTCTCTCATATTTAAGTGAACTATGTAATATTCATAAACTGTTACGCCAGCCTGCCTAAAATCTATACACGTTTCATTTAAACAACGCGGTTTATCTACAACCAATCAATCAAAAATATATTCAATTTAAGTCCTAAGAAGGTGCTTATGAACGTCAAGACTACTACCGCTTCGGAAAATAACCCAATTATCCAGAAGAACTGGCAAGAGATTTGACCTGAGTACGAATTTTACAAAAAATGGTTAAAAAACGTTTACAAATTTTTATTTTTATTTTGTCCTCCATCTCACCTGATGTTTAAAATAACGATGTCCAGTCCAAGATCATAAACATGTTAAAGATAGAGGGGAACTGACTCCTAAGTGCAGCAGAGAGAACCAATAATATTATAACTAAAAAGGTGTAGATACGTTACTTATACTTTGGCAAAGCAAATGGCACGAAAACGCACACATACGTAAAGTAATATTGTAACCCCACACTGTCTTAGATAAAATGTGGAAGTAAGATGGCATATTGTCAATATCGGTGGTGAAAATAAAAAAAGTTATATGTTGCTTAGATACGGGTGGATTGACGGGGCAACCGTTAAAAATAATGTAGCTAGCCAAGTTCTAACAAGGCGCTGTCGAAGCGCTTATCATACGTCTATAGTTACAATATCATTGGACAGAATACACCTATAGTGCTTGGCGACAGATGTTCATCTTGAGGATGGTAGACGTTAGGTATGGCTAGACGGGCTTCATCGTGCACCATCCAGCACTATCGTTGTTTTGCTAAAGCTAGCGTATTATTGGTTTATGATCAGTATTTTCCATTTTGAAAATGATATTTATTTTATATCTGCTGTCGTTTTTACTCTGGCAAAATAAGTAATAATGAGGCTGGTATAGGCTGGTAGGTATAGTAGGGAGGAAGCTTCGTAACTTCACGTCACTGATATGTTTTGTTATCAATTTTATTTACGAAGTATATTAAAAAGAGATATTTCAAAAGAAGTTTTGGTAATTTTCAGTTTTAGGAAATAAATTTTATTAGCACCTTACGAATTACTAAGTTGGACTTGTTTATTGAGAATTACCTACTTTGAAATATACTGTTACGGCATATCATATATATTATTCTACTACAAATGTTGGTGCCATTTATTACATATTAAGACTATATCATATCTGCGTAACTGATAAATATATATAATTAGTTACCAACATTTTATATACCAAATACACGCATGATTGTACGTAAGCTGATGTAGTTACCTGTTACACGTGTAAAATTATAAAATTAAATATAATAAAATTATTCTGTGATGTTCCTGATAATGATTATTAGACCAATAATTACTTTTACATATTAAATAATAATGTAATAATTATAACTTTATTGTAAATAAGTGATATTATTACGTATAAGTTTAGATCAAATATTTGAAGATCTATTGTTTTTATTAAATTATACATAGGTTATATTTACATAATAAAAATATAAATAATATGTTTGTTTTATTACGTTATGTGATTCATAAATTAATGTTCTGAGACTATGTGTTTCGTGAATTTTATGTTTCCAAAACCTTTGAAAGACACGGGACTTTGATCGATAGTGCGAGAGTGGTCTTAAAAAATCATTAGGAAAATAAGTATATTTGGAAATCAATACGCTTGTTTTATGTCACGAAGTAGCGAAAAGACACACGATCTATCTGAGGTTAAGTAATCACTGCAATCTATAGCCATGTATAGGATTTTTTTGATTTTAATCTGGCATGTAATAACTTCTTCATTCATAATTGTGTGTTATTTAAATCCTATATTGTGTATAATTTGTAGGACCTTGTGAAAAAACTTAGTTATTACTAGCTGTGTCCGCGACTTCGTCTGCGTGGAACCCTATGTAAAAAACATTGATTAATAAAATCATCTGAATGTATTAAGTCCATTTACTTATCCACTTTTCTCTCGTACTTAACTCGAGCCGTCATTCAAATTACAATAACTTTTGATAGAGTGACCCGATTTTAATGAAACAAATACTACGTTATTCTCGGGAATATGCTTTATGATTTTGTGAAATTTTATTATAAACCCCCTACCTACTTTATCCGTGATGAGTGTACATACAAACAGACAGACATTTCTAAAAATTATTGAAATGTATTTTATTACTGATTTCTAGATAATTGTAATATTTTTTTTACGAAAATCTAAAAAGTACTGACATGTTAAATTTACATTCTTATTATATGTATAGATATAGATAAACAAGTGTATGGGACATAATACCACGAAGCATGAATTTTAAAATTTTACAAAAAAAACT
Source organism: Antheraea yamamai (assembly GCA_036509395.1). Lineage (NCBI taxonomy): Eukaryota > Metazoa > Arthropoda > Insecta > Lepidoptera > Saturniidae > Antheraea > Antheraea yamamai. The sequence goes on along the minus strand of AP028435.1, from coordinate 15,680,311 downwards.
ATTGAAAATTTTGATTGTCACCATCGTGTTAGAACATGTAAGTCATTACCAGACACTGTACAATAGTATTACCCGTTTAATTAATAATGGTAGTACTCAGAACTTTAATAAAGAGGATTGGTTACCGATGTAGAAAAGTTAGAAGGTTAGAACCGACAGTCATAAAGTTAACTATAAGTTAGCTATAGCTATTTTTAGTAGTTATATAGTATTTGCTGATTCTGGTAAGTTGGAACACCTCATGTATTAGTAACCACACGTTTCGAATAGAGATGCATCAGCCGAGTACGACAGGAATGATGCGAAGATTCTTTCACTATTTGCTGGTATTACTCATTTCATCACACTCACTATTTCTACTGTGCATGGTTCCATTATGCACAAAGCCATGGATATGTATAGTAATCAGCTCTTAGCTACACGATAAAACGAGTGTAAACGATGTTGCTAACATGATAAAACTCGTTTTCACAGAAACTTACTGGAACACATCCTAAAATGCTTGGCTGATAGCCAAATTAGATCTTAAAAATACCTTCCAATCGTAATTTTCCTTTGAAGCTTAAACGATATGAAAATTTAAAATTAAAACAATAATTTTAAATATTAAAGAAATACTTTGATATTTGCATAAAATAATAATGTTAGAATAGATCTATAATACAGTATAATAATATATTTGTTTTCCGTTAAAATAAAAAAATATTTGTTCCTTAATTATTACTTTTATCATTTCAAAATAATTTGGTTAAAATTATTGAACACAGAAAGTTGCAGAAACCAGCTAAGGAAATATAATTTTTATCAATATCTGAAAGTGGGTCAAATTCTATGAGATTCACAGCATGTAAATTTCAGGCCCGTATTTGTGGTTGTCGATCAGAAGATATACACTTATCTATTTATATATATATATATATCTTCTCTATAATAAGAATGTAAATCTAACATGTCTGTATTTTATAGATTTTAGTGAAAACAATTCTTGCAGGTGTCTAGGAATAAGTAATTACTCAACAATAATAGACTTAAAAAATTTATAACAAAACTAATGAAATTATAAATATTTAATAATCCGACCTTTAATTTTAGTTTCATTCGGATTGCATTTTCTTGGTAGATTAAACCAGTAACATTATCTTAGGTAAAATACTATTACGTTTTCCAACAATGTCCCAAAACACAGTTGCGATTTACCAGATAGGAAGTTCAAGCATCATGTCGAGCGGGTTTTGATGCCCAAAGGCTAATTATAAAGTGGATCAATATGTCAACGATGGTGATATCTGGAAATAACATTACTCTCTGTACATCTGTACGAAATGTATGTAACTATAACATATTGTTAGAAATATATGTATGATGAAAAGATAAACTAGGTCGAGTTTCTTGTCAGTTCTTCTCGATGACTAGGTTGTTTTTCCGAACTGGTGGTAATTGTGACGTTATAAGCTGTCTCAGGGTCTAATTTGAATTAAGCATTATGATTTCGATTTCCACTTTTTTATCTACGCAAATGTACAATAGGTTTTACTCATTATGTGGCTTAAAGTTGCACATCCTTTAAATTGTATGTAATAAAAATCATTTTAAATCCACCCATGTGTAAATGTAACAAAAAGGAAGAACTATGGGCTTCGTTCGAAAATTGCATGCCTCTATATCGTTACGGTGAAGCTCGCTTCATTCGTATGCATTGGTCCAATATTGTACGGCATCCTCACTTTGCAGCTAAAAATAAAGTTATATTCTAAAACCGATTGGATGACACGTTATCAAGGGAATTTTTCATAAATTTGATAAAAACATTTTCTTCTTTAATAATTCCTATATTTTCTATCTTATATATAATATTTCCGTTTATTATGTAGTGCTTATTAGCTATACATATAATAAGAATGTAAATCTGACGTGTCTGTCCTTTTCAGTATTTTGTAAAAAAAATGTTGCAGGTGTATTATAATAAGTAATAATATACATTGCAATCATTTTTAGAAATGTCTGTTTGTTTGTACACGCATCACTGTTAAAATATTCTGCATCTATGAAAAACCCTTCCAAAAAAATATAAAAAAGATATCAAAGCATATCTTCGAGTAACATTTAGTCTTTGTTTCGTCAAAATTTATTGTAATTTTAACGACGACGCTACTTAAGTACGAGTGAAAAGTTGATAAGTAAATGAACTTAACACATTTAGATGACTTTATTAATCACTGTTTTTTTACATGAAGTTCCACGCGAAGTCCGAGCATAATTAGTTAGTTAAGCCTATGTACTGCGATTCTAATCTTGGTGGGTGGTAGCGCCACGCTGAAGCTATTACTGGTTTCAGCATGAATGGGTCGGCTCGCTCGTGGTAGTATCACTCTCTCAAAGACAACTGACGTGAAGTAACAGTGCTTGCATTGTTGCGTTTCGTTTGGTCAGTGAGAGCGCCGGAGGCCCAACTCCCTTCCCCTTCCTCCTCTTCATTCCCCCTTTCCTTCCTCCCTCCCTCAACACAGGCTGGCAACGCACTTGCGACTCCCATGGTGTTGCAAGTGTCTATGAACGGTGGTGATCACTTAATATCAGGTAACACACCTGTCCGTTTGCATCCTATGACATAAAAATAAAATCCTATCTAATATAATACATGCGAAAGTGACTTTTTTGGTGGCTGCCCTTTCACGCCTTAGCTCCTTAACCGATTACAATGAAATTCTGCACACACATTGTTAGAGGTACAGCAGAGAATACAAGACGTAAATTAAATAATTAAATCTACATTAACGTAAACAAAGCCGAGAACAAAATATAGTGATATATAAATATAAAACCAAAGCTTGCCTTTCTGCAAACTCTACAGGATTCCTCAAAATATAAGATAAAATTGCAAAATAATTACTATCTTAATATTAAGGAATTCTATTAAAAAAATACAGAAAGGAGGAATTATTTTTGCAAAGAATTTGTAAATAAAAGTTAGCAAACGCGGTATTTGCTTGTTATGTGAATTTGCTCCTAACATTCTTCAATAGGCTTCTTAAAAGGTTTACCGGAGTTTTTCGTCTCGAATCTTTTATAATGCCCCAGCTTACTTTGTGCGAACCGGATCCGACTGAGCATTGGAGGATTCATTATAATTGGCAGTAAGTTTCAAACACGCGGGTTAAGGTGCCGGCAGACGAACCACCGTTAACAAGGCTCCGAGTCGTAACTACCAACCGTAATCTGAACTAATATTTCTTTTAACCATATTTCAGTTTTCATTTTCAAATGGAAATTCAATTATTATTGCATTAAAAAGGAATATCTAACTAATAGCTTCTGGTAGATACCACGAATACCTATTAGGTCTTTACCTATGAAATTGCCGTTTTGTATGAAAAAATTTAAACGAATTTTTTTCATGTATTTTTTATTTGTATTAATCGAAGTAATCACCCATGCAATCAATGCACCTTTGCCAACGCAGTGGCAGTTTATTGATGCCCTTCTTAAAGAAATCAGCTAGACGGGAGGCAACAAATTCTTCAAAGGCATTTTGTACTGTCTCTCGGGTATTGAATTTTTTTCCCGCCAAAGAGTTATCCAAATTCTGGAAAAAGTAGTAGTCTGTAGGCGCAAGGTCTGGTGAGTAGGGCGGATGACGGAGAACTTCCAACCCCAGTTCTTGCCACTTGAAGACCGTCTGCTGTGCAGTATGAGGTCGCGCGTTGTCGTGTAGGAGCAGCGGAGACGAGCGATTGACCAATGCTGGTTGGAGATGTGCCAGCTTCTCCATCATTGTGTTCAGTTCTCCACAGTACACATCTGCAGTAATGCTCACCCCGTTTGGTAAGAAGCTGTGATGAATCACACCGGCGCTAGACCACCAAACAGTGACCATCACTTTTCTAGGGGTAAGTTTTCGTTTAGAGCATTGTTTAGGTGCTGAACCAGGATCCAACCAACTTGCTGAGCGCTTGCGGTTATGAAACAGAATCCATTTTTCATCGCAGGTAACAATGCGGTGCAAAATTCCTTCATTTGTGTGTCTGTTGAGCAGTGCAAGGCACATCTCGACGCGTACTTCGCGCTAGCGATCATTGAGTTCGTGGGGCAACCATTTGTCAAGCATTTTTACCTTGCCAATTTGACGCAAATGGACTAATATTGTTTTGACGCTAACGTCGAAAGCTGCTGCTAATTCAGCCGTAGATTGTGTATCATTAGCTTCCACAATCGCCTTTAATTCGTTATTGTCGACCAAAGTCTTCGGACCACCGCGAGGTTCATTTTTCAGGTTGAAATTCCCAGAACGGAAGCGAGCAAACCAATAACAGGTGGTGCGTTGGTTTGTAGTGTTAGCTCCGTAAACGTCGTTGATATTGCGTGCCGCTTGTGCCGTGTTGCTGCCACGACGGTACTCATATTCCATAATTACTCGAATTTTTAACGTATATGATGACAAAAAAGATTGAAATGCGATAAAAATGTAACACTAATCAATAAACAAATGACTACTTTTGGAAAAAGAATTCCATGTTTTTAAAATAAAATTAATTTGAAATTAGAATTCTTAGCCAAACAAAAATTATTTTGATTTGAAATAGCCAGTACTGCCGAACGGCAATTTCATAGGTAAAGACCTATTATTATAATTTCCAAATACTCATTAGACATGTTCTGACTAACTAGTAGCTACATTTCTTTGCATTATTCTTAAGAGCTATATAATGTAAATTTTCATAACAAAAATAATAATCAACGGATTATAAGAATACTTGATAATTTTGAGAAATGTATTATTTTTGTGTTATTTATTTAGCCCTTAAATCAATATATTAAACATTAATATATTATAATCAATCAATTAATAGTTAGTCAATTGAGCTGGCTAATAAATGACTTCATAGATTCCTATTGCCATACAAAATCTCGGAATCATATTTTTATAATTCATAAAAAATATACCAATTGGTTGGTGGTGTCAACTACCCAATCCATGGATGTGTGGCCTGCGGTTGTATATCACATGGTTCTATTCTACGGCCTTAGGAATGAGTCTTTAAAAAAAAGGAAATAAAATACAAAACTAATATTTAAGACAACTGTCGGATTTAGAAGTAGGATTCATACTGACCGATGGATTGAATGAGTAATTGGGATGTTGTAGGAGAATAATAATGATTGGAACTCTTGAACTGGGGAAAATCTTGCATAAGATTACCATCTCAACGCCGGGCAGCAGAGATGGGTATGTCAGGTTCTTACTGACTAAAAACCCCCATGGTTTAATTGTACTGTCATGTACTGCTTATGCACTTCATCCCTTCGACTCGGCGGGTGTCGGCCCCTCATGGGGCTCCGCCTTGCGATCTGAGGGATGGGATATTACGACACCCTTCGACCAACTGATGGAAGAATAGCGTGGTTATAACAGTTCTACGTTTCCCTTGGCCAGAAAAGTATAACGAACCCTGTTCTAAACAATAACTGGAAATTTAACATGATTTGTTTTTAAGAAACTTACCTGCAAAAGTTCATTCCAAATACTTTGTATATGATATATTGTATAGTTTTTGTTAATATAAGCCTGTCTATAAGGTCTCTTAGAGCTTAAGTGCCACCGTTGCACCACATTCGACACGCTCGCACGACTCTACAGCGGGTAACTATGGGATGACACGAAATCGCAGCATCACGTCATCACGGATTCTTAATATACATACGTCGTAGACGAGGCACTCAGATTTATTGACATCGATTATGTTCTTAAATAGATAGCAATCTGTTTTTATAGTGTATGTTTTGTTAAATATTCATTGCCATTTGAATTAAGCCTTTTTGATCTAACTTAACCATAAACTTATTAAATGGTCCAAGTTATAATGTCGCCAAAAAGAAAAAAATAATACATAATCATTTTATTTGCTTACCTATATACATTAGCGATCAAAAAGTAGCTTTTTGATACACTTTTATTATTGTTTGTTAAGGGTTGTTAAAGAAATCTTTTAAATTTATTTTTACCCACTTCCAGGAATCTGAATAATTTGAAATTTTATACACGCCTTAAATACCTATGACAGTATAAAAGCATTTTTAATTTAACATAGATGATATGAATTGACAGTAAATAACAGTATATCACAATTTAATCTCGCTTCGAGACTAAACAAATAAGAATAATATTGTAATAAAGAAATATTAAACATGTTTTATCCACAATTTGAACTAATAATGATTTATAAAGGTTTTGTTTAAGAGGGTTATAAATACGTCAACTTCTTTTTTGTATCAGCTTAAAATAAATCCACTAACAATAAAGCCCTGAATTTAAAAATGCTTTGAATGTTTTCTACATTTTTATAATCACTAGACATTTACAAATAGCGCATTCTTTTTTGTTAGTAACTTTAATCTTATTTTAAGCTAAAACAAAATTCAAACATTATATTTCAAATCCCATAACAAATTGTTATAATTATGTTTTGTATTTTATTTCTCATTTTCATAAAAGCGCGTGCTTTTAATTTTTTTTAACAATATGTACTTTTTAATATTAACTAATATTTGTTTGTTTATTTATTTGTCCATATATATTATTAAAGTGAAACTTTTATTACATCGTCTCAAACTTTTTCGTCTGTGTGTTGCATGTCGCGTGATGGTCGGCCGCGGAGTAGGGATAAGTGAAAGGCGCTCGTCAGAGCAGCCAGGGCCAATATGGCGGTGCCTATAGTTCGCAGCAGCTGACCGTGTAGTGTATAGACTATTATTAGTTAAATGTCTATAGTGTGAAAAAAAGTTTCACTTTTACCGTGGTTTCATAAAACCACACAATCTTTTTTTAATGAAAATCGAATAAAAAATTTGACTATATTGTTTATTATTTTAATGTAATACTAAAAAAGGGGCCACGATAAGAAAGTTTTTCAAATGCATCATAACTTTTCCAACATCATTTATTTCTCTTGTTTAAAACATTTCGGCGTGAATAATTGCATTAACACAAAATAATTATTTACGAAACCTACGCAAATATTTGTTATACAACTGTAAAAAATGTTTACTTGGATGTCGAAATTTGAAGACTCGAAAATGTTTCAAATTTAAGCTACGTATAATAATTTCGACGAGCAGAAACTAATGAGACAAAGTGCACACGCGGAAAGTGTAATATGCATTAGTTATCTCCAAGGTACGTTGCAGCAGTCTATTTAGCACATATACTATATATACATGTACGATAGATGTGTTACAATTGATATCACGTTCACAGACTCGATCCCTGCTATATAAACGCGACCTATTCAAACCTAATGTATTCAAACGTTCGAACCTTAACCGACAAATCCTGTCAAAGGATAGTTTAGAATATCGGTTTAGAATTTCATGAGATCTCTTCAAATATGATCTTAGTAAGTAACGATTCTTATTTGAATATATTTAATTATAAACCGTAAAAATATCATACTAACATTTACTCGCGGATTCGCATCCGTTAATGTAGATAAAAAAAAATACAGCTCATGTTATTTGTTTGATTTAAAAATACGTTACTTTGCGGAAATCCATCATTAAATATAACAGTGGACGTTACTTTGCATTTACGTCTGAAATTGATTGACCAATACATTTTGTTGCAGTTAGACGTAGTTGTGGTCAATCAATTTCAGGCGGAAGTGCAAAGTAGCGAGCGTCCACTGTGATATTTCATGTTACTTGCGTATAATGTAGTTTTCTATATGTGAAAGAATATTTAAAATCGATTATGTATTTCTGTGTTTAATCATTTACATATAAAATTGAATATTTTCTATTTATATTAATAGTTTACATTACTAGTTTAATATGTCGATGTCAAATGTAAAATGTTTTTGGTAACTATATTATATTAAAAATTAGCTGATAGCAGCGATATTATTCTATTAACAAAGATTTTATTGTTTCATTTTAATTAATTGTGGGCCGTTTTCTAATCTTAGTTTTGTCAATATTACTTATAAAACGCTTTTAACGATTTTAAATTACCCATGTCAAATTCTATTACTAAACTCCGGAATAGCCGAAAAGTCCTTTATTTGCATGTAAGGGTTACATCAAAATTAGTCCAGATTTTGGGAAATTGTCTGTAACTAATTTCAAACAATTTTTATTTAAATTCAGGAAATCAAGTTGAAATATAAATATCAGCCTTGATTTATTTCAATATCAAAGCTGTAAAATTGTAAAAGTGTAGACCTATCAAAATGTATAAAGCCAAATAAGTTATAATACGAGAGCGGGTTAATAAGTCAGTGACTTTTTGAATGAAACACAAGTTTTTGGATCAAAAAACATATTAATTTTCAACGTAATCTCTATATATACACTTTGTACAACGTTTCTCTGATTATTTTACCCCTTCCAAAAAACTTGTAGAAACGTTTTAATATACAATGTTAGTATATTATCTTTTTCTAGAATATAGTAGCATTCTTATAATTATCACGCTTTCAGAACAATAATGTAATAAACAATGACCCAGAAATAATATATAAAAATAATACACTAGCGGGCCCGGCAGACGTTGTCCCGCACTGATTATAAAAAAAATCCTTGACAAATTATATACTAAAACGTTCCCCATGAATCACTTTATAAATTGGTGAAAACCGCATGGAGATCCGTTCAGTAGTTTTTGATTTTATCGCGAACAGACAGACAGAGACGCGCTAGGGGACTTTGTTTTATACTATGTAATGATAATATAATTTTACGCTTACGCTATAGATTAGATGCTTTTGATTAAAAAAAACTTAAACTATAATTATTATTTTTAGCTTATCCTTTGCGTGACTCTGCTCACGTGGCCATCAAGCAAATGCGAGCCTCCAGTTAACAGCTACTTACCTCCATCGAACAGTGGTAGCGGTAGACCGTCTACGCAATACGGCCCTCCACAACGTGGTAATGGAAACGATTTTGGAAACAATCGGCCCGATCAGTCAGGATTTGGACATTCACCCCAAAATAATTATTTACCACCCGGACAATCGAGTGCAATCAAACCAGCACCCTCATCTGGTAACTTTGGCCAAGATTCTCCTCACAGCCAAGGAAGAGGTACACCCAGTTCACAATATGGAAGTCCTAATAAAGGTATCGGCCAGTCTTCAAGACCTACCAATAGTCAATATTCGTTCCCTGGTGGTAGCGGAAATTCTGATTTCAACAACATAGATGAATCTAAATCTAATGGTCAAAGACCTGAAAGTTCTTACGGTGCTCCAACTTCAGGCGTGCACTCGGGAAATCAAAAATCAGCTGGACAAGGACCAAGATTTCAAGGTGGATTTCGAGGACAACCCGCGTCACCATCGTCTTCCTATGGAGTACCTGGATTGGATGGAAGTGATAATGGGCGTGGACAAAACTTCGGAGATGGAGACACTGGTGTAAGTTATTGTCTTTATATTGTTTTTTTACTCCAATTATTCACAAACGGGTGATGTTAGGAAAAGTTTCGCATCTAACTAAAGTCGGAGAAAAGACGAAACATCTGTAAATGCCTTTAGGGATGTACAACTAACTCGTTTTTTCATTGTTTAATTTAATATAGTACAAAAGGGCGATGTGCCCCATCTTTTTTGGATGACCGAATGCGCCTTTTAATTTTCAACTGCCTGAACACACCTAAAGTTGTTTGAAGACAGACTTTTAGCTTGAGGATGATAGTTAGTCAGACTGGTATTAGAAAATACTATACCACTATATTTAAATAACAATGATTTCTTTCATTCAAAGCTAAATCAATGTAGGATTCGAAAATACGTTTGCAAATTCGATATTCTAACGTACTACCACTGAGAACCTCTTGAAATCGAGTTTCCTCCTATTATCCTAGACACGCGGCAGTCAGACCTTAGGCTTCAATATATATTGTCCTAGGTTATATGAAGAAATGATATTTTAAGTTGTTATAAATACATTTCAAGACCGACCATTGAACTTGGCACCCATTTAGATCTCACTTCTTTTGTCGTTGAAGCCAACAATCAAAGCATATATTATAATATTGAACGTGGCTCTCATTTCACATTTATGTTTTTGATGGGATCTTTATTATCTAATTATCCTCTATTTATGTAGTAAAAATATATTTCCGTCACTGATACTAAATTTTATAATGTTACTTCCTTTGTGTTGCAATAGTTTTCTTTTGCCCTTTTTACTTTTGAAATTCACCATTTAAATTGTGTCATGACATTTTATAATTATGTCCAAATCTTCCAGGAGCCTGCGAAGTATGAATTTAGCTATGACGTGGATGATTCGCAGACAGGTACTAAATTTGGTCATTCAGAACAACGCGATGGGGACCTGGCCACAGGGGAGTATAACGTAGTCCTGCCAGACGGCAGAAAACAGGTGGTCGAGTACGAGGCCGGTTATGACGGATTTAAGCCTCAGATTCGATACGAGGGTTTGTTCTTTAATTTGGTTTGTTGCTATGAGGCAACAATATTAAAGCTTTTAAATATGCTTACTTATATAATTGTCTAAATATCTACAAAACTAAATAAATATAGTAGAACATAGTTGAGAAAATACAGGAAGGTATTACATTATTTTATATAAATTTATTTGTATAAATACGTTAAAAAAGCTTGATAATAATTATAACGTAACGTAACGGCCCAATATTGCCGTTAAACTAATGTTCATAAGTTCGGGATGAACCTGGTAAATCGGAATAAATATAAGATATCTCATTTGTAAACCAAAATATTAGTTCATCGCAGAGAAGACCCTAATTAAGTAGTTAAAAATAATGTTTATGTAGTGTTATTGATACCCTGTAAAATAAATACTCACTATTTTTCATGCAGTACCAAAACCACTCTTAAGGCGAAATTAATAAAGTCTTAAATAAAGTTCCAGCAAACAAACAAAAAATATTCAAATTTACTATTGTGAATGTTATTTCCATTCGTAATTGGAGAAAACTTTATAAAACAGAAAATAAAGACTATTTTTTCTATAACATAGCAATATCACAAACTAATTTCGTTACTCATTAAAAAAGGTAATACAATCCTTTTGTTATTCGAAACGGTGTTACAAGAATAATTTTTCCATTGGCATGAAGCCTAAATTAAATTACCACTATTAAAATTATTAATATAACAGAATTGTAATGTAAATGTCCACCTTATTTGATTCCAACTAGTATTTTCTATTAAAATATAGAAGTCCAAAATCCATATTTTCAAGCAAACCATAAGTTTATTTAGCTTAATAATTTGACGTAAATAATGCTTAACTTAAATGTAATGATATTATAAAATAAACAAACATTACCAATGACGTCAGTAACAAAAATATGAGAATATTTAAAACTTTCGCAATATTTAAAACATTGAGTGTATTTGTATTACCCATGACAAAAGGAAGCAAAATTAGTTTTATTTATGAATACTTTCCATTATTCTTTGTCGTAAAATATATTCACCATTAAACTTTCTACAACGTTCATTATATTAGCACTGGTATAATTGTTACAAAAGTGTATACTTTGGGAATTATACAATCTCCGGAGCAGACATTACAAAACTTTGTCCGTGACAGAACTTTGCCCTCCGGCATCAATATTTAATAATTACTTGGTTACACTACGGAGTTAGTAGTCTGTTTTTTTATCCAATGAAATTCAAAATCTATTGCGACAGGAACACCACAAAGTGGGAGTCCAGGCGAAAATGGTGCTTATCAGGGAAGCAGCAGTGGTAATGGATTTCCCGGATCAAACCACGGTCAACCAGTAACACTGGGACAATATCAGGATGCCAACACATTTCCCAATTCCGAAGTGACCCAGGGATATCCTAGTGGTAGACCTGGGAACGGAAATAAAGGGCGAGGGAACGGCTATCCTAGTGGAAATTCTGGGCAGAGTGCACCCGGTTCAAATTATCCAGGACCAAATGTAGGGAGTGTGAATGGAGACAATCAAGGTTATCCCCGTTGCTCGGATGGGAATCATGGAGGTCCACAGGGACGAGGCTGTTCTGAACAGGGAGGAAGCGTCGAAAGATCTAGAAACGGATTCGGTGGCAGTCCCCGTGATGAAGAAGGTTACCCGAGTGGTAGACCCGATGGTCAAATCGGTACTGGCTACTAATGTATCGATGCAAACATATAGAAAAAAATATCAATTAATACACGTTTTCTGCTTTTTGACTCTTATATTATGCTGTAAATATAAAATAAAAATAGTCTGCATATATTTTGACTTTTTATTAAAAACTTATTTCACTCTATGTAAATCTATAACAATTATGACAAAAATAATATAAACAATATTTATAATGTTGAATTATCACATTATTATAAATAGGCTTTCTATTTTCAATAATAAAATATTAAAAATTTACAAGAGAAACAGAAATATTTTGATAAAGGAAGAATAAAAATAAAATAATATATATAAAAGTAAGTTTATACAACACTGCTACAACTTATATTAAATGCTGAATTATTTAGTACTTTTTTTTATTTTCGAATACATCTAATTATCTAGTATAACCAGTTCTTTCAAAGTTATGAGATAATCGAAAACAATCTATAATACTGTTTAGTTTTAAATACGATATATACAAATGCCGATGTATACCTAGGTAAGCATCCACAATAAAAATGTTCTTAGCACACAAACCGTGTATGAAATAAGAAGATAAGAGTTTTCATTAATTCGATTTTATTTGAAATATATAAAACTAAAATATTAAACAACACACTTTCCTTTGATTTTGATCCTTTTAAAATAGTTATCATAGGAATATAGTTTATCACTTTAGCATACATAAGTTCTTATCCTAAAATGTAAATAAAATAGTTATTAAGTTTTTAAAGTATAAAAATCTTTTATCAATCGACATTCATTGGTCATATGACTAAAACTGAACTATATATTATTTGTCAGCATTAACACTATTAAATGCTTGAAGACATTTTGAAGAGACAGGTAGAGGAATCTTCAAAGGATTATCCAGGCTACATATCCCTATCCTAGGCAGTACTGATAACATTTAAAATAAGTAACATAAAATCGCCAAATTTGTTATGGTAATTAAGTAATAACAACAGAATTCAAGAAAGATAATAATTCATCCTGATAAAATAGTTTTCCATAAACAACAAAATCAGTTTCATAAGAACAAAGTCGCGGACTTCGTCTAGTCACATCATAATTTGTATTTAAATATGCTATAATACCACATATGTGTACATAATGTGTACTTATTAAAAGAGTTTAAAACTCAACTCATCTGTATAGACAACAAAATAAATTTACCTTTAGTACAATTCATAATATTCAAATTTCGCGAAAGCATAAAAATTATTCACGCATGCCTACAGTACTTCACAGTAAATTCACATCGTCTAGACAAAACAGAAATGTGAACCGTATAAAATGAACCAAATAACTGCGTTATTATATCCGACAAAGTAAACTTTTAGCCACTTTGTGTGCTTTATAGCGCTTAAATCTTATATTACGACTATTAACAGGAAAATGGGCAACACGAGCGATGAGATAGAATGTTTTACCTTTACTGCGTAATCTGTAAAGAAACAAACCCGAATTAAACCTTTGTTAAGAACTTTAGATATGCCCATAAAAAACATGATTCGTTCAATTTTCACTCGGTTCAAACGAAACTGGAAAATTATGTTCTTAGCTGTTTATTTCTTTCACTTTTCAGTGTTTCGTGCAATGATGGCTTAGTGTATACATTTTCGGATATCTATCGATCGACCTAAGTTATAATGTCTATAATAAATCTGAAACTTTGACAAATGGAACTATCATGATGAAAGCATAACATGGTGGTAGTGCTTTTTCTAACTCCCACCTGGCCAACTGCAGCGAGTTCAAAATCTGTCAGCAAGCAACTTTAGGTATATTTGGGGAACTGCGCTTGAAAGCCAGTTCTGACTACGATTGTTAGTTATTAATTATCATTACTATCTTGGGCTTTATCATCATTTAATATCAGGTGAGTTTGTAAGATATAAAAGAAACAGTTTACGTGTTTTTAAATAGCAAAAAGCTGCTGCGACACTTTGCTTGATAATAAACGTAGCATTATCAAAAACAGCAGCGCCAATGAGAGATCTTTCACATTTAATATGAAAGAAAGGAGAGTACATTGACCTGACGATGATTCTACAGCATTAGGGTTAGGCAAAGGAATGTATGACATTACAAAATCTTTTGTTCGTACTGGATGGAAGTTACTGTTAAGCTATGGCATTGGGAACCAACTCGTGTGATTTTGTTATGGAAGGGAGAATAGGGTATTAGACTAAAAAGCCAATGCTAATAAAACATTGTATTCTGTGAGTATTATTAATATAAAACTACTTTTTATTAAACTCCATAATTCAATATCCAAATCCAAAATATTAAACGCTATCTTTCTGATCTACCTATCCGATACTGAGCTTGAACTCGACAGCCACTTATTCGATTTGCTTTTTTGTATTGCAATGAATGATAATTTTTTTAACAACATAAACAATTTGTTAGCATGTATGGTATTAACTCTATCATAGATGAGACATAGTAAGTTTTAATTGGAGTCTAGAGACTTAATTAAACTATAAATACTGAAGTTGTCCTCAGAAAACTTCACGATTATTATGTTCCTCCGGTAATAGGGTGAAGTATGAACATTAAACCAAGGTTCTTTAATCTTAAATCAAGTTTAAGTAAATAATTTGTCTACCGAGAAATACTATGACCCGTATTTATGGCCGCAATTGATCTGGAAAGTTATTCGTGTTAAAAATTGTCTGTGGTAAAACATTTCTAACAATACTTTTATTTATGACTTAGGTTAATAAATTATACTTATTTTAACTTTCCATTTAATAGAAGATTTCATTTATGTTTTAGATTTCCGTGGTATTTAGGAAACTACATTTGGTCAAAAGGACCGGGATCATGTTATCCAGTAATCAATCGAGATGATAAGATTCTTTAACTGGGTTGAAACCACCATACACATAGCGATAAACCAGTCACAATAACCCCTTTTTGATTTATGGTATTTTATAAGAATTTAAGA
Organism: Antheraea yamamai; assembly: GCA_036509395.1. Classification (NCBI taxonomy): domain Eukaryota; kingdom Metazoa; phylum Arthropoda; class Insecta; order Lepidoptera; family Saturniidae; genus Antheraea; species Antheraea yamamai. The sequence continues at coordinate 15,665,222 of AP028435.1, read as the reverse complement.
GTCAAAGCAGTGTCCATGGTTAGCATTAGATGTGATTTAACATATTTATGTGATCTGAATCAATCAAAGATAGATCTCTTACTGATCTCAATAGTTTATCGATAGCAATATGCTTAACATTAGTCACAGTGCATATTATTAAAACAACAAGCTACATTCTTTGGCCTCTTACCATTATCATCTTTCACGTCTGGTGACGATGTCTCAAATGCAAATGGCAGTGCCATGTAGTGTACTGAACTTGTTTCTCTTTGGTAAAGAGGAGCTATTGTAGCTTGACACTGTAAACCAATTACCAATATTTATACAATGTATATCGAAGAAAACATATAGGATTAAGGCGGTTAACGGAAAGAATTAATAAAATATCTAGAAGCTCGATTAGGTAGAACAAAAAAAAATAAAGCAAGCAAAATTAATCAGCAATACTTTGTTGCAAAATAATTAATATAAAATAAAGTGAACAAGTATCTTCGAAGTAGCTTTATAGCAATATCTTATGCCATAGTTGATGTTTATATCATATCAAGCGATGATACCTTAGAGACTGTCTTTCATATAATGATAACCCACAGTAACCAGTTCTTAGTCTCTACGTATTTACGTAGTTATCTAATCAAGTGTATTAATTATGTTGGGCATCTAATGTAGATGAAAATTAGACTTTGGGACTTATCATTCCAATGAATATCTAATACAAATATGCATAGATAAAAAAAGGTTGTTTGTGTGATGTTTTATACATAGCTTCTACGACTTTAATGAATTGTAAATATGAAAGCGTTGAATATAGATCTGAATCGTTTAGAAAATTCCAACGGCACATTAGTACATTGCGCTCATGCGAAGTCGGGGTAGATCGCTAGTTGAATATAAAAAAACAACAAACTGAAATTAGTATTACTAAGTAGTACCTTTAGTCGCATAGCTCCATCGACAAAATCAGTCGGTGAAATACTGAACCTCAATTGTAGAATGGTTTCTACGGCATCTGATCTTTCTGTTGAAACCCTGTACCAAGGTCCACGGACAAACTGCCTCGGTACTGGTTTATCGTTTACCAGCCATTTGAGATTAGCCTTCGGACGCGAAGGTGGTGATGTGCAGTTAGAAAAAACTAGATCATCCACATAATATTGTTCTCGTAAACCAGTCACTCGAGGTCCGGTGTCTGGTAGCACTGTAAGTTAAATTTTGTGTAATAATTATCATCTATTATAATATTGTCAGGGTCACAAGAGACTGATAAATAATGTCTATGCATATCTAGTTAATTTTATTAGAGAAAAACCATGAATATAATAAATTACATAATAACAATAATACCTCTAATATTTGCCTTAATACTTTAAGGCTTTGCAGGTTTCAATAGTTAGCCACAATTGCTAAAGCTATAGGGGAATTGCTTCTCAAGTTCAATTGCTAAAATACACCTATAGGCGTGCTTAGTGACTTCAACTTGAGGGAGGTAGTTAGCTTATTATATTAGGTTGGTTTCATCGCTACGTTTCCCTTTTATTACACATTATAGGGTTCAGTGTTTGACTGCAATCTCATCTTATACTAAACTAGCGGACCCAGCAGACGTTGTCCCGCCCTGATCATAAAAAAAATCCTGGACAAATTATATACTAAAACGTTCCTCGTGAATCACTTTATCCACTAGTGAAAACCGTATAAAGATCCGTTCAGTAGTTTTTGAGTTTATCGCGAACAGACAGACAGACAGACGCGGTAGGTGACTTTGTTTTATACATTGTAATGATGATGATGTGATTTAAAACGGTAGACATGCTAAACTTAGAGTGGGATTGGCTCTTAATTACAGCTACTGGAAGATACCAACAGATGCTTGGCGATAGATTTTCAATTTCAGGGTGGTATCTAGCTGTGGGCGGATTTAGAAAAACCCCTACCACCATGTTATGGTCTCATCACATCACAGCTTCGGTTTATTGTAGTAGTCAAACTTACTCGGTTGACGTGGTGTCTGACTCTGAATACGCTAACACGGAGATATTATTGCTTTAGGTAACAATTACAAGTTTGTAATATTCGGTAAAAATATTAAAAAGTAATAAAATGATAACGGAAAATATAGAAGTTGTACTTACGATGTATTTTGATATATTTACGAATTTGAACGGTGGCAAAGTTGGGAGCTTCACCTGATACTTCACAGGTATACATTCCTTCCGATTCACGGGTCAAATTAGCTAATGCGACCACAGTGCCTGAAGAACGATCCTCCTTTACACAGAAAACTTTGTTTAGTATGTAAAAAAAGCCTGTTATATTTATTATTTATCAAAATAAATTAATTATTGGTATATAGTAATCTGTATATATAAATCATAGGGGTATGTAAAAAAAGTTTTACACAGTTCATAAACTTTTTAAACACTACTTTTATAAATAGCACGACAAAGTTTAGATACTTTATTTAATGATAAAGAGAGCACAATCTAAAAGCAGCAGCGACCATCGAGAGATCATTTGACGCTTTATAGGAAAGTAAGAAGGAATACATCAATACATCTGTTGGAAGATGATTTTACAGGTTTGTAGTCCGGTGAAGCTGTTAAGGCCTTGCTTGGCAAATAGCATAGTCGGTTCGAAAGCATCACGGTAAGACAAATGTATGTATTACAATTTTTCTTGTTCATACTAGATGTAAACTATTTTAAAGTTATGGTACTGGATACTACAATATGAGATAATATTATGGAAGGGTAAAGAAGTAAATAGATGGAATATCCTATATAATATATAATACATTGTATTGTATTTTACGAGTTTATACTACTAATATTAAACTATATCCTTACAAGTTTTGAAACGCCACCTTCCAGATCTGCCTTCCATGTTCTGCATTGCTAATCACTACAGAATCGTTTTTCATTTCATAGATATTGTCATCAAGATTAATACAAATATTACTTGGTTAAGTTTATCGGCCGGTGTATGTAATTTCTTATATAGGCGAGCATCGTAAAAGCATTTTCATCGTCTAAGCGAGTTAAAACTATGTAGGCATAAAAGTCGTTCCGAAAAGCAAGCTGCTGTCAGGTAACAAGAAATGAATCACTTCATTAATAATAAAGCTAAATTAAAAATAATTAGGTTAATAAAAAGTAATTAGGATACCTCAGATTTTGAAGTTAATTGTTATTTTCCTATTTTTTTTTTATTGCTTTACTCTCGATATACGTGTTATAATTGGACTTTCCACTATAAATTATGGGACATCTAGTCTCTCTTTCTGAACATATACTGTTTAGTGCTTTAAAAATGGTATGATAAGTAGATTATCTGATGTGACTGGTATCACCAGTTCGTATGATAAATTTAAATATTTGAAGATGAGTTTGGGAATCAAATTATTTCCCTGTGAAACAAGGATCGGATCATAAATGTGTAATGTTTCATTAAAATAATTAATCTCTGACATCTTAATTCTCCTTAAGTAGAATTTGGTCTCGACATTGACATTACGAATCCGAAGTTTAAGATTTTGTTTCCTGAGTTTGACGTAAAGCTAAACTTTCCTTAGCGGTTATTAAGATATCTCAATTGTTTCAGCTACGCGTACAATAAACGTAAAAGGTTCTCTCTATCGATTGTTTTTAATTAACAACGCTTCGTTGATTTAAAGATGGCTTTACATATACATACATAGTAATTAGAATAAACTTAATTAGGACACGATTAATGAAATTAATCTGAAGTCAGTATAAAGAGAAGCTAATAGTGCTTTAACTTTCGTAATAAAAGTGCACAGTGTAGATTTTGAAGGAGGACTTGCTAAGAGCAAATCCAGTTTAGAAATCAGTAAATAAAGAGAAATGTAGAATCGACAAACAATCGATCTGAAGAAACAGATGAATGTCAAGAATATTACAAAAGTAAAAATAAAGAATATAAAGTGAAATACATAAGTTACGACGCGTATTGGTGGCAATGATACATAGAGTATGGGTCACACTTCAATTGATTAAATAACATAATGTATTCCCCATACCTATATAAATAAACGAGTGGCTTTAGACCACACGACTGAGTTAAAACTTATGTAGCTTCATGTATATGTATATATATCTCTCTTTCTATCTTCACTAACCTATATCTCTCTCGCAATTTCCGTTTACCTCGTCCGATCACACTTTTCGTAACGCTCTCATCACGCGTTCAACTTCCTCAAGTCAAGCGTGCACAAATAAGTTTTACTTCAATTATAATACGCTACGAAGTTCTTTCGAAGGTTACATTAAATGCATGTATGGGAAAACATTATCATAATGCACGATGAAATTTATTTAAATCGTATGGCTAAAATGGAGTAATCAGTTTTATTTTGTTATAATTGGAAATTTAAGTCATTCAGTAATTTTAGGGCGTTTTTGGTAAGAGCGGTCAGCTCATCGGTCAGGTCACGATGATAGATGTAACAGGATAGTGTAATCTGCGTTTTAGACATACCAAAGAAGTTTAGCGAGCGTGACTTCGAATTATTAAAACGAAGTACATACGTGTGGAAGCGTTTAATCTGTGCCTTTATGTTAACAACATTTGGTCATAATTTTAGTGTGGCAACAAGTCGTAGTTATGTCGCGCAGGTGTGAGTAAAACATAAGGGATTTCATTAATCAATAATTATTTTGGCCGATATGAATTGACAGGATAAGGGCTGATGACAGAATTGAAAACTCAAAACAATGGGAAAACTATGTTCTCTTTTTAAATTTTTACATATATTATCTATAGTCCAACTTATTTCAATTTCATAATTTGTAAATTGAAGTTATTAACCGTAACCTTGTCTTCATACCTGCTGGCACTCCGAGCAATAATTATATATAATTTTATACTATTTATTAATCACACATATGATCGGTTGCAAGCTCAATACAAAATATCAATATTATATGTACACAGGCCGCAATACTACGTGCCGCAATACCTCACAAGCATGTCGGTGATGTGAACTGGAAAGTTTTTCTCCTATCAAAAATCGCTGAACGTGGCTAAATAAGTGTTCAATTTAAAAACAAATATGAGTCTTTTATATATCTTTTACGGTTTCTCTGTAATCTATTTTTTAATTAAAAGTCTCCAAAATTTACATTTTCAAAAAAAATGTTGTAAAAATGAAAATAAAAAAAACCGTTTTAGGGTATTATTATTGATAGTGACTACTTTATATTGAAATATGTTAATCTCAATTCCATGACCAAGTGGCAAAAGGGGGGTCCACTTGACGTGATCTTACTCATAATAAGTTGTACTTATTGAGAAATATTTGAAATACATTCTCCTTTATGTTTAAGGGTTGTTTACATCTGTAGAAATAAATATAGAACCACAAGTAATCGAAATTATTCTTAATTTATCCAACTCACATCTATGTAAATGCCTGGTCTGTTGAAATATCTGATTTGTGGGTTAATCTTCGGCGCGTATCTATATATCTCGTTGCCATCCTTGTACCATTTGACGGAGTAGAGCATATCACCTTCCATATCATACTGGCAATCAAGAAGCGCTAAACCACCTTCTCGCGCGTGGGTCGGTACTCGCAGTTCTACCACGCGGACACTCAACACCAAATCTACAAAAAATATGAGGGTTTTTAGCAGTAGCATTTGACTTACCAATAAGAAACCCTCTAGCTATAAACATTGCTACGAGATAAGAATCGTTTGGTTTTATGAAACCACCGTGCAAGTGAAACTTCTTTCGGATCGTAAGCATCGAACTGAAAACTTTCGGAAAATGAGTCGATTTAGTGTATTAAAATTGCGTTTTTAAACTTGACTTAATAGTTGGAAAATGGGAATCATAATAGGAATTTAATAGTAGACACGATATCCAACAATAAATTTTAATTACAATGAGTACGAAATAAATACAATTATTCAGATGATAGACGTATGTTAAAAATTGAGCACAATATTTATTTAAATCATTCAATAACATTTTGAATTGAGCCATGAACGTTGCTATATTGGCCTTGGCTGCTTTGCCGAGTTCCATTCATTGACATGATTTGACATAAGAGAGAAGATTTGACATTTTTTTTTATTAACCTGCGGAAATCCCTTATGGTACGCCACCCTCTCGGGGGAGAGAGTGGGTTATGTCCGACTCGCACGGACTAAAACCCCATGGTGTACCGCCAGACCATATTGTTGGGGCGGCAAGGGATCGAATTATGCTAGTCCCCTTGGATAGCCGCCCCAACGGTCCACCCGGTGGAAGGTGACGGAAGGAGGCCCCTTCCTAATAGGGAGACAGACTAGGTACACACCCCGCTCACAGGGTCATCCTCGCGAACCCTCTCCGCCACCTCCTTCTGCGAAATGACGTCCTCACAGAAGGAGGCCATCGTTCACCATACCTCCTCACTGTCGAGCATAGCTGAAACCACACTCGGCAGCGACAGCGCCGTATTCATGGTATGCGGCAGGTGGCTCCCTGCGAGCGATCTGACGCAGGTACCACCCGAAACAACAATGTCCGGTGAGCACCTGCACCAGTTAAAACGACGATCCTGGCTCCGGTCACAGTTTTCCTAACCGCAAGACCCTCAATACCCAGACTATGCAGGTTGATCGCCTGCTTCGCCTTGAGCAGCACATCCTTATAGTTCACCCCGTGAGCCTCCGCTGCGGGCTGCAGGGATACAACCACAGCAGCGGTGTGTGAGACAGAAGGGAACTTGACCTTCTTATTGGGTTGGCCCTTGGCAGGCACAGAAGCGATACTGCCACCTTAGGCGCCGCGGGGGCAGTAGGGATCACCGTTGCCTTCTTCGTTTACTTCTTGTTTTTGCGCCGGGACACTTTGTTCCACGCCGGAGCAGGAGCAGCTGGAGCAGGAAATGGGGCCCAGTCCATTCCCAGGACTGAGTCATGAGAAGGTGGTACAGCCTTCTTCACCTGGTCGGCCACAGTACTACGGGCTTGTCGCTTACGGGGAACTTTAGGCCCCGTTGGTCTGGCTCGACATGACTCGACAAACTTCGACATATGTTGACATGGCTTGGCATGAGTAGACATGAGTCGACATGGCTCGGCATGACTCGACATGACTCGAATTTACTCGACATGGCTCGAAATAACTCGACTTGACTTGACAGGACTTATGAATATACATCATTGTTTGATAACGCACGGAATTTTTATATGAAATAATTAATTATTTTTTAATTTTATACGAAATAGAAAGAACAAATATACGATACATTTATGCGTCAGATTTGATCATATGTCTCTAATATAAATTTAGATAATAATACTCATAAAAAAATAAATTTGGCTCGCGGTTTCGCTCACGTTAAGATACATTCTGAAAGTAAAATACAGCTCCCTTTACTCACCGATAATGTAGCTTTCTTTAAGTGAAACAATTATTTAAATTGGTTCAGTATTTTTTGAGTTCATACAAACATACAATCAAATTTACTCTCTCTATTATAAATGTATAGTTATAGATTTAAAGGTCACCCTATATGGATTTTCTAAAAAAAAAATATTGTTTTAAACAAATACTTGCAACCACTCACCCTTACTGGATAATAAAAACAAAACGAATAGTACTCGTTCAAACATCATTTACAATTTATAAGCACTGCACTAGCACAATGACTATCCTCATACTACTTCCTCAACAAGTTATAGTACCTTCAAATGATCACTGACTTAAACAATATCCACATTCGTAAATAATGATTACGTACACTTGGTTTCGCATAAAATGTGCCGTTTGTGTATGTATCGAAATAGGACAGAGAAATTCTGTCCAGCGACGTTTCTAAATTTAAATCCCAGTCGCGTCTGTTACGCATGCGCGGCCAAATGCTGCCAATGTCAAAAAGAGCGCGTGCCCGCGTGTTTTGGTTATTTTTTAAGTATAACAACCGATAATTAATAATTTGGTTCTGTATAAAACGGGTTTAAAAAAATAACCAAAAGGCATTGAGCTATTCAATCGATGTAGTTGAGAAACAATATTTTATCTTGGATGTAGCATTTTGTACATTTGTTTTTAATATATATATTTTTTTAATTTATTTAGGAGCTTTTTTTTGACTATATGAGCTCCATAGTAAACTTAACTTAATTTATACGCTGAATATGTTAAATAAAACACATTATTAAAGCTAATATAAGTGTAATAGTAGCTAATAAACTACTAGAGCGTCATTAATGACGACTCAACATCTTAAATAAATTCAGTGCTTCAATACTATTAGGTTTGGACAATAACCCTTGAAACATTTTTAATATGTAAATTGACGTATTTGTCGCAAAAAACTAGACACTTAAAAATGAGATATAAACTCTGTGGTATTACGTCATGTATATAAAAGAATTTTCTGTTCAGTGTCACTGTAGTTTAAATTGTATGATTTGACTTGCACAAATTCTTCTTCCTTGAAATTACAGCCTTTTTATTTTGTTAGGCTCTTGTTTAATTTTATGAATAGGTGTTTTAAAGTATCTGTAAGGTATAACGCGACAATTTTTTTTAAATTACATATTTTACCTATCATCGCTCTTTTTGGGATAATATATGATATTAAATAGATGTTAATCATAATAGAATAACTTTATTACATACTAGCTTCTGCCCGGGACTTCGTCCGCGTGAAATAGTTGCTTTGGGCTAACTAACACGCAATGAAAGCTCTTAAAAGGGAAAAAACCCTGACTTTGAAACATTCTTCTTTGGTGTTCCGCTTCTATTGGTCTTAGTGTGATGATATATAGCCTATAGCCTTCCTCAATATATGAGCTCTCTAACACTGAAAGAATTCAAATCTGACTAGTAGTTCCTGAGATTACCCCTACAACCTCATAAACTTTACCTCTTTATAATACTTACATGCTGACCCGTGCCCACTTCGTTGGGCGGTATAAATAGAAAAAAAACTACTTTTTGTGACTTAAATATAAAAGTTAGACATATGCTGTCGGTGACTTTTTTGTAGGCATTATCAAGTTCTACAACTTTTCTCTAGAACTCAATTATATATCTCTCATCGTTAAAGCAGTGTTCGTAAGAAACATTTTCGTTCGACTGTTTTTTCTCCGACTTGCTTTGCATATCCGACTACCACAAAAAAGTCTTTTCATTTTTCGGGTTAATATACAGCCTATGACACTCACATATACCGTGGCTTTCTATTGGTAAAATAATTTTACTATTAATATATATATTTTTTTTAATTGGTTTAATAAATCAAATCAAATCAAAAACACTTTATTCAGTTTAGGCCCTAAGAAGGCACTTATGAACGTCATAACTACCACTGGTTCGGAAAACAACCCAGCCATCGAGAAGAACCGGCAATAAACTCGATCTGATTTATCTTTTTAACAAATATATATAATATATTAGGTAAATGTCACAAACGTTTTTAATGGATGCACAGAGATGAGTCAATTCCAGACATCACCATCGTTCACATATTGATCCACTCTATAATAGCCTTTTAACACCAAAACCCGCTTGACATGGCGCTTAAATTCGCAATCCGGCAAATCGGTAATATCCTTTGGGACTTTGTTGTATAGTCTAACACTATTTCCCAAAAAACTGTTACTGGTTTTACTAAGTCTAAAACGTGGGACAACCAGTTTGTTACAGTTTCTATAGATCCAGATATTATCCCTTACAACCTCACAAAGTCACAAACTTTACCCCTTTATAATATTATAGTATAGATTAAGTATAGATCACTGGCTGAAATGTCCATTTTAACGTACGTCTGTTTGCCACTTAATTATTTTTCTTCTTGTTGTTATCTCACCTGAGTAGTGTCGACACCACATATTTTCCGAACTGAGATTCGACTTATTTTTCCACAACTGGCTGTCTGTTTCTTATCATTCGTCTTTAGGATCGCTTTGTTTGTAACTTACTATCATTACAAAATATATAAATGAAAAATGATTTTATATTTCAAAGGTTTGCGTGAATAGTCACTGAACCCAAAAATGTGTAAATATTTTTTGAAGAGCCGATTAGATGACTGTTAATGATTTAGGGGAGTCGGTTTGCACAATATTCATGAATAATTAGATAATAACAACGCCGTGCACGGCTGGTCATGACTCACAACTGAATTATCCACTCATGAACACGATAACTAACATACGTTAATTTATTAAGGGGCAGCTAATTTTTCTTTCCAATCATCTGCTATTTTGAACAAAAAGTTTGAATATATTCATTTTTGTTTAATTACTTGCTTATTTATACTTTACACATTATGTACTATTGGGCAAAAAGGAGAAATATATGAAAAACAGAACAATTGTAGTAAATAAGTAAGAATTGCATTTTAATGTGTCGATATGCAAATTATAAATATGAAACAGGTATTAGAAATAAAAATCCAGGAATACGGTAGGGCTGTTGAACAAAATTTTAGCATCCAGATAAGAAGTAGAGCAAAATTTTATTAATTGAAAGTTATGTTGATCTGTAAAATTAAATTATTAATAAAAAATATTTCTTTTTAATTACGAAATGCTAAAATATTCTGATAAAAGGAACGATTAGATGTGTAGATTCTCCTCAAACGGGCTAAAAACTTAAAGTAACATTACGGAATACAAACTGGAACATCTGATTTTTTATTTATTTTTGGCAACTAATCTCGTAGTAGATTATCACTGCCATTATCAAGTATGTCATGATGTTACAAGTTACAATAACCAAACTACATTAGGTAAAACACCACCAATATTACAAAATATAGAGGCAAATAGCACAAGATTATGAATAAAATATAGAAACCATTACATGACATTCCATGAGTTCGCCAAAAACACTGGAACATCTGGTTTTTTAATGCCATTTTAATCGTTACATTGTAGGTATTTACTTTGTCAGTATACGTAAGTGTTTCTAGTAATAGTTCTGAAGTATATCGATAGATGTCATCGCTTGTATAAACTAGAAATAATAATTCGGAAACTCGCAGTTTTAAATGATCAAAGCGAACGAAAATTGACGATTTATATTTTAAACACACAAAATTTTCATGAAAAAATACAAATTGATCGATATCTAGCTACTAATTCGGAGTTAATAATATTAATGCTGATTTGATAATTACTTACCTCAATTGTCTATATAAATAAAAATTAACTGCCGAATGTATGTATGCGCATCATTTTACAACCGCTGCATCTATTTGGCTAATCCTATTTTTTGTTATCAATGTAATTATGAACACAAGTATTATATGAGGGAAAATGTTTGAATAAATAGTGAAAAAATTGTATTAAGAAATCTCCATATAAAAATTTGTCAGTTTGTGAGACAGAAAATAGTAGGAGAGATCTTTTATATTTCCACTGCTAGGTAAGTCTACTTCGCTTACTTCCATAGCTTAATGTCTTATGGCATTTTGTTGTGTGGGACAGCAGCTGAGGCGGACACCATATTTTTTATTACAAAAAAATATACAGTTATATACAGTTCCAGCAATATACAATATGGGACCGCGCAAATCATTAAAGACCAAGTTTCAGGAATTCGGTATCTTAACTCTACCCTCTCAATACATTCCTTATAATTTAATGTATGTCCGTAGAAACTTTAAAAAGATGGATTACGTAAAAAACCGGCTTGATCTAAATACTACAACTGTGACAAACTGGTTGTCCCATAATTCAGACTCAGTAAAACCAGTAAAAGTTTTTTTGGGATAGTGTTAGGTTTTACAACAAAGTCCCAAAGCATATTACCGACTTGCCGGATTGTAGGTCTAAGCCCCACGTCAAGCGTTTATTTGTGTAAGATTAATATGTGAACGGCGGTGATGTCTGGACTTGACTCATCTCCTTGCATCCATGCTAAGACGATTGTGACTTGTAATGTATTCTAAATGTTATATACCAAAACATAAACCAGATCGAGTTTCTTGGCGGTTCTTCTCGATGACTGCGTGTATTTCTGAATCGGTGGTAATTTTGACGTTTATAAGTGCCTTCTTAGGGCCTGAATTGAATAATATATTGTTTGATTTTGTTTTTTGAGAATATTGAAAGAATTGACGTCCATTTGCAATTTTATTTAATTACAGTAAGTAAAGAAAAGGTTTAGCCTCATGTTCTTCCTTAGTACATCCGCACAAGCCGGGACGGGTAACTATTAAAATATAAAAGTACAATTTACGTAGTAGTATCTGCTTGTTATATTTTTTTTTGCATATGAGTTAAAGAAGCTAAATGAAATTTTAGCCCTTCCTAATATTTTGCGTTATTTTACAAGCTCTTCAAATTCTGTATATGTAAAATATGAAGATTATAAAAAAAAAACCTTATGAAAGGCAAAATTCGAATTTTGTTTTCTGTGTGGAAATCTTAAAAAAAGTGTGTGTGTACTTATGAGCACGCGTTAGAAGTTATACTTCTTTGGCGTAACAAGATAAAAATCTTTTAAAAACATTTATCTTTCGTCTTATTCTATGTGTGTAGAAAAAACGACGCTAACAATAAAAAAAAGGTATTTAATACATTGAAAGTTTTAATACAAAGAAATACAAACAATAAAAAATACAAAAAGAAACAAAATGTTGACCATAGCTAACTCCAGGGTGTCGGTTTTTCGTGACGGTTTGCGCGCGTCGTAAAAATTTAGTCTCATCATTTTTCCTAACACGCCAAAAGAAGTATAACTTCAAAAAAAATAAACATGTTATATAAACGATTAAAGTTGGATTTAGCTCATTTTAAAATGTAACGACTCATTTATAGAGTCTTCATAGTTGCCCGTTTAGGTGTGTCGTTTTACAGGATTATTTCAACGGTTCTCAACCTGTTTTACTCAGCGACTCACTAATATATTCTTTAGAAATTCGCGAAACCATAGATACTTACATGTAAAATTTTTAATAATGCACAGAACGAAAGTGATAGTTTGAAAATCTTGTAAACAGGCACGTTAGTAGGAGCGATCTATAGGTACTCGGCTGGACTTCGTATGTTACTCTGTTGGTGCATGCAACTTTGTTGTCGTGGAAATAGATTTTTTGCTGTTTCCTCTGAGTTAATTGTGGGTCTCTTTTCAAATATGTTCTCTCTTTCAAAGTTCTCATTATTAATTAAGCATTATATATATTTGCTGAATTTTACCGTTTATGCCCTATGATAAAACTTAATGCTTTGTAGCCTCGATAATACTTGGAATTTTTTTCTATCTCTCAATTTAAAGCTCCTTATTTTCACTTCAGTCTTTACGAAAATTATCCCAAACGAACAAGTTCTTTTTTATTATATTTAAACTAGTTGATACCTGCCCACTTTGCTATCCGTGTTTAAAAAATAGTAAAGGTTCAATGGGACCTAAACAATAAGTAGTTTCGAGCCATCTACAAAAAAAATTGTATCGAATGGTCACAGCTCTATGATTTTTTTTTATTATGTAGGAGGCAAACGAACAGGCTGGTCACCTGATGGTAAGTGATCACCGCCGTCCATAGACACTAGCAACACCAGGGAAGTCGCAAGTACGTTGCCAGACTGTGTTTGGGGAGGAAAAGATGTGGGAGGGGGAGAAGGGAGGCGGGCCTCCGGCGCTCTCACTGACCGAACGAAACGCAGCAATGCGAGCACTGTAACTTCACGTCGGTGTTTCTGTAGGTCGGGTGGTAATACCCTGGGCAAGCTACCCATTCATGCTGAAATCAGTAACAGTTTCAGCGTGCCTTTACCACCTACAGGATGATAGGTTTAGTAGTATTCACGTTTTAATAAAAGCCTCAAAGTAACTGTATTTTCAATACATATGTAGATATATAGATTACCGACCAAATCAAATAAAAACAAATGAATGTTATCTCATATTCTTAACTGAAATTTCTCTATCTAAACAAAATAGAGAGAGGCCGGAAAATCTCTGTTAATATAGAGTTGCGGCGTGTAGTGCGGACAGAATACGGACAAATAAGTCTATTTGTGAACATTTAATATTCGCTTCGGGCCCGTGTTAATTAAGCCGGTCGGGGACCGTGCGGCCAGCGGACAACGATTGCACCCTCCGTTCGTTGTATTAAACAGTAACACAACTTGATTAGTAAACAATAACTAAATTAATTATATTTGAATTTCCGTTGCCTACTAAATATCTTTTTTTATTAAGTATGTTATAAATAAGTTACTTTTTTTTCATTATATATTTTTTATAACATTAATATTTCCAAGATAAGGAGCACTATTATCAACTTAATAAAGCTCTGATCAATTCCTAGAAGACAACAAAGAACTTAAATCAATGGGTTTAGAATCACAGGACAAAAGTTCCTTGAATAAAATAAGTGAGCAACGTCAAGGTATTTTTTTAATTCATTCGCTAACGGGGTTGAATTGTGACCTATATTTTTTTAATAATTTATATGATAGTAACAATATGTTACATATAATTTTAATAATGTATTATTATATCATAAACCTTAGGAGATGGCTTGCATTTAACATGCTAATACTTCTAGAAGTACACCATCTAAAATAATATAGGAGTGGAGTAAGTAACATACAAAGTGTAAGGTTATAACTACATTAAGTACGATATAAATAGAGCAGGCGGTCCTTATAGCACGATGTAGTGCGGAGCATCAGGGGTCTTGGGCAGAAAAGTCAAAACTGAGTGAAACTACGTTGCACAACTAATATAGAAGTAAATGTTTTTGAGGGAAAACTAGAACAAATTGGAAGATATATATATACTAGCTGTTACCCGCGGCTCCGCACGCGCTTTTTTAAAATGTATCAAAAAATTTAAAATTATGAGTAGATGTTGTACATTATAGAGATGCTTTTTCAAAAACATTTGTAAGTACGACACGCACGCCATTTACTGTAAAATGTAACGTGTACATTAGAAATGTAAATAAAAACAGTATACCGAATGAAATGGGATTTATCATCACCAACATGCCTGGAACTTTAACCTACAAAATATCACGCTCTGTGCTCACTTAGACTATATAAGAAAGTAATTAAAGTTTTAAACTATACATTATTGAACAATATGTATTATTTTTTTTATTATATCGATCTAATATACCCGTATTGTCGATATAGTTAAGTTAGTCTTATACGTTGCTATAATCAATGAGTTATGTAGACGCAAGCGCGGTAAATAAATCATAATGGCCGCCAAATTGACCAAAAAGATAATATAATTTTATATTACATACAAACATATGACTTTCAATTATGTATATTTATTCTTGAAGTCCAGTAAAGCACACGTCTCACTCGCTTGTTTACAATAAACAACATATTTTTAATAAATTTTACATGGACGAATGCACGGGTAACAGTTCAACAAATAAAATAGAATATGTCAACCGCTATAATTTCGCATATCTGCCAGGAAAATTCCCGCTAACATAGGTCCAGCCGTTTCGGACATAACCTGGAACAAACAAACAAAATATAATAATATAAAATACCAACAATATTAAAAAAAATATTTCCATAATCTCCATTATTCATAATTGCAATTTCCATTTCATAATCCAATCACCAAAAAGTTGTTATTTTAATTTCAGATACACACACACTTTATCTTGATAATACGTAATAGATCACAAATAAAAATTGGAAACAAAACAAACGTAGAATAAACATGTTGAATAGGAACACAAATAAAACTTTAAAAATATTTGCGATAGAAAGTTACCACGTTACCATGGCAACGTATATAATACTAACGCTAACACGCAGCGAAAGCAACCAAAACGAAAAAAAATGCCCGATTTTGAAACATTCTTCATTGGCGCTCCACTCGTATTGGTCTTAGCGTGATGATATATAGCCTAAAGCCTTCCTCGGTAAATGAGCTATCTAAAACCGAAAGAATTTTTAAATCGGACCAGTAGTTCTTGAGATTAGCGCGTTCAACCAAACAAAAAACCAACAAACAAACTCTTCAGATTTATATATTAGTATAGATATGACAGCAATACTAAAATTATCATCATGTGATATGTTGGAAGGCACGATCGGTATCCGTATTGGAGCGTAATATGTTTTAGATTTATTCTTAAGCGTACCCTGTGATAGACTGATTTTGTAATTGAAACCATTCCCGTTAATAGGGAATATAAAGTGGACTGCATGATGGTTCACTATACAGAAAGAAACAACATTCAGTTAGCTATGTGTGTATATAACGTCAGGCGTCAAGTGCGATACAATAGCACACGAACCGTAACCACTATGCTAATTAACACCGGGTCTGTTGACATTGCACATTCCTTTGAAAACGTTAGCCTGCATACATTACTCGTCGGTTAGCATCAAATGTCTGTGCCTACGTTAGTCCGCAAATGTCCGACAGTCAAATGTTCGGTTGGTGTTTTGGGATCAGTAACATAGTCGCAGGCATATCTAATTGAAGGTAAATAAGGATTTGTATGGTAATGGATAATTTGGTTTTTTTTTATTTGTTAAGAAGTAAATAATCTCAAAATTAATTCGATTATGTAATTATTTGAGAATAATTACTATTTATAAACGATAGAGATGTAACATCGTCGAGGTTGATGATCGTCGAGGAAATGTCTAAAATTCACTACTTTAAACATATATAATTACTAGCGGACCGGGCGGACGTTGTCCTGCCTTGATAATAAAAAAAATCCTAAAAGTCAACTGCAGCGCCACCTACCGAGTCCAATTGTCAATCTAAACCATTCTCGAATCTCCACGAACACACACAAAAAATTTCATCAAAATCGGTCCAGTCGTTTAGGAGGAGTTCAGTCACATACACACGCACACAAGAAATATATATATTAAGATTAGGTGTGATCACAGATACATTTTTTTTTTATTATGATTTGTAGGTTTTAGCGTCTGAAAACAATCTCATCTGATGTTAAGTGATGACGTCGTTTAAAATGGTAAACACACTAATCCTAGAGGTGACTGGCTCTCAAGTGCCGCTGCCGGAATACACCAACAGATGCTTGGCGACAGATTTGCAATTTGACGGTGGTAGTTAGCCAGGCGGACTTAGAAAAAACCTTACCACAGTGCTGTGGATACATCACGATATTTTCCTCCACCGAAAGCTCTGACTTAGCTTCTAGAAATCTGTATCTGCTTTCATCGACGTAGTTACTGAACACGTTATCAATTAAGTCATCGTTGGAGTTTTTGGCGGGATCATGGAATGCCATGTAGTGGTCTTTATATTTTATCTATAATCTTGTGTTATTTGGCTCTATGTTGTGTAATGTTAGTGGTGCTTTATGTAATATAGATTGGTTATTGTGCAAAAGTGAAGTGGATCGGAAATAATACGGAGCATGGATTCTGACTTGCCACAAAAACTCCCAGGAAAGTTCTAACAATATGGCCACCATCTTGTTACTTCATTGAAATTATATCCAGAAACTTGTATTATCGATACTCACTTAACAATGGTAGTAATAGTCTACTAGAAGACTGGTTGGTAAAAATAAAATAGAAGAAGAAGTCATCATTGCTTCAATCAATAAATCAATCGCCTCTGATTGATATTTATAATATATATTTAAAAAGAAAGCAATTGCCGAAAGTATGTAAGCACATCACCGCAAAACGCGTGCACTTATTTGGCTAAATCTCTTTTTCTCATGTGTTAATTTGTATTAATTGTTATGGCAGGGTGTGTATGAAAGACAGTGTTTGAAAAATCGAAACGAATATTGAATATTTTCGGTTTAAAATGTATATATAAAAAGTGAGTGGACGATTGAGACGGAAGATAGATCGTCAAAAATATTGAGAGAATTGACAGATTAACGTACGCTTCCCATGTTACTGTAATACATGGTCTTTTGTTAAGGGAAGATTTGGTTTTATTTTCATCAACAGTGCACGCATGCGAAGTCGGGGTGGGGAGCTAGATGACAAATAAAAAAATAAATAAAAATACTTCGCTAAATTTCATTACAATCGGTTAAGTAGTTATGGCATGAAAGCGTACAAACAAATAAGCCCACATTCACGTTAGTAATATAAGCTAGGACTAGCTAAGATGATAAATTCTTGGAGTCTGAGTATTTCTTTGATTAAAAAGTAAAAAAGATAATTATCGTTTCGTTTAACTGTACAGCCTAATTCATATCAAATGTATTACATTATTTTATACAAGTGGTGGAAATTTATGAAAATATAGGTGTAATTAGCGGTAGGATTTGAACGGAACTTACCGGGTTCTTGATTCAATTCTGGGCTGGTTCTGCGATTCCACCACAATCACAACACAATAAGTATACACTATCGTTCCGGTAAATGTTCATAAATAGATAATCCAAATAATAATTATATTTTGTACAGATTTAATTTTTTAAGAGATGGCGTTACCAACAAGTATAAATAGGAAGTACTTCTTAATATAGAGCCATAGATGTACTAACTTTTCAAATTGCTTATACTTTCTAGACCAGCGTAAAGAATAAACTGATGCATTTCCTCTGGATAAGTATTTTCCAGCAATGAAATTTGGAAAATTGGGATTTTAGAGGCTAGCTAAAAGCTTAAGGACTAAAGAGAACATGCTTAAGTAATGAGCAGTAAATAAATAAGTCCCAAATAAATCACTCCGACACACATGTAACATTTACTGTGAAATAAGAAACTAATATTTTATTCATTAAAATCAGCGAAGGTTTACGTTAAACTAGTTTGAAATTGGAAGAGCCATATTTAAATAATAATTGGCGAAAGTATCAATTGCTTTCATTCATTATTCGTTTCTCTGTAACATAGAACAGACAATTTATTTATTTTTGGAGAAATGTTAATAATCTAGCTTAGCTTGAGAACGCAAATTTCGTTCAAATCACAATGCTTTGATGTGTTACGAGAGCTACAAGTTGTAACTTGATTTAAAGTAAGTAACTAACTAACATCGTGGGTTTATTGCTTGGGGGAACGAGAGAGTTGTGTCTCCTACTCACTAAAGCCCTACGCTGTACCATCTCCAACCATAACGGGACGATATGGGATCGTTTTGGCTACTGAGACCACCTTCCTGTAGTTGATTCTGTTACCTGTTGCACTCAGCTGGAGTGTGAGCACCACAGCAGAAGAGCGTGGAATGACCAGTCTAGAAGAAGCGACCTTCGTCGACGGCAATTTCGTCTGAGACGTCCGTTATTTCGTAGCTCAGTTAACCACCATAGACTAGTTTTCCCTCAGTGCCGGTGCCGAAGCAGAGGGAACTTTCTGGTCAGCAAACGCTTCCGCTTCTTATGCCGCCTGCGATTTCTACTATTTTCCCTTTTTCTTCCCTCCCGAAGCAGTAGTTACAGGAGATGGAAAAGATGACACTTCTGGTGCCGCCACCATCTTTATCGCTTGCGGAATCCTGCGATCTCGATCTAGAAGAGGGTTCCCAGCATCCCCTCTAACACCTCCATGTGAGGAGACCTCATCTTGGTTCCCATTTCCTGCATTATATTATGCAGAGCATGATCCAGCATATCTTTTGTGACAACTGATAAAGAAATACTCGTTGGGGAGAGAGTTGTGTCTTTTACTCAATATAACCCTACGATGTACCATCTGCAACCATAACGGAACGACACGGGGCGCGCTAGCATTGGCCGCCCAAGTGGATTTTTGTTTTAGGATAACGAAACTATATACGTAGGACATTATCCACCTATTTATATCTAGCAGTAGAAAGTCTAAAAGTCAAATTGTTTTTTTTTTTAAGTGAAAACTTTTCTGGTCTTATAGAGCGATTTTTGGTAAGGGAAAAACTTATGGATTCACGTCACCGATGACTTCGACATACGCGTGACGTATTGCACGTACCTCACATTAGTGACGCGTAATATAATGGCTCGTGTACTTTAGGGTGGTGCTTAGTGGGGGTGTTTTCGAATTTCTTTGCTCCCAGGGACTCAAACGCTTCCGAATTGGTAAAACAGGTTCCTGAAAATTTGAGCTGTTGATATTAACTCTAAGATAGTCCAAATTTCTTATGGAAAAATTTTCTTCGTTCTTTAGAATTTTACTTAGGGGCAACTTAAACTTAAGGGCAAATTGATCTATAATAATAAGTAATACATTTTTATAGAGAATTTAACGCTCTACAAAAAAGATTTCTTATGATTTTTCGCTACGTCTATTAGTTTAAAAGTTATTCGTGAAAAAAAGTCAAAGTCAAAGTTTAATTTTGATATGATTATCAATATCATCAAGTATATTAGTAAAATAAACATTTACATAAGACTTCGGCGCATTGCAGGATTCAAACCTTTGTGGGTCGACTCGGATTCCAAATACGTATTACAGAACCATCATTGTTTGAAAGTATTCAGAAAATTATTATTATAATTTGTCATAGTCATATATATACGCAACAGAGTAAGTTGTTTACTTAGAAGAAATTGGAACTATGTCCTTAATTTGGTTCATCTTCGGTATTTTTCCATACAAGGAAAAACCTTTTACACCTATCATATTGCTAGAGAAACACAAACAACTGGCGATTTGCCGTTTTCCTTCAGTTATTAGTTTCCAATTACCGTAATAATTGTTGAGTACAGTTAATATTTACTTTTATCATAAGACTAGCTGCTGCTCGCGATTCCGTCCGCGTGGAATAGTTACTAACGCTAACACGCAGCGGAAGGTCTCAAAAGAATAAAAAGCGATTTTGAAACATTCTTAAGTGGTGCTCCGCTCCCACTGGTGTTAGCGTGACGATATATAACTAATAGCTTTCCTCGATAAATGAGCTATCTAACACTAAAGGAGTTTTTCAAATCGGACCAGTAGTTACCGAGCTTAGCACGTTCAAGCAAATTAGTTAAAGATTACTACTCTTCTCTCGTACTTACCTCGAGCCGTCATTCAAATTAGAATAACTTATGATAGAGTGGACCGTTTTCAATGAAACAAAGACTAAGTTACTCCCGAAGAAATGATTTGTGATTATTTTTTGTGAACTTAGTGCTTTAGCAGTGATGCGTGTTCATACAAACAGACAGGCAGACAGGTAGATAGACAGACAGACAGACATCTCTAAAAATGATTGAGATGTATTCTATCACTTATTCCTAGACATCTGCAACAAGTTTTTTCACAAAAATCGAAAAATACAGACACGTTAAATTTACATTCTCATTATTGTATAGAAGATAAGCTTTTATTTTTTATTTTATAGTTGATTCGAAGTCATATTACAATAAATAATTTAAAATATGTTTAACCTCATCTTCGTCTTTTATTTGGTTTAAACATACGTTTCCATTTATGTTTTTTTATTATGATTTCATGCACTGCTTAGCCCCTATTATATAAGCGTGACGATATGATATGTAGGCTTCTCAGGGTTCAGTGTTAGTAAGCCCTACATTAAGCCAAGAAGTAACGGGTCTGAAGTGGTCCGGTGAAGCTGTTAAGACCTTGCTTGGTCAATAGCGTAGTCAGTTCGAAGAAAAAAAAATAACGGGTCTGATATCCGCACATAACCGACTTTGTGTTCCGATCATAAACGTCAGTTCTGTATCTTAGTATTAAATCTCAATATATATGGGCATGTATGTTATCTAAACAAATGGCACGATAACGCACACATACGATATTGCTTAGATATAGGCGGATTGACGGGGCAGTTGTCAAAAATAAGCTAACTAGCCAAGTTTAACAAGGCGCTGTCGAAGCGCTTATGACGTATCTATATAGTTATAACATAATTGATATCAGGTGCTTATTCGCCATAATACATCCTATTTTTAAATTAGGACTTTAAAAAAAAATTAAGTCATATGCGTTCTAACAAATATTGACGAGGAAACTAATTAAAAATGGCCAAATAGATCGCGGCTTTCTTATAATAAAATTATTAAATTTAAAAATCGTTTGAAAAACCGCAAAGCAAATATATAAGTAAAACAATGTATTCGTATTTTAAAAAGGTCAACTTATAACGTATCTTAACGTAATCTTACAACGTTAATCTTAACGTATCTGTAGTCTGAGTAAACATAGTATATTTACAGCTATATGTATTACTTAGGTTGACTGAAATCCTTTTTCATTGTTCACTTCGTATAAATGGATGAGTGCTTCTAAGAAAAAGTTGTATTCTCTAGGGAGGAGAAATCCGGCCAGTCGAGCGAATAAATAATTCTGCAAAACTGTTCCAAAATTCTTTATTACTATTTAGCAGGGTAATAAATTTAAGAGGACCTACTATGTAATATTCAAACAGCACTCGGAAATCTAACAATTTAGACTTTGTGTATTTTTTTTTTCAATTTAATAATTAATTGAGATTAAAACATGACAAAATGTAAAATGTAACGGAGAAAATATATCGAATTTAGAAGAGATGACAGGTGACATTATCTATCGGAAGGTACGAAAAGTGTGGTCAAGTTTTGTGACATCAACGCTGGTGTCACCGAGACGACTTTCGGTTCGGGCAGTTTTTTTATTTATTATTTGCTTGGTAGACCACATAGCGATTTCAAGCGAGAATGCACCTAGCTCCATTCGTTTACGAATTTACTACACGCTATTCGTTGACCTGGAAGCTATAAAGTTTCACCGGGCTTGACGGCCAGCGCGGAGAGTGCTCAGTCGAAATCGTATCTAGTGCACAAAAGTCAAAGCATCGGCTTGATCTGTTTCGTTGCATAAAAACTCCGCCAATCTAAATCCAATTATCCCAAAGATCTAACTTACCATACATTTATAGGTGGTAGAGCCACGTTGAAGCTATTACTGGTTTCAGCATGATTGGGTCTGCGCGCTCGGAGTAGTACCGTAATCTCATAGAAAATCGACGTAAAGTAACAGTGCTTGCATTGTTGCGTTTCACAACAGTGAGAGCGCTGGACGCCCACCTCCCTTTCCCCCTCCCCCTTTTTGGGAGGTTGTGGAGGGTGCGACGGAAGTGAAGTTACTTCCTATTCCTTGTGTGCTGTGCCCCTTGTACCCTTCCACTTTATGCGGTCGGAGGGAAAGTATGAAGTCCTTCCTCGTAAGTAAAGTAAAGTAAATTTAATAAATGAAGTTGTTGTATTATTAAGGAATACAGCTATGTTTGCATTAAATTAGAGTTTAAATAAAAACTAGACTGTATTTGTGTCTTTTTAATGTATTTGTTTTAAGGATTCATAATTATACTAACTAAAGCTTTCGAATTCAATACAGTGAACTAAAATGTGCACGTCATACTGAATACGTCAGATGAAAGTACAAAAGCCGCTCGCTAATGGGTTTTCCGATTTGATAGACCTTCAAATTAAACTAAAATCAATTCGTCATTGCAGCTAAAACTGTTTCTCTGTTCAGTTTTATTCATGCTTATTATGTAAAAACTAGAATATATGGAATTTATAAATAATTTACTTAATTTTATAGTAGACTACTAGCTATTGCACACGGTTTTGCTCGTGAATAATTACTTTTTTTTTGGATGAAAGGTTCTTTTCTTTACCAAAATGTCTCTGTCTTTAGACAAAATTTCATGATTATTTGAGTGTTTGAGGCGTGAAATCGTAACAAACAAACAAACTCACCTTCTTATTTGTAATGTTAATTAAGACTAGCTGTTATTCACCGATATCATCTTAACAATATATTTTTATGTACAGAAGAAAACATAAGAAAATTTAACACAAAAATATACCTTGCCTTCGAATTTTATTTAAGATTTTTGTATTGCATACAAAAATTATAGTTTCCTAAAAGGTTTATAATAAATGATGTTATCCTGATCACTTTTATTGTATTTAAGGACCAAGTGTCTAATAAATAATACTAAAGAAAAATTATTGAAATCAGATTATCATTTTGTTTATATACAAGAAGATAGATTAGGATAAACAACAACTATAGAAACTCTGCAAAATATTCAAAATTATTGAGAGTCTACATTAAAAATAGTACAAGACATAAATCATAATAGTTAATCTCATCATCCAGTCTTATCTAATATGTATGTCGAAGCAGTTCCTTCATAACAGTCAAAAAAATAACCCAACTACCGCCGAATTATTGTATTTTAGTCAACTCGATTTGATACAAGACACTTCTTTCGATCTGGGCGTACGTCAAGTCCCTTACGACTACTTATTTTTATAAAGTCCAACGCCGAGCGCTCTAAAAAAACATCTTCACCGATGCCCCGATTAAATAACGGCAGCTAACGATTCGTACCTCTCCGATTTTCCAGAGCTTTCTCTTTTCATGCCCGCGTAAGCATAGAACACGCCGCCATAGTCTGGTGCTCAATTTCGCTTCTACACACTCGCCGCGGCTCCCTACGTCAGCGTCTGAAGCCTAGGTCCAGTCTCCCAGAGTGGGGACCTAAAGCACACTGCTTACGCGATACAGTGACACTGCTTTCACTAGCTCATCGCATAAGTCACAGATCACCCCAAGCACTTGTACACACAAATGGTAAGTACACATGTTGCGGCAGGGTTTTCAATATTTTTCACATATTTTTTTTAGTTAATTAGCGTTGGCCATTCTGTTAGATTCAAAATACATGTATGCGCTCATGAGACGTGTATGTAGTTACGCATATGAGTTTTATCAACACATACGCATAACTTTTAGGTTAGGTTAACTTGTCTGAATAGTTTAGATTGACAAACGATATTGTGTGCCTTGAGTGCGTCCATGCACACTTTGAGCTACTTGCCATAGAGCTGAGTATATTCTGCGGTTACCCGAAAAGTATGGTGAAGCTGTAAAGGCCCACCGAGTTAACAGCGATAGTCGGGTAGAAAAACAATACAAGATACCTTCTCGCGTAGATCGTCAAACCCTAGGTGGTAGAGCCACGCTGAAGCTATTACTGGTTTCAGCATGAATAGGTCAGTTCGCCCGAGGTAGTACCACCCTTTCACAGAAAACCGACGTGAAGTAACAGTGCTTGCATTGTTGCGTTTCGTTCGGTCAGTGAGAGTGCCGGAGACCCACCTCCCCCCTCCCCTCCTCCTCTCCTTCCCCGAAACACAGGCTAGCAACACACTCCCGACTCCTCTGGTGTTTCTAGTATGGACGGCGGTGATCACTTAACATCAGGTGACTCACCTGTTCATTTACCTCCTATAATATAAAAAAAAAACAATTAATATCTCCGAGTTGTATTTTTGTATTCACGATCTGTCTATCATTAACGTTCAAACGGTTAGAAGGACATTAATTTTTGAAATAGAAGTGAATAATTTCATGGATATATGATACTTTCGACGTCCACTGAAGTGGACAGACAAGAGATATTAATACTATAACATTATAACACAATGATTTTGTATGTACATAACACTACAATGGGAAGGCCTGTAATTTAATAAGATATCACGTTTTAATTTTTGTAGTAACGCACGATAAACTTTATGAACAGCTCAAAAAATTGATCCATTGAAAAGATTATATATACATATATATTAACAAGAAACTCAACTCTTTGTTTAAAAACATGTCATTGTTATCATAAATCTACAATACATTATACTACTACTACAACCACCTACAATTATAAGCGGCTTTGTTGTCGTGTGTTTCAGGTCCCTGTTCCCACGGTAAAGGAAATATTTGTTTTAAAAACTAGGTTATGACAATAAATATGTAATATTTATTAGTTGTACATGATAATTTCGATATTGGACCAATAAATAGATTTTTTTTATATTCGCTCTAATGATGCTTAGTGGATTCAACTCAAAAGATTGTTTTTTCAATTAATTGGATGCTGTAATCTCTAGAACTATCAATCAGATTTGAAAAAATATTTTTGGATTACATAACCTATTTACCGAGGAATTTTTTAAGCTATATAATATCACCTTATGACCCTTTAGGACCTAGTAGTTGCCATGCAAACTAGGGACCAGAAAGTACGATAAACGAAAACGAAAGTGACAGAGCAAGAAGCCGTTACGACAGGCAATATGGTAATCGCGTTTAAGATAAATCTGACGCAGATGAAAACGCGAGGCAGAGCTAGTTTAATACAAATATTAGTTCTAGAAGTGTAACTTCTTAGCTTTGAATTTCTGACTCGTGATTTTTTTGTGTGACGAAAAGTGGTGGAGGAAAACAATGTGTCGGGTGGAATGTGAGCAGCGTCTCGATTTTCTTCGGGTATTGGAGAACAGTGAGACATGTGCTCTTCTCGCTTTCTTTTTGAAGGTTTCATTTGTACCGTGTGTAAACAACACACACGTTTTTTTTTATTACATTAAATGAAAATTATTGATGTGGAAAACTCTTAAATATATATATATATATATATATGTATATTACTTTCAATAAAAGATGATAATACATTATTTTTGAAGTAAAACTTCTTTAGGCGCGACTAGGAGGTAACTGGACGACAATGCAACGGAAGTCCGTTACGGCAATATAGCGTCACGTTTCTGTACCATCCGATTAGATAATAATTAACCATAACCAAAACTTCCATTAAATCATAATTAATTTAATTCGTTACCTATCATACTAATCTGTTCGTACTTTTATATACTTTATAACAAAGAGTTGCTAATAATATTTCCTGTGTTATATAAGTTCGGAATTAGCTGATAGATGGCACTACATATAATGAAGCTTTGATTTAATTTGTTACTTAGAATGAAACCTGACGGCAGCAGGGTCGCGCGCCTATATAATTAAATCTATTATTTGATTTTAATTTTTTTTTTTAAAATGTTGATTGATTTTTTATAAACTATTTATTGACATAATCAAAAATATTTAAAAAGTTTTACTTCAATCGTATGTGATGGTTACACGCACTCATTTTTGCTGTAATCAATGACTACAATGTGATTATATCACGATAATATAAGCTAAGCGTAATAAGTCGGATTAATGCGTATAGTGCTACCTTCCCGAGCGATAGATGGATAAAAGACGAAATAAATCTCAATGAAGCGGCATCACGTCTCTCGCACGAATGAATGATTAAAAGGAGGCGTTCCTTCATTTGTTTTCACTTTAGCTCGGACAATAGTGTAGTGTTAGTAGGGGAAAATTACATCGCCCGTGGGAACTCACGCGAGTAAATCATCATTACAGATGCCGCTCGGGTCGCGAGACACGCCTCGTCTTTATAAAAGATTCAACTTGATACAAACAAGAAGGACAAACTAATGGCTCTGTTACTTTTACGTTAATGCGGAACGGATTTCATTAACTGATAAATGATAATAATATATTATAAGATAAGTTTAAATAATAATTTGTTATTTATGAGTAAGTGCAAATTATTTTTAACGTCTAATCTCAGATATGTTTTTATATGGTATACTAGCTGGCCCGACCACGCTATGCAGTGGCTCAGTTATTGAAAAAGAAATACAAAATTAAAACGTGGCGCCATCTATGAGACATCTATAACAGCCGGTCCTACAGTTACTTGTTAACAAATTAATTTAAGCGCCATCTGTTCGAGACTGATGAAACTTACAATTAATAACAATAATCAACACTGACAATCATTTAATTTGTAATTAAAAAATATTGAGCCAATCGATATATAAATTATCCTATCTCTCAAGTTGGACCACATTATACATAAATGCCAACTTTCATAAAGATCAGTCGAGTAGTTTCGGAGTTCATCGTGGACAAACAACATGGACACTGGATTTTTATATATTTAGATTTCTTTAGTAATATGGAACTGTATAAAGGCCATTATAACGCTACGATTAACTGGATTTAATTTGGATGTATATATACCAAAATATCAAAATATAGGTATATGAGTTGACGTTAATCAACTGTAAGTACTATGGAAAAATAAGTAGATAAAATTAAAGGGAATTCTTTTTCAGTAGGTATATAGAAAAATATATTATGGGAGGAGCGATAAAAATATTCGTTCAATACAAATCACCCCAATATGCATCTTGCAAAAAATAGTTATACTAGCCATATGAAAGCACATGAGCGTCGGAGTTGAAGCAGTCGCTGTGGCCGGAAACGTCCAGGAGCATTCATACATTACTGACCTAACAATCTATTTTAATAATAAAGTAAATATCGATCCTTATAATTCGAAAACAACATTTCAGAGTTTGTTATCAGAGAGATTTTTTATAACATGTTAATAACGGCCTTCTAATATACTATGGAAAATCAAATTATTTGTATTTTTTTGACTTTTATTAATTTTATGTTTTCAGTAATTGACTTCCCAATAAGTATGTTTTAGATGCGTGATTTCCACAGAAACTATACGACTGACTTTCACGATTCTTTTTCTGAAGGAATCTGTAGACTTAAATCAAGACTTAAGCATTTAATATTTGCTATATGAGATACAATTAAAGTTGAAAATAATTCTCACGTTTATGCATTTATATTCGTGTATTTAGAATCCAGCTATGTCCCCACAATAGTGGTATAGTTACCCTTAAAAAGTGGGGTTGTAGGAATATGTACCCGACCATGTTCCGATCACCATTCATACGTTAATAAACACGTTACAGTTACTATTTTGAAGTTTGTCGCGTTTTGAGATCAGACATTGTATTCCCAGCATTTGAGAGGATTGTAGGCCTGCATGACAATGACTAATAATAGACTGCTAATTATCCTTATCCTTGGATTATACTGTACTTTAGGTATAAAGCGGTAAATTTACCTTGCTGCTAAAAGCGTTTTAATACATTATTTGTAAATCTAAATCCAGTACCGAATACTTTGCAATCAATAGCCATTTTAAAACTACAAAGTTTTACTCTCTCCAGTATTCGTCATACATAAAAGCAAAGAACTTTTGTTTTTATTTTGCTTTCAATAATAAACATTAATGTTTATAATTTATGTTATTACATCTATTATTGTTATAAATTTATGCAGTGAAAACAACGACATAAGAATAAAAGACGGTCGTTCATTCCTATCAAAGTTCCGGAAGTAATAAAACTTTGCTACTTATTTTCTCAGTTATATCCGAAACCAATAACTGTTAGCAATAATTTACACTAAATGCAGGCTTGTCCCATTACCAGAATATACACTGTAGGATTATAGACGGAATTCTAGGTTCGGAATATATTAGGTTGCTAACTAATTCCTTTTCATTGTAATGGTTTTGCTATTGTATAGGAACTACTTATTTTATTTAGATAAATTGTGGGCTATTCTTTATTTAATTGTAATTATATTTTTTTATTACTCCTTGACCCCCATCATTCTTAAAGTTACTTTTAGAAGATTCTATCGTTATTACGTATCGCTGAGAACAAGCATAACGACGTAATGTAGCCTAAATAATACTCTAAAAAGCCTATACACAAGGATTACTCACTTAGTAGTATCTGATAAAATAAGAAAAAAAAGTTTATAGTATTACTTTTAAGCCATAGATTGTTATAATAGGATTAATATATAATTCTGCATCTTATGATGTAGGTTGAAGTAGTTCATAAATTTCAATACAGTCAGTCCCATTTATTGAATAGAATTTATCGGTCACAGATCTAGCTAGTATCATTATGTCATTAATTCTAAAGAAAACTATATGATTGTTTGTTACTTTTCAATCCTAAACCTCTACACAGATCTTAATTAAATTTGGTATAGAGGTAAGCTAGGGCCTGGAAAAATACACAAAGTATTTTTCATCCCTTATTCATTTACTACGAAGAAAACTCATATCGATAATATAAGTAAACTCGATTCCACGTGAATAAGAAGGAGTAAATACGGAGAAGGGAAACATCGCGATGAATATTATAGTGGACGCTACTTTGTACTTCCGCTTGGAATTGATTGAACACTACGTCTAACTGTAACAAAAAGCGAATCAATTAATCAATATATATGTATATTAATTATATAATAAATAAAATATGTTGCAGTTTGACGTGTAATTACGACAATCGATAACACGTGTTTCGCTCCTTCACGGAGCATCATCATTTCGATGTTGACTCTTCCGATGCGATCGGGCGAGTCTTGAGACTGGAGGAATTATGGATTTCCGCAAAGTAACGCCTTCTTCAATCAAATATCGCGATGAAATCATGCATGCGGCATGGCGGCAGGCCTTTTTCTAAGCTAGCCTGGTTAGCTACCACTCTCAACTTGAAATTCTGTTACCAAGCGATTACAGGTGCGTTCTGGCAACTGCATTGAGGGCCCTCCCGGTTGGTTTTAACGGTTTTTATTACCATCTCGGGCCACATCTTCATTTCACATCAGTTGATATTGTAGGCAACCGTTAAAGCCTATTAGTATTAACAAAAAGTTGAGGCAGTTATAAGGACTGCCGACAGAAGAGAAAACTCAAAAACTGCCTCTTTCAAATTTCTAAATTAATTATAGTGTGAATTATTTAAATTTCATAAACTGTATATTGAAATTATTAATATTACTCTGGTTTTCACATCTGTTGCCACACGGAGCAATTATTATATACATTCTTATAAAGTTTACTAATTAATCAAATCTATGATGAGCTGTAAAATATCAATATTACATAGGTCGCTATACCACGCATCGCTAGTCTGACGCAAGCGCAATACGCTCGGTCATGCTTACTAGCATGTCATCACGCGAAATTATAAGTGTATCTCCCGCGAAAAAATATCGCTCGATGCGCCTAAAAAAGTTTTCGCTTCAAAACATTATCTCTCCAGAATATTCTTCAGTATCACCCAAGATTATAGTTACTAATAAATTGTAGTCGCTACCAGGTTATAGTGACTAACTCATAAGTCTCCTGTTCAAATTAGCGGTACAACGAGACCTAATTAATTAGTGTAGCTATTCAAAGCATTTCACAGAGCATCCTTGGTAGTGTTAGACTAACTTTAAAGCAAAGTTTACCCGAGTTTTCAAATACTCACGGGTCGCGGATTCACTCGATCTTGAATTTACGGTGGGTAACTGTAAATTTTACTTTATAAAAGGTGCAGCACTTATTGGTAATAGTACTTAGTATGTTCTGGTTAAATCGCTACATATTATAAAACAAAGTCCTCTGCCACGTCTGTCTGTCTGTTCGCGATAAATTGCAAAACTACTGCACGGATTTTCAAGTGGTTTTCACCATTAGATAAAGTGATTTGTGAGGAAGGTTTAGGTATGTAATCTGTCAAGGTTTTTTTAATTATCAGGGCGCGATAACGTCCGCCGTGCTCGCTAGTTTGTACATATATTAGTTTAAGATGTTGTATGTAGGAATGTATACTGGAATGGTTCGTAACCATCATAGTCGTAGAAACTCTTAGTTTATTGCGTTATGGGATCAATCAGCGAATACCTAGCGAATCTGAAGACTGACGTTACAGTGAATACTGGACTGATGGACTCAACAGTTTTCGGTGTTCGCCGTTATTTTTGGATTGTACCTACAGGTAAAGTAAAGCCACTTTGTCTTTTTTCCATAAAAAAAAACAAACGTGACGAATATTTGTTAAGCGTTATTACTTATAGAGAGCTTTTAGACCCAAATTATATTCTTTGTTACTGAATATTCAATATTAAAATTAAACAAATTGCTGTATTTGAAGTAGCGTATTGATTTTAAATTAACTGTAAATGGGTTACACAATCAAGTAATATTTATATTATAACTAGCGGGCCCGGCAGACCTTGTACCGCCCTGATTATAAAAAAAATCCTTAACAAATTACATACGAAAACCTTCCCCATGAATCATTTTATCCACTGGTTAAAACCGCATGAAAATCCGTTCAGTAGTTTTTGAGATTATCGCGAACAGACAGACAGACAGACGCGGTAGGGGACTTTGTTTTATACTATGTAATGATAGATACATCATTCCATATTATAAAACAAAGCCCTCTGCCACGTCTGTCTGTCTGTTCGCGATAAACACAAAAACGATTGAACGGATTTTCATATGGTTTTCACCTGTAGATAGAGATTCGTGAGGAAGGTTGTGGTAAAAATTTTTATTTCAATTATCAGAGCGGGACAACGTCCGCGGGGATCGCTGGTATACAATAAATTACAATATGTTCTTTTTAACTAACATTTTAGATAGAAAACTTTTCAATGAATTATGTAGGCTACATGTCTTTACCGCGTCTCTATAAATGTTAAGTAGTAATTATTACACACAGGTAATTGAAAATCGCTAAATGGCTTGTAGGGGCCAACCCTAAGTTTGCACGACGCCATGGTCTTGTAGTGTAATTGTTTATTATAGTTTCAATTTATTGTAACGATAGGATAAATACGGAGCGCTGGTAAAACACATTCGTTTTTATCATATACATATTTTTTCTTAAGCAATATATTAATTTGATTTCTCTTCCGGTATTTCCATTAAAATTAAAATGAATGTATAAACTCGTACAAGAATTATGTCATAACTAAAAAAATGCAATAAAAAATGTAAAAACTGTTTACAATTACAAAAATACGTAGTAAAGTAAAATAAAACGATTTTCACGAGAACAAACAGATTTTATGTTACCTTTTAATATATTATCATTGGAGTTTGGTCCCTATGGAAAATCGTTATGATATTTAGTCTACATAATACTGTGAAAATTCCTCTATCTGCCGGTATAAACTCCGTTAGAATCAGTTCATTTTTGAGATTAGTCAAGACAATACATAAGGTAGAGTTCCATTTTATTTACACGTACGGATTGACTCAAAATTCAATGATTTAAAGTCTCCTTAATGCTACTCCCATACCGCGACGAAATATTGTCTATTGTTGCAGTAAATTTAGATGTGGAAAGACATTATCATCATGCATTACGAACTATCGGACTGCATGACGATAGACGCTGCACGATAACTGAGCTTTTTACACACATACTCAAAGAACTCAGAAACGCTAATTTCGAGTTATTTTTGAAATGACAGAGGTAAGCTAACTTTAATAAGTAGCCAAAGCTTCTCTGTGCTTCTTTCTTTCTTCTCTGTTTAATTATGATATCACTCGAAAATTTAATATCGAATAATCGATTTATCCATACTATAAAATAAGGCTTACAATTTTAGATATACGACATTTATGAAACAGTAGAGTGGCCGAAAACTTTTGTTAATCACAAAGGCGGTGCGGCAGCACGCCGCATAAAACTAGTTAGAATTCTCACCTCTATATATGTATACATAGACGTACAAATCCCTTGATGTGGCCTTTGCCCAGAATATTATCAAATTATTCAATTTGCATAGGTTAATTGAGCGTTTATATTACGATAGTATGTGTAGCGTGCGACAACTGTGAAGTTAAATTACGAAGTAGTAACATTTCGTTTCTGAATTGTCGAAGCCCCTACCGTGTAAATAAAACTATACAATTTTCTTTTGTATCAGTTTATGTTATTGTGTAGTAGTTATATTTTCAAACGAAAATCGCTTCGATATACATAATTTGTGTAAATTTTTCTTTAGACAAACAATTATTATTATTCTACTTACGTCGAACTACTTCTAGTTACGTTATGTTCTGACGTTATGTACTTTGATGTAAATGATTCTAACATAAGTGTCGTTACATTTCAAAATAAGCAATTTTAACCGTTCTAAACATTTTACGTTATTTTTCAAGATCTTCTAATTTGTACATATAAAATATAATCTAGCTTTCGATGAAGGAAAACATCGGGACGAAGCCATTACATGATTGTAGAACTTTTCTAAGCTACCACCTTCAAACATGTATTAGTATGTTCTGGCAGCTGCACTTGAGAACAAATCCATCCAGGTTTAACGTTAATTTAAGATCAAATAAGAAATGTGGTCAAACGCCAAAGCCTATTGTACGGTTACGTACATTCCAAGTCGCTCTCCTTATTATGTGGGCATCAGTACATCTGAATAAAAATTATATCTATTAACTACTCGGATTGTTAGTCGCATTCAAGCACTCGATTAGGTTGCACAACAACACTATTGTAACATAGAAATAAAATAATTGTTACCTAGCCAACAACTTTATTCCCACAAACGAGCACTCTAAGAACATATATGTAAGGCAAGAACTTGCTCCTCACCCCTACATCTATAAAATATAAAAAAGGTCACGTTTTTTATTTATTGAAATTGACTTTTAACTGGAGATATTTCAAGTTAATACTGAATTCGCAAAAGATAGTATTTCGTATTAAACTGGAACAGAAGAACAATGGACCAAGAGTAATATATATTAATTTTGTAACAGACGCCAGTGAACTTTGTTTATAAACTTATATCACTAAACCCTTAGGACTCGAGAACTATTGCGCTGGAAAACTTGTCTGTTAACTGGGAAATCTACTTAATGTACTCACACCGACACGGTACAGTTGCTTGTAGATAATTCTTAGTATGTGAAAACTTTTAGATAAATTTGGATTGTAAATAGTAATATGTAGGTGGCAGAGCCACGCTGAATGCTATTTCTGGTTTCAGCATGAATGGGTCGACTCGCCCGGGGTACTACCACCCTCTCATAGAAAACCGACGTGAAGTAATAG
Source organism: Antheraea yamamai (assembly GCA_036509395.1). Taxonomy (NCBI): domain Eukaryota; kingdom Metazoa; phylum Arthropoda; class Insecta; order Lepidoptera; family Saturniidae; genus Antheraea; species Antheraea yamamai. The sequence continues at coordinate 15,630,763 of AP028435.1, read as the reverse complement.
TGCTTGCATTGTTGCGTTTCGTTCGGTCAGTGAGAGCGCCGAATACCCATCTCCCCTCCCCTTCTCCCATTCCTCACTCCCCTCTTCCCCAAACACAGGCTGGCAACGCATTTGCGACTCCCCTGATGTTGCGAGTGTCTATCGACGGTGGTGATCACTTAACACCAGGTGACCCACCTGTTCGTTTGCCTCCTATGATATAAAAAAAAGCTAAAAATATGAGGACAATACTATAGTTTACATGTAGGGGTGTTACATTTACAACCTTAAACATTCTAAACAATCTTAACTTTTTCTACTATCGATAATGCAATCAACAATGTTTTTTTAATGATTATGATATTGCTCTAACACTGGCCACCCTACATACATGAAAAACAGAATTACTATCTGCTTTCAGAAATAGTCGAAAACAACTCCACTACAATCTTTTGAGACAGATGTAATCTGAAAGATAGCCTGTAGTTTAAGGGTGAGTAAACATTTATCCATCTCTTTCTACGGTACACATCATTTCTATTGAAAATACAGCTACAGTCGTCCATTCAAACACAATTCATCGTTACGCTCAGCGCAGCTTGCTCGTAGAAACTATTGGGGCGATAGACAACTCGATATTTTATTAAATTGTTTCGAATCGTAGTAAAGGTTCCACGATTTGAATGTATGTATTTAGTTGTATAACCAATACATTTTAAATATAATAATTTTCAATAATTATTTAAGTTACTATCTTGATTTTATTTTATTCTTTACTATGAAATCCCACTATACTTATTTTCGTAGAGGTAATTGTATGAACCGTATTCCCAATTTTTTATATTACACTAGTAGCCACCCTCGGCTTCGCCTGGGTGTAGTAGGTACATAGACTACTCCTTTGCTTTGCTTTGCTCCTTTGCTTTGATAAACCGGTCGCGTTTTAAAGTTTTTGTAAAGTTTTAACATATGACAGCAGAACTACCAAACTGATCGTCTTTTGTTAATTACTTTCAGACAATGTTTTCTGATAACAATGGTTACTGTGACTTATCTTTAATGTATGGATATATTCTGTCGTGGACTTTTTTTTTATAGATTTTACTATACGGAATAATTCAGCCATACATTTTTTCGTATAAGTAAGACTAATAATGCAATACGGGTCATGGAAGCTCTGAAAATGCACCACTTTTTCTGATTTAACAGATAAATATCGTCATAACTTTTGTATATATTAATACAATGGGTAAACTAAGTTTATCTGGAATAGTATATCTTTTAAATAGTCAAAGAACATATCAGCTTGGTGTAGTGGTTTAGGAGCTTACTTTCCACGTTCAAACAAACATACGAAATCCGCTCTTTATCTTTGCAATGTTAATATAGATAATACTATACTAATAAGGTATGATAACTATGAATACAATTCAGAAAATATCTACATCACGCAATGAGATGCTAAAATGGCTGATATAAGAACTGTTATCTTTTTCATGACTCGACCGGATACGCTGTAAAGGCTGGCAAGGCGAAGTTTATAACAAAAGTTATTATTAGCTTCATAAAAATCCTTTGCTTCTATTTTAAATCACAGATAAAGATTTATTTTAATATTTTCTAGTCTTAACACTTAGGTAAGTTTATATTAAAATCAGTCCTACTGATTGGATATGAAAGTAAGTATACAAAGCTACTGATAACAAAAATGCAATTTTTTATTTTATTTCGGTCTGGCTGTCTGTTTGTTCCGAGTAATCTCCGATACGGCTGGACCGATTTTAAAGGGAATTTTACTGACAGATAACTGATATTACAGCGGTTGACATAGGCTAATTTAACGTGACTAGCTGTTACCCACGGCTTCGTCCCCAGTGCTAACTCCAAAACAGTGAGACCGATTTTAACGGGAGTTGCACTGACTGATAGTTGACTTTACAAGAAGTAACTTACAATATTTTATTTTGTACCAGCTCTTACTCATAACTTCATCCGCAGAGCAATCTTCAAAACAGTTGGACCAATTTTCACGGGACATTCGCTGATAGATGGCTGACCTTATAAAGAGTAACATGGCCTATTTTATTGTCGATACTAACTGTTACTCATGATCTACATCAAATATCCGAAACTAACTTCCTTGACCATATCTACCTAGTTGGGCTTGGATTGACATATACCTACCAATATCTAAATCACTATACGTTATATATTCGATTTCAAGCATTTCCTTGTTCTATCTTCAAAATCTAAGGTCCAATGCCAATAAAATGAATATGGGACCTCCTTGAAAATATACCTTTTGTAATAAAAAAGATTTTTCCAAATCGATTTATAAATAACGAGGATGTGAGGTTACCGAAATTAAAAAGAAAACTACAACGAAGTTGGTTGACAAATAAAAAACAGTTCTGAATTAATAGAGATAAAATATATAGTTCCCCTGTAACAATTCAGTTATCACAAGAACTTAGTTACGACATTAGCTAATAAATAAGATGCAATACTTTTCCGTATAAATCCACACAGTCAGTGCAATTACGAAAATGTCTGACTCAGTAATTAATAAAGCTTTTATGAGCATTCACTGTGCAACCGGGAGTAGAAGAGCAAAGACTGAGTCTCTGTACAGTATTATGTTAAATGAAATCGTAAAACTAATTATACTTTTTTACATCTTGAAATATCTCATTTTGTTTATTTGATACTCTATCTTTCTACGTGGGAACTACTTTTTGAATTAATATTCACGGTTTTTATATTTTAATTGTAACTATGTATTACTACTGAAACCCAAAACGTAACGATAATGAATCGAAAGTCTTCTATTTGTTAATGAAAGTCTCGTTAAAATCAGCTCAGTAGTTTCGGAGAGTGCTAGAGCCACTCTGAAGCTATGGTTATATTATTGGTTTCAGCGTGGATGGGTCGACTCGCCCGGAATACTACCACCCTCTCGCAGAAAACCGGCGTGAAGTAACATTGCTTACATTGTTGCGTTTCGTTCGGTCAGTGAGAGCGCCGGATAACCCAGCTCCCCTCCCCCTCCGCCCTACGCCCCTCCACCCCTTCAAACACGGGTGGCAACGCATTTACGACGCTTGTGGTGTTGGAAGTGTCTATGGACGGTGGTAATCACTTAACATCAGGTGACCCACCTGTTCATTTGCGTCCTATGATATAAAAAAAGAGCAGTCCGGATAAACAAAAATCATATTTTTTTTACGTCACGACCTTGATATGGTATTGAAACGTAAATAAAAAAAGAGAGATCGTAATTAGAGTTAAAATAGTCCTAAAAGTTACACATGAACCTCGAATATACATCAAAGTACACGCCTATCATTAAAAAGAACGGGAAAGAAACTCCATGAATTATAACGTATAGAGGCAAACTGTTTAACAGTTTGTTGTCGCATGAAAGTATATCGGAGGGGATCGAACGGTTGTCTATTTTGAATTCACACAGAAAATAAATATTGATGCTAATAGTCAGATAGATATTGGGCGGCCGCTATCTCCCCTTTGGGTATAATACAACAATGGCGTGAGCCGTTTCCAGGCATTTCCCATTTAAATTTGTTCCCTCCGTTTCCTTATCGAGTTGAGGGGTGTACTGACGCATGTAGGAGACACGCGCCCGATGCATTAGGGTGATATTTGATGACTCATAGTATTCGAAATATTATAGCGTTTAATATAGACGTAAATTACTTGAATAGATTAATCATCAAATTTATAAGTAACTAGCGTGCCCGGCGGACGTTATCCCGCCCTGATAATAAAAAAAACCTCGAGAAACAATATACTTAACCCGTCTTCATGAATCACTTTATTTACTAATGAAAACCGTATAAAAACCGTTCAGTAGTTTTGAGTTTATCGCGAACAGACAGACAGGCAGACTTACTTCTGTGCCCTCTATAAATGTAATATTATTGTATTGAAAACAAGGGTAAAGTATTTCATTATTGTACTAGCGGGCCCGGCGGACGTTGTTCTGCGCTGATAATAAAAAAAGCTTTGACAAATTATATACCAAAACGTTCCTCATGAATCACTTTATCCACTGGTGAAAACCGCGTGAAAATCCGTTCAGTAGTTTTTTAGTTTTTCACGAACAAACAGACAGACGTGGCAAAGGACTTTGTTTTATAATATACTAGCGGGCCCGGCAGATGTTGTCCCGCCCTGATTATAAAAAAATCCTAGACTAATTATATACCAAAACGTTCCTCATGAATCACTTTATCCACTGGTCAAAACCGCTTGAAAATCCGTTCAGTAGTTTTTGAGTTTATCGCGAACAGACCGACAGACAGACGCGGTAGGGGACTTTTTTATACTATGTAAATAGTGCATATAATAATTAATTGAAATCCTTACTTCCTCATCTGTACTAGTACTATAAATGCGAATATGAGTTTGTCTGTTACGCTTTCACACTTTAATTACTCAAGTGATCTTCATAAAATTTTGCATAAACGTTATCAGGGGTACAAAAAAGAACATAGGGTATCTTTTATCTCTAAAAAAATACTACCGAAGGATAGGTCAAAACTAAATGAACACGGGTGAAGCCGCGGGCATAAACTCGTACTACACAAATATCAATATATTCTGACATATATTATTTATATAAAACAGTTTTGCTACATTAGACGCTGTCTATCTATTTTATCGGTCATAAAATTGTGAAGGATTCATATCCTACCGTGTATACAATTCAAACAGCCACGTACACGACGCGACGTTGCGCGACGGCTGAGTGTGGGATATATCATAAAAGTTACCTTTATTTCATACGTTCCTACTTTATTATGTTACCCTACAATATATGTACAACCGAATAAGTTTAACAAATACAATTGTTCATTTGTATTATATTTTACTAGATTTTGTTTAGTGTGGACTTTCCCCATTCTTCGAGTACGATACTTTTTTCTGTCCTATGTCCTTTTCTGACAATGTGCATGCAAAATTTCATGAAGATGGGTCGAGTAGCGGTGTGAAATCGTAATAAACGTGTCAGTCTCCTGGCCTGTACATAGTATAGGAGTAAACATACATTTTCCTATCTGGACAACTTACCTTCAAAATTAGCTCCTTAACTACTCGAAGACAAATGTTTCACTTTATCTTCTTATATAAAACTTACATAGCATAACTGACTGACCACAGTTTCTAGACAGGTTTTCCTTAATGACCCGTATACATACCCAAGATGCGCCCTATCAACTTACTTAAAACTCTAGCCATAAAAACTAATATAGGATTAAATGCACCTGTATATAGACTGAGTAACCTGTATAATAAATTAGTAAGCGAGCTAGACATCTTTTGTGACTCGTTATGTGCCCTTAAAGAAAAGGTATTATTGTTGCTGTATAAAGTGTAATGTTATTATGTTTCTGTTTTGATTTTGTGTTTCTTATTTTCTATACTCAATATGTTTATTATACGATATCTCCTTTTGATATTATCATCTTATGTTAGTTCATATTTTATCTTCCGTTGTAATATCTTAATTGAAACCGTCTACTATATAGCGCATACTGTGGCAGCTTTTAAAATACAATGTGCTTATAGATTGTTCGTATATAGTGTTAATTCACGTTTGGTGTACTGGTCACTATCTATCCTAAGTAAATAAATAAAAACCCTACACAATATTAAGAGAAGTCCGTTATCAAACGCTAAAGCTCTCGTCAAGACCGATTATTACATATCAAAGATAATTTCGAACAAACATCAGATTTATATGTAGGTATAGATTAACGTTGCTACACGCCGTATATAAAAACATTTAAATATATATTATCTGCCATAATTATATCAGATAACAAATTATTACTATTAGTATCACCCTCGACGAAAATATAACTCAGCCCGCGCATTAATTACGAGAGGTCAATGATATCGTTCTCATATAATTAGTTTTGTATAAATAACTGTTTATGTATGGAAGGTTTCGGTTGTGATTAATTGATAGTGAATTATAACTAATTTTAAAATTTGTGGTAGGGTGTCTGTACCCGACTGGATCGCGACCACCGTACACCAGGTGGAACACCCGCCATAGTGGCACGTTTGGGCGTGTCGCGTTCCGGGATCAGCCGGTGTATATCCAGCAACCGGGGGGGGTGGCTGTCCCTGACTGGGTCGCTTTCAGGCCGGCATGACAGCGGCGACCGGCGATGGATAGGATGTCTTTCGGTGGTCGCCATTGTTTTTGGATTGTACTGTGCTTACCATCAGGCATAGTACAGTCACTTTGCCGAGCTACAATAAAAAAAAAATCGACATTTAATAGCAATAATAAAAGCGTAAATGAAAGTTCTTTCAATATAAACAGCCTTTGATAACATTATTTGAAAACATGAAAAGTCGGTTATAATGAATTGTCTTCCTATGGATTACTTTTCAAGGTCAAAGTGTATATTCAATTATCTAAAACGATGACTTAATCTCACCTTAATCATTTATTGCTTTGGTATAGTTATGGTATAGAATAATCATTACATAGTATAAAACAAAGATCCCTACCGCGTCTGTCTGTCTGTCTGTTCGCGATAAACTCAAAAACTACCGAACGGATTTTCATGCGGTTTTCACCAGTAGATAGAGTGATTGATGCATTTTAGTATATAATTTGTAAAGGATTATATAATTTTAATCAAGTATATAATTTTTCATAATAAGGGCGGGACAACGTCTGCCGTGCCCGCTAGTTACCAATAAATATTATAAAACAATGTCCTTATCGATGTCTATTTGTGTTTGAACTCATTACTGCTCAATTATTGAACGGATTGTGATACCGTTTTCACTACTTTTAGAAAAAAAAATCCGAAATCATATTTAATACATATTTATAAAAATTATAGAAAAATCAATTTATATTGAGATACACAAAACCAATGTATCACGATTTATTTCAAATTAAAACTTCTTTAGTCGCATTGTGCGATTTTTGTTATGGTAGGCAAAAAGTTATGGCTTCGCGTCACTAATGACATCGACATGCTAGTTACATATTGCGCTTGCGCCAGACTAGCGATGCGTAGTATAGCGGCCTGTGTACATATATAATTGACATTATATAGTAAGGTTGTGCAGCCCATTATATGTTACATTAATTAACGAATTGTACAAAAATGTACATAATTATCGCTTGGAGTACCAGTAGATTTGAAAACCAGATTAATGTTAATAATTTCAATATGCAATTATGAAATTTAAAATAATTTAGACTATTTTAATTGATTTAAAATGTGAACAAAGAACACAGTTATTCCATTGTTTTGAGTGTTTACTTCTGTTGGCAATCCTTATTGCTTTCTCGACTTTTCTTTAACTTAGTAATAAAGGCATATATATCTATCGACTTAATCTAATCGAAAATAGCTGTTCATATCTCTATATGTCATTAAATAATAACGATTTCTTTGCAGAGGTATTTATGACGAATATAGTATTAAATCCTATGCAATTAAATATGTCAGTTGCGTTGGGCATTTAATAGTAGATCAAAATTGTCTTTTATAATTTCAATGAATATCTTAAGGGACATTACATACATAAAATTTCGCGCAAGGGTAATAATACTTTTTGTATGACGAAACTTACTAAACTTCCTTAACTTTGCTGAACTGCCAATGTAAACCGGCAAAAAATGGAAAAGGCATTTGTCTAAAATAATAATTATGACGTCATATGAGTTACATTGCAGTGATCGTTAATTATGTACCTTATTTGTTAAAATACAAATTGCTTATAATACATACAAAAATAGATCACGGTGCTGTCAAAACAATAAACATTACACCCAAGGTTACACGGCTACACAGCCCGGTGCTGTACGTGAAACACGATCTATTAATTTTCATTTAAAACTGTGAAACGGCGGTGATTAATTCGACTTTGTGCACGTAGACTGGAGGCGTAACGATGAACGATAATTAAATGTCCAATAAAAGCATCCGTTCACATGATTCATCATAAAGCGTTTATATATTTACTGTTAATACAGTTTTATAAAGTGCGCGGGAGACAATTAAACGTAATGAATATGTTTGGATTGTGGAGTAATGTGATTGGGAGATGTAGGTACTACTAGCGGGTGGCTAGCGTAAGCCAGAAGCGAAATGACGCGATGACATGTCGCATAGATAAATTGATTGCCTGTCACACTATTGACGAATAACTTTATGATAGCTTTTACTTCAATAGTCGTGTTTAACACAACTTTTATAAATTTAAATGCTGAAGTTATTGCACGTCTATGCATCCATAGAATATATTATATACTTCGCACTGGTGTAACAAAGAAAATAAGATCAAATCTCGCCTTCACGGTACCACCGTGTAATAAAAAAATGGCAACAAAACGTCATTCTTTCAATTCTGTCAATATGTTTGAAGATCTGCCTAATGTCTTTATCTCACTTTTTATATGGCGATTTTTTAATCCAAACTTTAATAATTGATCTATATTTATACATCAATTTATAGTGATGTCAGTCTTTTTAAATCAACACCTCTAACGATACATGATACAAGTATTTCCTGAGATCTATGTATGTATCTACAAAACGATACAACGTAGATTGTATAAGACCTTATTTATATTGGCAATATGTTGATCTAAAATTAACTGTGTTTAATTTAGAAATAGGCGACTATTTATGTAAATAGAAAGAGGAATACGAAAAAATAATTAAATGTGTAATTATATATGTATTTATTCCTATAAAATAATACTAATGCATAACTATGACGTCTAATCGCTAGTCGAATAAAGCATGAGCCATAAAGGATTCAAAATTACATAACGGTGTAATTTAGTGATATACCCTATAACTTAAATTTCACTATAAAGCACATTTTAATTTATTAATTGAGAGAAGAGATAAAACCGTATAGGTACTGGAAAACACAGCACAGACAAACCTGACATAAGGTTGCAGAAACCTGCTGGATACGAGCAACGCAGGACCAGTCGTCGTGGGAATCTTTGGACGAGATGTATATCCAGCAATTGACGTATTTTCCCATGTGGTAGAATAAGACAATTATGTCATACATATACACGACCCCCATACATTCGAACACTTCGAGATCTTCATACAGTCTTGGTATTATTCCCGTTAAACTCTTTGGTTGAGACCACTCTTTGCTAATAATTCAAAATAATTATGTGCCACTTTAAGAATATTTTATGAGAAATTAAAATGACTGCAAAACTTGATTGAAATTTGAATATGTACAGTATTAAAATGTTGACACAGCTATAGGTGTAACTGTTAAATGTGTTAATAAATAAATACATAAGGTGTAACGTTCATAATAGTGTCACTTTTAATGTAGCATTTCGGCCTCAGCTGATGTTTATGCAATTTTCTAAATTGTTAGTAGGGTTTCTGCAACTGACTGAATCGCTCTCACCACACATATTGTGATAAGCCTGCTTAAGTGACTCTTTTTTTGGGTTTATTACGTTTCAGGATATGTTAGAGAATATGCAGCTACTATGAGGCTTGCAGAGCGGATCGACAGCGGCGATTGAGGAAGTATTATAAATGTATCAATGGTCATCGCTGTTTTGTTTTTGATACCACTGTTCTTACTACCACGTATAGTGCAGCCCCTTTTATATGCTTGGATAAAGTGTAAGAATATATGGGTGAATTATAATTCTAACTAATATTGTAAATGCGAATGAGAGTTTGTTTATTACGCTTTTATGTCTTAAAGACTCAACTGATCATCATAGCATTTTGCAATCGTATACGGATACTAAAAAGTATACCTTTACCTTTGATTTAAAAAAAGTGCAGTAAAACTGTGAGCAAAAGCTAGTAGATAATATGTAATTTAAATATTAACTATGAAGACTGTGTCTTAACAATATTAATAAATATGTCGATTTTGTAACTTTACAGCCATATACGACGTATGAACGCTAAACACAAGCTTTCGTTTTATTCCAAGTAAAGAACTTCAGCCATAAATCAACGCGTGGGCCGTATTGCGTATATTATCGTTGTTTTAATCAGAAATGCAAATTCTTCCAACTTCACGTTTACTACCTATAATTTCAAGCTTAGTTCGTTTCAGCTTAGTGTTGATGCCACGACCTTGACAACTTGTATAAACTTTGTCACCTTCTTCACCCTGAGACTACTTTCGTGGTCAATTATGTACCGCCGTATTTTGATAATTTCCATTTTTGAATTAAAGTAATTTGTGTGTACAACGGCTAATTAATATAGTTAAACCCATTAAAATACATACCTTAGGAAATATTTTAATGACAGCAAATTTGTTATTCTGTAGTGAGACCAAGCCCTGTTAACATATTTGCACATCGAATGCAGGTACACGTAGCAAACTAACGGTCGTCTGTCACGCAAAGCGATATGTACGTGGATTCAGCCGTTTTTACTGTTACCGGGACAGTTAATGAATGTATATTATAGCTTGCGACGAGGTGAAATCAAAAAGACAACATTGGTTGACTGCTTACTTATTAATGGCTCTCGTTTCGTTGCAGTATATCATTTACTAGCTGTGCATGACAATTTGCACTTTGATTCGTATTATTGCTTCATTTCTAAGGATGTTCAGTATTAAATAACTTAACACTTTGCTCAATAAATAATAATAATAAATAGAAAAACAGTGCGTGTATCAATGTGTACACGCTAAGGAAACTACTTATTTGGTTTAAATGTATTAGATTATATATGAGTATGCTTATAAACTATATAGTATACGAAGTCCCGCAGTATGAATACTTAACTATACATTTTCTCATTTTGGTATACTGCTAGAACCAGACAGTCACTTATTAATACACACATTTTTCCCTACCGTGCTCTAACAAGATTCACTTCAATAAAGGTTTTAAAACAAAATCGCTTTCGATGTCTGTTTATGTGCTTCCTAGTAGTAGTTAGTAGTTTCCTGAGGTAGTAACACCCTCTCACAGAAAACCGACGTGAAGTAATAGTGCTTGCGTTGTTGCGTTTCGTTCGGTCAGGTGAGAGCGCCGGAGGCCCACCTTCCCTTCACTCCTTCCCCACCTCCTCCCTCCCTCGCCCTTCCTCCCTCACCCCAAACACAGGCTGGCAACGCATTTGCAACTCCCGTGGTGTTGCTGGTGTCCATGGACGGTGGTGATCACTTAAAATTAGGTTGACCGACCCGTTCGTTTGTCTCCTATGACATAAAAAATAGTTCATATAAACTGCGTAACGTATTTTGATACGGTTTTTGTTTGCATAATATCTACAGAAATATTTACAGAAAGTAGAGGAAAATCAGTTGTAAAAATGGCAATTACGTCCATCTCCTAAGAAAAACCAAGAGGTACTATTTTTATCTTTTAAATGTATAAAATATGATTTAGACCAATATACAATGATTTCATGATTTGATTTTTGATTTAATGAATATCTGAGGTTATTAATTCGGAATCATTAATATTTACGAAGATTCTTTGACTTTCAGGACCAGCAAATAAATGTCATTGCGTGAAAAAATGTTTCAGATATAATTGCTTGAATGCCTATAACGCCACGTTTACAAGTAAATACAATAGAAAAAGATTTTTTTCATAACTGACTGGTAGTTACATAGATTTGAGCATTTAAACAAATAAACTACCAATGTCTTGATTTAAATTTAGGTTACAAATTCCGTAAGGAATAACCATAGTATAAACAACGTATCTAATCACATTTTAAGATTAAAAAATTTATACACAATTTTTCTATAAATAAAACGCTTTGAATGTTTGACCAAGTAGGTTATCAAGGTTTCATCTATATTTTTTGAAATTTATAGGTCCAATTTCAATTTTGGACTGATAAAAAAACCTGGCTGGTAATTTGTTTAACTGTCCACACGCAACAGATCGCATAGTTAATTTGATCGATCGATCCTGAACGCGACGTGAAGCTTGCTTGTTTATTTATATCACACGAGTCATTTTTAAATTTTCATTCTATTTTATTTATAGCCAATAAACTTTTATTTACTTACATTAGTTTGCATTTAGATCTCAAACAATTTTATTCTTTCTAATTTAATAAAGAGAATCTAAGATTTAATATTTGAGCAGGACAAGACTGAGCCTGCGAGATTTGCGGTCTCTCAGTTACGTCAAAGTAAGAATTATACATTATTGAATGTTGGGTTCAATTGGTTCGTTGATTTCCATATGGTTTAGATGAGCTTCGCTTCCAGTTTAACGGATTATTCTCAGATTAACAAGTATATTTGTGTAGATTGTCTTTATTGTAAAACTTTTGCGCTAACAGGTAATTGCAAGAGTTGCAAGACTGCATCTCGCTACAAGACTAAGACAGAGAGCGCAATACTAAGCCAAGTCTGGTCTTGGTCTTGCATTTGAGCAACACGAGTTTCAGATTACACCGTGCCTATTATCAAATTTAGTGTAGTTAATTTGTCCTGTTAAAGTAAATAAATGTTTTTAACAAAATGCAAAAAATATTGTATAAAGTACATATTTTTAACATACAATTAAGTCGACCTTTTCAGCTCTGTAACTTTATCGTTCATAACTGACGAATTAGAAATCGACTTTGCTATTATTTATTTATTGAGGCCGAAGAGTAAATTGAACTATTTGAATGTTTAATAGCTTCTCTGTTATTCACGAATAAACATTTTATAACATTATTTATAAAAGTAATAAAATCAAGATTCAAAACAATATTATTACTGAGGTATTCTTGTTGGAGTTTATAAGAGATACGCTGGATAAATTAAGTATTATTAAATACTGTGAACTATCAAGCGTGGGTGAGATGATAGCTTTGTAGTTAACGTACTCGCTTCGGATACTTACGAAAGAATCGGAGCTTACGGTGAAGGAAATCATCGTGATGTAATCATAATAGCATGGAGGTAGAGCTTTGTCTAAGATCGTATAGCTAACTACCACCCTCGGGTTGAAAATCTATCCCTAAGCATCTATAGATGTGTTCCGGTAGCTGCAATTGAGAGTCAATCCTTCTAAGCTTGCGTATTTACCATCTCGAATCATATCGTCATTTCACATCGGGTGATTTTGTGGTCAAGCGGTAATAAACCCTCTAATGTATCATTAAAAAAAGTTTCAACACCGCCATATCTATTTTTGCTACAAAGCGCCAGTGCTACTAGCGATGCTGAGTCCCGGTTGAAGAGTGCGTTTGGCATAATATTGGCACACGAACCATTTCCAAGTTATTCCTCTGGAGTAGCAGCCCTGTTATAACTGACGTCAGAACTGCGATCTTATTGAGGTAACATATATAGCTATAAGCTACAGCTACCACTTATGGACTGCACGGCTGTTTGTTATTTCATAACATAAAGTCTTTCAGAAACATCCTAGTTTTAATATAAATGTTGTCGTCTTTTAAACTTTGATGGTTCACACGTTGGATATAAGTTATAAGTGTAAATTCTTTGTTTGTTTATCGTATTTTGTAGGCGAGAATAATTTTGTATTATGCGTTTAATATATCAGTATCAAAACTTGTGTCTTTAATTTTTCTTTATCCATAATAACGACTGTTTTTTTTTAAGTATACCTATTGTATTGTATTGATAAAAAATCACTCCTGTAGTGATACCTGAGGCCATTGTCGCGATGAACGGTATAGATATATAATTAATGGACACAAAGAAATAAAATATATGTAAACAATTATCCTATATCAGATTTGAAGCCACAATAGAAAGACGGTGACGCATAACCAAGACGAAATATGCGTAAAGTCAAACCAGATACCTTAAGGTATAGGAAAATAATAAGGTAAACAAACTATCAAAATGTTATTTATGCATATATGTTTATAAAAATAATTATTAAATAAACGTTGTATCATTTATGAGTAGATATTGTACTCTTCGGTCAACAGCTATTATAATCAATAGCTTACAATGAAACTAAAGCCACTTTACCGCAGAATATGTTGTTCAATTTAAATAATTAAGCTATTAATTCCTCAAATTTTATGCATTGCATGAAATAACTTTTATCTAGTAATATATACCTAGTAATATATATGGGAATTTAACAGACAACATTACGTCATATAAAATGAACGTAATATTTTGTTTTTGAGGTATATTATTAGTGTAGGACGTTTCCTAACGCAATGTCGCTGATGCAAATTGGGCAGATAATGGATGCTTGACTTCAAGTAAACAAAATAGTTAAATTATTATAAAATAAGTAATGTATATTTTCAATCATAAAATGGAAATTGAAACTAACAACTGTGGGATGAATTGTGTAATTTGAAATCGATAAACCCAGATCAAATACATGTTTTTAATGATGGTCGTATAATTAGAGGTTAGAAGATACGATAAGATGAAGTGAAGAAGGAATAAGACATGTATAAACAATTGTGACATCGAGCAACAAAAATGAAAGGAGTATTGAACTTTTTCCGAAAAGGCAGTTACTAAGTAATTAATAATGATTGTTTATATAGCAATTAAAGAAGTTTCATTTGTATCACATGCCCTTATTATATGTACGTGGATTTTTTAAATAGGTAATAGTGTAGGTGGTAGATCCATGCCGAAGCTACTACTGGTTTCAGCATGAATGAGTCGGCTCACTCGGGGTAGTACCACCCTGTCACAGAAAACCGACGTGAAGTAACAGTGCTTGCATTGTTGCGTTTCGTTCGGTCAGTTAGAGCGCCAGATACCCGACTCCCCTCCCCACTTCCTCACTCCTCCTTCTCCCAAACACAGGCTGGCAACGCACTTGCGACTCTTTTGTTGTTGCAAGTGTCTATGGACGGTGGTGATCACTTAACATCAGGTGACCCACCTGTTCGTTTGCCATCTATGATATATAAAGCAAAAAATTAACAATATTATTTAAACTTATTTAAACTACTTTTTGCCTTCGCTTTTATGAATATAGTTTTGACGTTTCATGGAAACGACGTATTTTTGAATTAATTTAGGACTCAATTTTAAATTGTAACTTTATTATTACTCAATACCTAAAATGTTGTGTGTAAGTTTAAAATAAAAAGTACTATTTTGCTAACTTAATATTACGTTTATTTATTATTTTATTTATTATGGATTGTATTACTATACTTTGTTTTGTTTAATATTTATGTTTTAATAGCTTCTGCATGCGACTTAGTCCGCGTGGTTTAGCTACTTTGGGCTAACGCTAACACGCAGTGAAAGCTCTCAACAGGACAAAAAAACGATTTTTCTTCATTGGTGCTCCGCTCCAATTATGATAATAGGTCAGACCTATGAAATTGCCGTTAATTGTACTGGCCATTTCAAATGAAAATAATTTTTGTTTGGCTAAGTATTCTAATTTCAAATTAATTTTATTTTAAAAACATGGAATTCTTGTTCTAAAAGTAGCCATTTGTTTATTGATTAGTGTTACATTTTCATCGCATTTCAATCTTTTTTGTCATCATGGATACGTTAAAAATTCGAGTAATTATGGAATATGAGTACCGTTGTGGCAGCAACGCGGCACAAGCGGCACGCAACATCAACGACGTTTACGGAGCTAGCACTACAAACCAACGCACCACCTGTTATTGGTTTGCTCGCTTCCGTTCTGGGAATTTCGACCTGAAAAATGAACCTCGCGGTCGTCCGAAGACTTTGGTCGACAATGACGAATTAAAGCGATTGTGGAAGCTGATGATACACAATCTACGGCTGAATTAGCAGCAGCTTTCGACTTTAGCGTCAAAACAATATTGGTCCATTTGCGTCAAATTGGCAAGGTAAAAAAGCTTGACAAATGGGTGCCCCACGAACTCAATGATCGCCAGCGCGAAGTACGCGTCGAGACGTGCCTTGCACTGCTCAACAGACACACAAATGAAGGAATTTTGAACCGCATTGTTACCTGCGATAAAAAATGGATTCTGTTTGATAACCGCAAGCGCTCAGCAAGTTGGTTGGATCCTGGTTCAGCACCTAAACAATGCCCTAAACGAAAACTTACTCCTGGAAAAGTGATCGTCACTGTTTGGTGGTCTAGCGCCGGTGTGATTCATCACAGCTTCTTACCAAACGGGGTGAGCATTACTGCAGATGTATACTGTGAAGAACTGAACACAATGATGGAGAAGCTGGCACATCTCCAACCAGCATTGGTCAATCGCTCGTCTCCGCAGCTCCTGCACGACATCGTGCGACCTCATACTGCACAGCAGACGGTCTCCAAGTTGCAAGAACTGGGGTTGGAAGTTCTCCGTCATCCGCCCTATTCAACATAACTCCTTGGCGGGAAAAAAATTCAATGCCCGAGAGGCAGTACAAAATGCCTTTGAAGAATTTGTTGCCTCCCATCCAGCTGATTTCTTTAAGAAGGGCATCAATAAACTGCCACTGCGTTGGCAAAGATGCATTGATTGCATGGGTGATTACTTCGATTAATACAAATAAAAAATACATGAAAAAAATTCGTTTAAATTTTTTCATACAAAACGGCAATTTCATAGATAAAGACCTAATATATAGCCTATAGCCTTCCTCGATATCTGAACTGAACACTGAACAAATTTTTCAAATCGGACTAGTCGTTCCTGAGATTAGCGCGTTCAACCAAATAAACAAACCCTCCAACTTTATAATATCAATATAGATTAATGTTTTACATTATTTTATTTTTTTAATAATGCAATTTGTATTTGACAGTTTATATGCTGGTGATTTATGTCACATTTACTAGTTTTGTTTTACTTGTTTATCCTAAATACCCTGATTCTACTGGACCATGGACATGGACCATATCCATCCAAAGCTACCTACAGGACATTACTATTAGCAATAATGTCGCCTTTTTTACTAAATATAAAATATATAAAATCTTATAATATAATGGTGTATAATAAAGACTAAATAAAAAAATCAAAAAAAAAAACACGCCTTTTAACATAAAGCCATATCTAACTACGCCCTTTTTTTGCATTTGGCACACGAATTAAACAGACAGAGAGCGAAGGTTATTTATTTCTAGACATAATTTTAATAAATACCTACTAATAGCTCAATCACATCAATATGATTTTTAAGTTTTAATATCGCCTATCTCATGAAAAATAGGATAAAGAAGCTGAGCTTTATTTCATACAGATACTTGTAGTTCAAAACATGAATATTTGAATCGTCTACTTTATAATATGTTAAATTTATACACTAATGTGCTTTTATTTTTTATAAAAAATATCACATTTTCAGTTTTATATTCTGGTACGTTGTGGCACGTGAAAGTGGAGCTTTAGCGGTGAATATCAAATATTCTGGCGGTTGTATCTGGCGCGCTATTTGGTCATAGCTTAATGTCAGAAATGGGTATATGCGACTGGGAGACAAATTATACAAGACAAATTGTGATACGTTCGGAGTTAGGGTTTATGATTTTTTGCATACAATACTTTGGAACTATTTTTGCAATTGTTTTATTAAAAATCAAGAACAGTTTTTTCTTTTAGAACGTGGCTACCTGTTGGCCTTACGGGCCTTCACAGCTTCCCCGGGCTTTGAAATGCTTTTTTTTTCGAACTGACTACGCTATTGACCTAGCAAGGTTTTAACAACTTCACCGGACTACTAAGGCGAGCGCTTAAGGCACTCAACCGATTTTATTTGACATCTAGCTCAAGAGTGCACACCTCGGCTTGGGCTGTTGCCTGATACATGCAATTCGCGACCTATCTGAACTAATCTAAGCTAAGCTAACTATTCATACATATATGAGTTGGTGAAACATATATGTGTACCAAGCATACATACCTCAACAACTCTTATATATATTTCATATCGGATAATTTTCTAAACTATTTCAGTTTGATAAGGGAAAAAATAAAACCCTTCCACTTGCATGTGTAAGCGTGTATGCGTGCACGTGTGTGGAGGTGATATGTGTAATGTTGTCGCAGTGATGTAAGATTTCGTATGACTGTATCGCTCGAGCAGCGCACTCAAGGGCTCCACGCTGAGGGAACGGACCTAGGCTTGAGCCGCTGCCAGGGGGTCCTAATCTGGTGTGTGGGAGCGAAATTGACCCCCAGACCATGGTGGCGTGATCTGTGGTTACGCGGGCGTGGTCGTAAACACGCTCTGTTTGGAGAGACGGGCTGGTACTGATCGTTCACTGCCGTTATTTCATCGGGAGGGTCGGTAAAATATGTCGCGGACGGCTTTGAAGTGCTTCTGGAACTCAAGTGAATGGTAACAAGCTCGAAGGTGCTAAAGTAGCACGAACCTTTTTATATACCTACTTTGTCGCTGTACGCAAGCTGAACTCTTTTAATCTCAGACATTTCGTTCAAAGCACGTCTTGTTCTTAGTTTTTGTTGTAATAATTTTATAAATGTACGCTGAGTTCATAACTAAAACGAATGGGCACCGATTAGGTTGTACCATAAGTTAATATTCTATGCATAAATATTTTTTTATATGAAATTATTATTATATTTGAATCCGAGTTATTAGGTATATCCTGATTTCACTTTTTAAGTATAAAAAAACTCAAGAGACTACAGCAGTGCTTATGGATATGAGATTTTTTTTTAAATATTTTCGCCAGTTATTTAATATTGAAACGATAGTTGGCATAGTAGAAAATGTTTACTTCTCGTTACACTGTATTGTTACTAAAGAGAGTAGTTTTGAAAACATTTAAAAGAAGCGATAATAATCTTTCTTATCTATCCATATGATAAGAGTGTAAACTTAATGTGTCTGTACGTTTTAGATTTTTGTAAAAAAAAATGTTGCAGTTGTCTTAGAATAAGTAATAAAATATATTTCAATCATTTTTAGAAATGTCTGTCTGTCTGTTTGTATGAACACGCATCACTGCTAAAGTACTGCATGATAAAACTACTCCAAGAAAATCATAAAGCATATCCTCAGGTAACATTTAGTCTCAGTTTCATTAAAATCGGTTCACTCTATCAAACGTTATTGTAATTTGAATGACGACGCGACTTAAGTACGAGAGAAAAGTCGATAAGTACATTCAGATAATTTTTATTAGTCACTGTTTTTTTTAATTATGTACCACGCGGACGGAGTCGCAGGCTCAGCTAGTATACAATATAAATCAAACAATGCGTGCTATACTGAGCTCGGTCAATGACATCGTGAAGAAATAAAAAATTATTAATCTATTCCTTCTATGCTTTAAATCTCCTTGACAGAACGCAAGTGCCAGCCAGTAAGTACTACGGCGTCTGCTAGTACGTACTTAACTCACTGCAATATTTATTTTAATATTATCTTCTTCTATACATATAATAAGAATGTAAATTTAACGTGTCCGTACTTTTTCGATTTTCGTGAAAAAAATTATTGATGGTGTCTAAGAATAAGTAATAGAATACATTTCAAACAATTTTAGTATATAACTGTCTGTCTGTCTGTTTGTATGAATACGCATCACTGCTAAACTACTGGGTTCATAATAACCTTCTATAAGGAAATCATAAAACATATTCTCGGGAGTAACTTAGTCTTTGTTTTATTAAAATCCGTCCACTCTATCAAAAGTTATTGTAATTTTAATGGCGCCGCGACTTAAGTATGAGAGAAAGTAGATAAGCAAATGGACTAAATACGTTCAGATGACTTTATTAGTCATTATTTTGTACACCAGGTTCCACGTGGACGAAGTCGGGGGCACACAATTCATAACAGAATTTATGTCATATTGGTCTGTCTATCTGTAATCCTCTATGAGTTTAAAAAGGAATCTCAAAATCTCGCTTATAAATTATATAACTGTTATATGAAGTCAAATAAAAGTATTTTCTACGTATAAAGAAAACAGAAACTCCTCATGTGTCAAGTTCTGTACAACTAAGAAACAATTTGTGATACTTTTCCTTATAGTCCAGGAAGCGGATAAAGGAAATGCTCTTGCTTATTCATGCCACGAAGCGATCGTATCTGAAGTCAGACTAAATTTAATTAACATTTTACCTGCTGATAGCATTCGTGGAGTTCCTCTGTATGTTCGTTTGACATGATGCGACAGTAGTACGAGATACCTCAAAGTTTTGTTACTAACAGTATAACGTAAAATGGTGGCATAGATATTAAAAGAAATCGAATAGCAAAGGTTGGTACTTTTGACAGTGGAATATAGATTCGTTGTTCGTGGTTTGAACTTCAACAGTGTACCGACAGAATCTTTAAAAATTCGCGCATATTTAATCATTGAAGTCGGTGAAGGTAATGTTAATTTCTTGATGTTTGGAATTGTCAATATGTTTTGGCTGATTTAGTGATTAAACGTGTATCTTCCCACAGGAAAAGGCTTTTGGGTTATTAGCAATGCAGTGCGTTTGTTTAGGGTCAATATAAATTACATTTTACATAAGTTTTTTTATTACTACAACATTATGAAAACGAAAATAAAATGAAGCGAGTTCATTAAGATCTTCTTTTTTATACCTTATAACGTTTAAACACAATCTCAGCTAACATTAGATGACGAAGTGGCCTGAGGTGGTATTATATACTAAACTTAAAGGAGGTCTAACTCTCAAGTTCAGTTTCCAGAACGTAAATACACTATACTAGGGTTTATTCTCCGTCCGTCTGGCTAGCTACCATTCTCAAGTTGAAAATTTAAGCAAGCACCTATACCTGCTCCTGTCGGCTTCTTCTGGTAGCTGCAGTTTAGAGCAAGTCTCCTTCTAGGTATAGCGTGTTTACGATCTTAGACCACATCAGGTGAGATTGTGGTCAAATTCTAAAACGTAAAAAGTGTTTGAAATACCTGTAAGTGCTTTTCAACAGACGGGCTATAGTTTCATCGCTTTGTTTTGTTTCAACAAAAGCTCCTAACTGCATGATGTGAATATACGTCTATCGACGCGGTATCTTAACGAACTACCACAGGGTAATTATCATCTTTATTTAGATGTTAAATATGAAACAACTAGCTTCTACCCGCGACTACGACCACGTGGAATAGTTACTGTGGGCTAACGCTAACTCGCAGCGGAAGCTCTCAAAAGGAAAAAAAAAACGATTCTGAAACATTCTTCATTGGTACTCCGCTCCATTTGGTATTGGCGCTGATATATACCAGGTGAAAGGTTAAACACTCACAGTATTTTAGAATATGACACTTCATGGTCACATTTAAGACATAAAATAATAATATTAAAACAAATACTAATAGACAACAAAGAGAACCGAAGGTGAAGTTTTTCTAAGAATTTCAAAATTATGAATAATAACTTAAATAAACCTAGGTTGAATGACCGGTGATAAAACCTGCGAGCGGCTACTCGGAGTTAATAACTTGCGATAATAAAACGGACAATAAACCCTTTTACTTATTCAAACTTCGAAAAACGAGCCTTTGTTAGTTGGTTGGCTTCACTTTCAATTCCCTTTCACTTCCATTTCACCCGAAGATCGTTGACACTGTGTTTTATCATACACGCTTAGAAGATTGAGTACAATTTTTGTATGTTTCTAGATAATTTGATCAAATATTAAGCACCCCTTTTTTTAATTGATTTAATACGCGAATCGAGTGCAAAGTGTCCTCCATAAATATTCCTACTGTCTAAACATTCACCTGGTATATATATAGCTTTTCTCGATATATGAGCTATCTAAAACTGAAAAAAAAATTCAAATCGGACAAGTAGTTCCTGAGATCAGCGCGTTCAAGCAAACAAACTCTTCAGCTTTATAACATTAAGTATAGATATAATTGAAACTCTTTACATTAACTCAATATTCAACAATATTAACTAAATCACAAACCCACTCGTCTAATATCCAAATATAATCTAATATCATTCCACTCCTTGCTATTATCGTATATTATTACACAGACATAATTGCGGTATAGGCTAACGATTTATTGGAAAATGTGTTGAACTTTGGCTGGAGAATATCATAATATTCGATTAGTGGTAATAGTAGCGAACTTTATATAATTTTATTAATATTACGTTGACGCTCACAAATAGTTATTGCTATAAATTTAATTAATTTTTAGTCAATACTTCTCAATCTTCTCATTTACGGAGACATATTACTTTGAGAACATTGTTTTTTTCACTAAAGTTAAAATGGAGTTTTATTTTTTCTTTTGTAATTATTTACTTCTTTCACCAACGTGTCTAAAACTTGCAACATTATTGATGTTGTCTGAAGGTGCTGGTTTCAGGATGCGGTATAGGAAAATTTGCGGACTCACCGGTCTGGATGATGCGGGTTTGTATGTATGGACTTCACGTGGACGGGGCGAATAATAAATATTTTCGACACTCTATTTTTGTCAGCGTCGGCAAGGTTCATTCCCTAAGTTCACAATTTTACTAGCGATAAATCTAATACGCGTTGTTGCGTTTGGTTGCGTCCGCAATCAAGATGGAAGACAAAGTGATAGGAAGGAAGGGGATAGAGGTGGGCGGAAGGGTAGGATTGTGTGTTCGGAAATGTATAGACGAAATACGCGCCAACAAGTATACTTGCAACAGTATCGCGTCGTGAATAATCGGTTCACGAACTGTAAACGCCTATGTGTATCAACGAGATACTAAATTATCTAAAATGAAACGCGATCGAAACCAAAAAATCAGAATTAAGCGGTCTTTTACTTAATTAACAGTTTATTAATCTTGAAAAACGTTGAAATGAAAAAAAAATTTTTTTAGATAGATCACATGATTTATTCATTATTTGTTTACTTTGAGCTAAACAATTTACCCATTATGTACAAATTTATTCTTATCAACTATAAATATTTTGTAACAATAAGCAACAATATCAACTGCGTTCCTTATGATACTAAAAAATAAAAAACTTATACACAATATATTATATAATCACAAACATTGAATAATTTATACTTTGTAGAATGCATCAAATTTGTTTTTTTTTTTGAGGGTCAGATGCACAAAAAAAAACTCGAATTTTAGTCTTAAGTTCAGTTTATTTGTTTTAAGACGCATGGAACCAATGATATTATAACTAAAAAGATCAATACGTCATAAGCGCTTCGATAGCGCCTTGTTTAAAACTCGGCTAATTAGCTTATTTTTTTTATTTTTGACTGCCCCGTCAATCCGCCTGTATCTAAGCAACATATAACTATTTCTTTTTCACCACTAATGTTGAGAATATGCCATCTTACTTCCACATTTTATCTAAGACTGTGACGTTACAATATTACTTTACGTATGTGTGCGTTTCGTGCCATTTCTTTTGTCAAAATATCATGTAGGTAACGTATCTACAACAGCTTTTTAGTTATAATATCATTGTATGGAACAACATAAAGTATGGAGGTCTTAAACCTATTAAATTAAAATATAAATACCGGATGCAGCTTACCTTCTTATGATCACAAGCATGTGGTTGTATTATGTAAGTAACCAATAAAATAAATAAGTGCATTTTTATAACACACGCAACTATTATTAGTAACAGAGATGTAATTTAAAAACACTTTGTCCCTTTATTGTAATCATATTTGCTTTCTTTTATTTGCTTTTGACATGTATCAAATATGACATATAAATGTTACGTTAATGCATGGTTTCTTTAGACTAGCGGGCCCGGCGGACGTTATTCCGTTCTGATAATAAGAAAACCTAGACAAATATATACCAAAACCTTCCTCGTGAATCACTCTATCTACTGGTGAACCACAAGAAACTACGTATTCAGTAGTTTTTGAGTTTATCACGAACAAACAGACAGATATACGTGGTAGAGTACTTTGTTTATAAAATATATATTGATAATGATAAAAGAATATTGATATTCAATTCTGTCCGTTCAAGAAACATTATATATTATTATATATGAAGTAGCTTTTGCTCACGGCTTTGCTCGCATTATTGTAGATTTTATTTATCCCTCGAGAACATTATACTTTTTTGGTTGAAATTGTACCCTATATTTTTTTTTATCCCTGACAACGTGTGTACAAACCGGTCATGATGATCGGCTAAGTAGTTACGACGTGAAAGTGTAACAAAGAAATAAGCTCATTTTCGCATTCATAAATATTAACTAAGGATAAAATAAGTAATATGCGATAGTTATTATTTCCATCATTTTTTAGTAACGAACAACAATGCGTGAGACTGGTGGCTAAAGCTTACCTAAAAGTAAGTAAATTATTAAACGTCACCTGATATAACGTAAGTGTATTTCAAGTAACCTCTAAGTAAGAAAGAAATTAAGTACTATACTTATTATTGTTTGAAAAATGCTACTAGCAACATAGATGAAACTATATATTTTTTATTTGCTATTACATTCATAACAAAAGTTTCCTATATATAGTAGTTCAAGTTTATCTCTCAAAGTTTGATTAATTATTTTATGTCTAAGCGAGTATGTTGTCCTATTATTATCGCAAGGAACTTTATGAATGTTTGACATATGTAACACATATTAATGTACTCAATTCTAATTTCACGTTCTTATTTTATTAATACATATTATATTAGGGTTTTAAATGTAGTTTTAATTAAATATAGAATTTATGTTATGCTGAAAAAAAAATTGATTGTCTGTAAAGTCGGTTTACGGACGATAATTCTACGTGATAACTTCATAAGAAAATATTGATGAAAAATTGTATACTTTTATTAATTGAATTGAATTATTATCACTGAATTATCATTGTGTACTGCCGCTGTCTCTCTTCTACTCGTATGCATGCGTCACAAGCCGAACCCTTAGGCCGATCGCGCCTCTCTATCGCTTGAACTCTCGATTCAGGCCGAACGTGAAATTGAGTCATGATTTTTCGTGCATGCAGCCGGCGTTCATCGATTTATAACACGTTATCACTTCAAAAAGAAAGAAATACAAAAAGAAGAGCCTACTAGGAGAGTGAAGAAGACTATGCAAGAAATTTATCTAAGTAAACGAATGAGAAATGAAGAAATCTATCAAAGAAGCAAACTATACGTGGGCCAAAAAATTGCAAAATTTAAATGGCACTGGACGAGGGACATTGCGCTCAGATTACCGAAAACCAAAGAGTTTTTCTAGCGAATCCCACCAGAAGACAACGTAATCTAACCCACCTTTAAATTAAAAAAAACCCTGATGAGGATTGCAAGAAGACTGAATGCAAAGCAGTGCACGATCAGTCGTTATAACGGTCTTTGGTAGAGACTGCCGTCCAGTGGTGGACCTCTTTTCGATAAATTGATGGACTAATACAACCGATGGTATATATTAAACCTAATAATTTTTTTCATCAGTTATTTCCTTTATTATTATTCTGTACACTCTCATACAACGACTGTTGGAAAATTTAGCTTGATTTATATGAAATTGTTTATCTCAAATTTCTTCACTAATAAACATACTGTCATAAAAGAAGGAACGTATTTAAATTTTGATCTGAATTCCAACACGCACCTAAGCAATACATTGACTAGGTTTAATACGCGAATATCTATTTATAAAATCTATGTACTTACTACATAATTTACAATTTTTTATGTATATATCTACACTGTGGTAATATCAGATACATTTCGTTGAGTTAAATTAGCATGTATGTAACAATGCACAATAATTTTGTACTTTACAAAATATAAAACATGATAGTATATTGCGTTTATTAGACAGTCACTTATTTATTGGGATATTTTTTTATATAAACTATTTACTAAGAACGATTCATTTATACACCTATCTAATAGGTTTCGATTAACTAGCTAAAATTACTGCTTAACTGCAATAATTACAAGCATACACATTTTATTAAATAAAGATTACAATTGAAAGCAAAGCAAAAGCGTTTTTTTATTATTCTTTCTTCACATTTTTTTTAAATATCACTAAATGTAAAAGAAAATGATCCGTTAGGCTTAAATGCAATTTTATGATTATTTTGTTGCATAAATCATATTCAGGGCGTTGAATGGGGATATACAATTTTTATTCCGAATAGGGGTGTGCGAATAGTATTCTTAATTACATAGAAAAGCGATATTCATTCCAGTTTTAAAAATAAAGATTCGAATGGTACAATGAATTTAATTATTCAAACTGCAAATGATTTGTATTGTGGGTATTGTTCGAATCACACACCATAAGCCTACAAAAGACCCACAGCAGTGTGCAGTTAAAAAAAATCGCTAGTATATAGGGTTCGAACCAGCCGATACTGAATTAACATTCCACCGGTAAAACACTCAAAAACCACGACTCAATAATTGGAACAGTTCACTTTATTCAAACTATTCGAATCGTTAAAACTGGATGACTCGAATTATTAGATTCGTCAAAGATTTATTCGAATATATAATACTAGCGGGCCCGGTAGACGTTGTCCCGCCCTGATTATGAAAGAATCCTTGACAAATTATATACTAAAACGTTTCTCATCAATCACTCTATCCACCGGTGAAAACCGCATGAAAATCCGTTCGGTAGTTTTTGAGTTTATCGCGAACAGACAGACAGACGCGGTAGGGGACTTTGTTTTATACTATGTATAAACTATTATTAGTGTTTCGGAAAATTTCAGAATAACTCCTTACGTTTACTTACATAGTAATGATATGTGTAAAGTAATTATTCTATATGAATTTGAAATTATAAAATTTTGAGTACAAAAATTAAAGGTATTTAATCCCGGTCTAATGTTAAATTTTTTTTCATTACAATATCATACATACAAATTCTGAATAATTCGCTTGCCCATATTAATTCATTTTCAACTTTCCACGTACTTATTTGCCGATGAAAATCGGCAATATTTATTCGCTAAAAATTCCCGGAATACCTTGATGGGGTATGGATAACATCGACGTTGAATATAGAATTTATCCCACTAACGTATTTCTCTTTATAAATTTTTGGCTGCAACAAAATTATTTTCTAGCCAGTCGCTAACAATCTTTAACGAATAACATATGTACTGATTTAACCATTTTCATAGAGTTCTGAATTTATTTAAACATTAAGTAGATTTCATAACACACATTGGAACTTTGGCTAACGAAATAATCTTTGGAATTAACGTGAGGTGTTGATTCGACATATCGCATGTAATGAACGATGGCACATTTTAAATCACAAACATAAGAAATATACTTCACGGTAACGTAAAGTACAAGGATATAGTTTTATTGTGTAGGATATATGACTGGAAGCGTCAATTACACGTTTACGATAGTTTCGTTGGTAACGTTTGTATTATTGTAGCACAAAACAGCACGAGGCATGGCGTAAGCTGGAGGCTTGTGGCGGAACCGCCAGTCTTGCCGGCTGCTTGAACACGATCCGCCCTGGATGCGCTCTCACTGAAGTCCCTTGATCTCGAGTAGCCTTTCAGCTTTTCACTTTGAACACTCTCTTCATTGCTTCGCCAGTACACTGTGGCTATTGTGGCAAGACACTGAAAAAAAAAATTCTTTTTCATTTACTGCATTCATAATATAAATATCTTAATAACAATTTTCTATCCGTGCTTAATATTATACAGCTAGAAGGTTTGGTTGAACGCGTTAATCTCAGGAACTACTGGTCCGATTTGAAAGATTCTTTCACTGTTAGATAGCTCATTTATCGAGGAAGGCTATATATCATTACGCTAAGACCAATGGGAGCGGAGCACCAATGAAGAATGTTTAAAAATCTTATTTTGTTCTTTTGAGAACTTCCGATGCGTGTTAGCGTTAGCCCAAAGTAACTATTCCACAATAAATAAAATGATAGAGATCTATCTGCCCTTGTGTGCGCATCACTCAAAAATTATTGGATATATTTCTATCATTATATTATGTATCTTACTTCTCAGGCACCTGGTTCTTATCTTAAAGAAGACTAACATGATAACTTCGTTTATATAACGTTTTAAGAACCTGCGACTATTATAAGAACAACGAGTCGCTGAACTTAGCGATGTCCATTTTTTCACCGTGTTGTAAGCGGTGTGGCACCGTATTTTTCTTGAGTCTGTTTCGAATATTTTGAAATACAGTACGGAATGTGTTATGAAACATGCTAAATACAAGACTACCGATTCTACGTCAAATAATGAGATTTTTCTTTTCAATTATTGTATATAGAAACTACATGTTTATTTTTCAAATTAATTTCCTCTCATTTATATTTAGACCTTAGAGAATGTAGCTATTATGTAGATGAAATTAAATGTAAATTATACCATATTAATATCGATAATCGAATCGACGACTACTGTAATATAATATGGTTATCTCTAAACCAAACTGCCATCGAAAAAATTGCATAATGAGCAAATGTACTACGTCATCGATGTAATATGATTACTTCTGTAATCAAAATGAAAAATACTTTTTTTTTTCAATTTAGACGCTAAGAAGTCGTTTATGGACGTCGAAACTACAACCGGTTCGGAGAACAACCTAATCATCCAGAAGAATCAGCAAGAAACTAGATCGGGTTTATCTTTTTAACATACATATATTTAAAATACATTTTCGTTACAATCGTTTTAGGTGGACGCACAGAGAGACGTGTCAATTCCGATTCCAGTTATAAATTTTGTTTATCAAACAAATGTTGGTCGCAAAAATTGTAATAAAGCTTACTTTTAATTTGAGGTCTCCTTTTCTAAAATGTTTCTGCTTCACTTTGAAATCCAGTCCTAAAGTGGTTGTCTCCAAGCCATCCTCATGCGACTGATGAATGGCGGGAAGGAGAGCTGCTTGCGGCGCCGGTTCTCCATTGATATACCAGGCCAGCCTTGTAGCTGGTCGTGAACGACCCGACGTGCAGTTCACTTGCACCCGATCCCCAATCTGATACCGTATCTTGGAACCGGTAATCGTTGGGCCATGATCTGGTAAGGCTATTGGGACAAGATTGATATAACTCTAACATGTAACCAACTCTAAATATTTATTACTTCTTCTATCAATTGTTTATCTCTTACTTCAAGGGTTATCTTGTGAGGTATTAAATTTGTCTTAACATTATACTGTCGTAACATAACTGTCGATTTTGGCAATAGCGACCAGGATCACTTACTGTTTTATTTAGTCTGTAAGTGAAACGTATTTCTATCTGAAAATTTACAAGCGAAAAATGCTCAAATTAGAGTACCTTACATTTTATTTTTGAAGATTGTTTACTTTTTAAGATTTCCATGCTTATAACCTAATTTCCGTGTTATTCGACGCTCAAATGCGCTAACTACCTTCTGAACGAGTTGTGTCTATTCTTTTCACTTTTCAGAATATAACCTCCAGTGGCCTCCAGTTGCAAGTTACGATTAAGTTATACACACTTATGGGTTAAGTCGAGGTATTGAACAATGATTCTGTTTTTGAAATAACTTGTATACAACTTTTACGCGAACGCGCAATTATACCCGAGTGGTATGTGACTATGTGTGTCTATTTTATAGCCTGCATGGCTTGATCAGTGTTAATATATGAAGTGTAGTTAGAATGTTCCTGATTATGGGAGATTATATTTTATTTCAATACGACGTGTGCAACGTGTAATTTACGTGCTATTACTCAATAGAATATCTGTTTCTATAATATACTTAGAAGATTTCAATGTTTTTTTTTTTAAATTGTATTAATCATTTTACTTGTTAATATAAATACACTACTTCTGAGATGATAAATTAATTACCTTTGTGGTAAACGAATTGTCATTACTGTCGTTTTTATTTCAACAAAAAATATACAAAACGCAATAAACTAATGGTGTTTCCATCTTCAAATTGAATTCCACGTTGCGTTTCGCATTAGTGACAGCGTTGTAACTCCATTTTAAATACTTAATTAGACCTTTTCAATTTCACAGAAAGTTGTTTATATTTATAATGTAGATTAATTATATAGAACAAGTAAGTAACGTTTTTTATAAATATAACAATAGACATTATCTTTCAGATTTTCAAGTCAATTAGTTTTTGAGTTTTCAATTTTTTTTCTCGAACTGACTACACTATTGACCTAGCAAGGTCTTAACAGCTTCACCGGACTACTTTAGTTTTCAATGTTTTCAAAGGATATTCCAGCATACTTTACAGGTAAATTCAACTCAAATAATTCTTACTTCTACATAATATAAGAAAGTGATCACAATACAGCCCTAAATAAACTCGCAAAAAGACACGTAAAAAGGGAATAACAAAAGTTATAAAAAGTATGCCTTACCCACTATAATCATATCTGCGTGATCAGACACTGTTGGGAAGAGCGGTCTCTCGCCCGAAACTTCACAGCGGTATCGACCGCCGGTCTCCAGTACAGCCGGTGACAATGTGACGTTCGCTCCATTCGCACTCGATTTCTAAAATTATTAAAAATGATTAAAACTCTACAATACAAAAGATGTTTACATTCTGTTAATGTTTAAATTTTATCTCATTACCATCAGTATCTATACGTCTATAGGTATAATAAGAATGTAAATATGACGTGTCTGTAATTTTTAGATTTTTGTGAAAAAAATTGTTGCAGGCGGTTTGGAATAAGTTATAAAATACATTTCAATCTTTTTGGAAATGTCTGTCTGTTTGTTTGAACACGCATCACTGCTAAAGTACTGCGTTCACGATAAAACCTCACCAAGAAAATCGTAAAGCATATCATCGAATAACATTTTGTTTTGGTTTTATTAAAATCAGTTCACTCTATCAAAACTTATTGTAAGTTTAATGACGACGCGACTTACGTACGAGACAAAAGTAGATAAGTGGACTTAATACATTCAGATGATTTTATTAGTTGCTGTACTTTTACATTAGGTTCCACGCGGAAGGAGTCACGGGCGCAACTAATAACTGATAAATTTGTAATTTTACAGAAATTAACTTCAAAATTTGGTTATATCTTTAATAAGTTTGGATACTATGGTTTATTTTCATTTGTAAGCCTATTTGCGCTTACTTTAGAAGACCTGAATACGTATATGGATATAACAATTTCATTTAGGTTATAAAATGAAAAAAAAATGTTCCATTCACCTGCATCCACTCATGTCTTCTTACTTTATAATTTACATTATCTGAATGTTTTTAGGGCAATTTATTGTAACGTGTTACTGAATAAAAACGGTATGTAATCTACTATATACATAAAATAATATGGGTATGCTGTTGTATGCACATCACCCTAAAACTACAGCACAGACTGCGATTTTTTTTAAATCTTTACTGCTTAGTCACTTGTCCTTAACTAAAAAAATGTATCATGATATCTTCACTACATATTATAAAACAAAGTCCTTTGCCACGTCTGTCTGTTCGCGATAAACTCAAAAACTACTGAACAGATTTTCATGCGATTCACCAGTAAATAAAGTGATTCATGAGGAAGTTTTAGGTATAGTATACAATTTTATATATATTAAATAATAGTATATAATTTGTCAAGGTTTTTTTATTGTCAGGGCGGGATAACATCCACTGGGCTCGCTAGTTATCTACATCTTCTTCTTCTTCTATATACCTACATATAATAAGAATGTAAATCTAACGTGTCTGTAGTTTTTCGATTTTCAAGAACAAAAATCTTGCAGGTGTCTAGGAATAAGTAATAAAATACATTTCAATCATTTTTAGAAATGTTTGTCTATCTGTCTGTTTGTATGAACACGCATCACTGCTAAAGTACTGCTGGGTTCATAATAAAACCTCAAAAAAAAAAATGTGTGCGTGTACTAGTGTACACACGTAAGAAGTGAAACTTGTTTAAGGCCTTATTTTTCGCAAAATGATCTATATGCAACTTTCCAGAAATTGGTTAAAAAAAAAAAAAAAAAAAACAACCCTTTCTTTCTTTATGGCAAACAATTTCATTAATATATTAAAAAATAAAGTTAAATTAGATAAAGTTTAAACAAAGGTATTTTATTATCATAGACACGAATACAAACAAGATGGCGCGTAACGGAAAAATGTGACGGTAAATTTTTTCCAACGCCGATAAAGAAGTTTCACTTCAAAAGTTATTGTAATTTGAATGACAGCTCGAGTTAAGTACGAGAGATTTTTGAAGTTATACTTCTTTAGGCGCGTTATGAAAAAATGATGAGAGTGAAATTTTAATATTTGTGACACAAAATTAACAGTGTGAAGCTGTCTGCTTAACCGCTCATTAAGTCTCGAAAAAAAAAGCTACCAACAAAATAGAAATTGAACCTCGATATTAGTCGCGCATGTTGGTACGCTCGTCGTTTTTTTTTTGTCGTTTTTTTCTACAAACGTAGATTAAGGCGAAAGATAAAATTTTTGAACAGATTGTTATCTTGTTACGCCAAAGAAGTATAACTTCTAACGCGTGTACATAAGTACACACACACTTTTTTTTTCTCAAACTGACTACGCTATTGGCCTAGTAAGGTCTAATAGCTTCACCGGACTACTGATAATCTATACTACTATTATAAAGCTGAAGGGTTTGTTTGTTTGCTTGAAGTCATTAATCTCAGGAACTACTTGTCTAATTTGAAAAATTAGTGTTAGATAACTCATTTATCGAAGAAGGCTAAGACCAATGGGAGCGGAGCACCAATGAATAATGTTTCAAAATCAAGTTTTTCTTTTCTTTTTGAGAGCTTCCGCTGCGTGTAAGCGTTAGCCTAGAGTAGCTATTCCACTCGGACGAAGTCGCGGGCAGATGCTAGTTAAATATAAAACTGTTACAGTTTTAGAAAAATACTGTATTTAGTTTACTACGCTTTCAGTGAAATGTATTTTTTTATAGTGTAGGTTGTTGTAGCACTGCGGTTTGAATCTACGATTTTTTTTTATTATCAGGACAGATCAACGACCGCCGTGCTTGCTAGTTTATTAATAAAATTTATTAAAGTTGTATAAAATATGGAGTAATTTTCTCGATCTGCATACAGTTCCACGAAACTCATATATTCAAGTTACAATTATTTAATTAGTCTATTAAAAATAAAATAGTTTTATACAGTGTGGAAGAGGAACACAGGTAAAGTTGCCTAATTGTTATGTCGTCATTAGCTGAGTCGCCCGCAGCGCTCGCTCTTGCAGTGGAGTACGCTTCACGTGTTTTTTTGGTGCTCCCTTAAATGAAATTTTATTCTCAAAGGATAAAATTGAAAAATACCCCGCGGTCATTTCCACGTAAATTGGTTCACCTGCACATATTTACACAGCCACAAGTTCACATATATAGTTTCGTTTATTTTAAATTTTAATTTTTGTTATTCCTCTCTATATTTTAAAATATTATCAGTAATTTTTAATATTCATATACATTATAAATACTCTGGTAATGGGCTAAAAATATTAAAATAGAGATAATACAATCATATATTAAATTCATGTTTTATTGTAATAATAATTAATACTGATCATTATTAAAACAAATAGTAAAATGTGATGACGTCATTTTTCTGCTGTTGATTAGGGGTCATTCAAGTATTACGTAAGCAATAATGGGAGAGGGGGATCCTTGGTTTGCATATTTTTGATGACATAGGGGTTGGGGGGTCTGGACGGTGATTACGTCAGCATTATTTATTTACTGAATTAGAACAGATTTGAATATACGTATATAAATGTTTACGTAATTATGGGGGGAGGGTTAAGAGCATTGCTTATTTTTGCTGACGAGGGGGAGGGGGCGGACAGAAATTACAAAAATTCTGCTTACGTAATATTTGAATGGCCCCTTATGCGTTTTACGTTATTAGTGTTAAGAACGATAACGACTGGCCGGTGTTATCGCAATGTGTGAACAAGGACGCATTATGCAACAACCAGCAAATGTGAGAAAGGGGCAGCACTTCACCACACACGCCCTTAAAATTTCAATACGAATATTCATTGTTATCAATTTCAATACGATATAAAACAGCATATTGCCTAACAGCTAAATAATTGACAACAGTTTATTATTATAAATAGCGTAATTATTGATATAGTAACTGCCGTTGTTGACTATAAACAGTTTTTGTACTAGTCGTGACTAAGAAAAAAGTCGAGGCAGTCATAAGAACTGCCGACAGAGCTGAAAATTCAAAACAAAGGAATAACTGTGTTCTTATTTGCAATTTTAAATTAGTTATAGTCAGTTAAATGATTCATAATTTAAATTTCATAATTTGGAAACTGAAATTATTAATATCAGTCTGGTCTCACATCAATTGCCACTACGAGCAATAATTATATATAGTTTATCAATCAATCAAAGATATGAGGGGCGGCACAAGCTCAATACAAAATATCAGTATTACATGTACACAGGCTGCCATACTACGCGTCGTTAGTCTAACGCAAGCGCAATACGTCTCGAGTATGTCGAGGTCATCGGTGACGATTCACTAACATGTCGAAGTCATTGGTGATACGAACCCGTAAGTTTTTCTGCTACCAAATAAATGTATTTTTAAATCACTCAACACGGTTAAAGAATTTTCACTTCAAAAATGATCTTGAAATCTATATTATCTATATTAATATTATAAAGAGGTAAAGTTTGTGAATTTGTAGGGTGTAATCTCAGGAACTACTAGTCCGATTTGAAAAATTATTTCAGTGTTATATAGCTCATTTATCGAGGAAGGTTATAGGCTATATATCATCACGCTAAGACCAATAGGAGCAGAGCACTAATGAAGAATGTTTCAAAATCGTTTTTTTTCTCCTTTTGAGAGTTTCCGCTGCGTGTTAGCGTTAGCCCAAAGTAACTATTCCACGCGGACGAAGTCGCGGGCAGAGGCTAGTCGCTTATAATATTAGTATAGGTATATTGCATACATTGTATGAAATTTATATAAACTTTGATTATACTGTAGGTAAAAGTTTTACTGACAAAAGGCAGGTATTAAATTAAAGCAGAGATGAGCCTCCATACGATAGCGGCACTGTTTACACCTGCGCCTCTTCACAATGTAATATCCGGTCCAGTTTTATGTTGTTTCTACACGGGAGACCTAAGCAAACTCGACTCGCTGCCGGATTAATCCAATTAGACGCATCCATTCTAAAGTTCATACTTAGTATCAGCTTAGCGTCGCCTTTACTGAATTATTTGTAAACAAAAAGAGAACGTCTTTCAAAAAATTCCGGGTTTCATTAGTGAAATTACAGGAAATACCAAATGTCCAACGTTTTTTCGGGAGACGAATCGTCTGTTTGACTTTGTGACAAAGTATTTCAGTTGCTTTGTTAAGAAATAATATTGTAATTAAAGAGGCTTTACGTAGATATTATTGCCTATCGGTACTTGTTTGTCGCAGAGTTTAATAAAGTTTTATTGCAGATCAAATTAAAATTTAAAGTGCTGTAAATTTTATGATAAGTTATTTTAAAAATTTATTTACATCTTTCCTAATGATGATACTTTAATACCGAGTCATTAAAATTCTATAATTTTACGTGATTCATTATAATTAATATAGTAAAATGTAGACTTCAAAAGGTTTGGTTTTTTTTTTATATCAAGAGAGGCAAACGAACTGGTGAGCCACCTGATGTTAAGTGATCACCACCGTCCATAGACACTTGCAGCACCAGAAAAGTCAGAAGTGTGTTACCACCCTGTGTTTGAGGGAGACGGAGCGGAGAAGGGGCGAGGGACAGGAGAGGTGGGTTATCCGGCGCTCTCACTGACCGAACGAAATGCAACAATGCTGCTGCAACATTGCATGCCTGTTACTCCACGTCGGTTTTCTGCGAGAGGGTGTTACTACTCCGGGCGAGCCGACCCATTCGTGCTGAAACCAGTAATAGCTTCAGCGTGGCTCTACCGCCTTCTAAAAGGTTTAGTATGATTATTGTCATAATTGAAATAAGAGTTTTTGCAAGACGACCAGAAAATAATAAAAGTGAAAAAAGTAAAATTCATGATCACAATTCAAAAATTACAAATTACAAGTTCAGTGATGTATTTTCCATTCTTATCACGTGACTTCGCGGGGTCGATAACGTTGATTTTTTAATATGTATTAAACAGTTTTCGTTGTAAATATTATATTATCTATCGTATTTTATATATAAAAAAATACAACAGTTTATGCTCATCATTAATAATAGTGTAAATATTAGAATAGACCACAGGAATATTATAAAAGTGACGCAAATAAATTAAATTTGCCAAAAGGAGATCCTTGAGAAGAAGCTCAAGATAATCTATTATGACAAAATCCACATTGTCTGCAAGACTTTATAAGATATAACATCCAAATTTCACTGGTTATTGTTATTATTGAAGAGCTTCACGACTTAATAATTTCATATTGTTTTAAGTTGTAAAGCTTCGGTGTATTATCTATTGTTTGATCTATTTATAGAACCTACCTCGACATCGACGCCCGGTAGCGGGAATTTTCTCCGCGGCTCATGGTCACGTGGCACGTGTCTGAAGAACTCTTTGCCATCTTTATACCACTTGACGGAGTAAAGCACGTCAGCAGGTCCCAGCTGCCATCGGCAAGACAGTTCCGCACGGGTCCCTAGCGGCACGTGTGCGGGCACTCGCAGTTCCAGTAGTTCGAGACTTGTGACTACATACTCTGCGAATGAACGATAGCTATGAATTCTTTGACTGTAAATCATGATTAAATTATATTTTACTATTTTCAACCACTTCAACTTTATATAATTACGGGCTGACGTTAAATGGTACAGTTTGCTTCGTGGTAGGTATTTTAAGCCCGACTGATTAATTACCATCCTCAATTTTAAAATCTATCCAAGCACCTATAGGAGTTTTTCCGCAGCTGTACTTGAGAGCCAGTCCTCCTTCAGGTTTAGCGTGCTTACTACCTTAGGCCAAATTGTCTTTTAACATCAAGTGAGATTGTATGTTATTATAATTTACTTGCTGATTCCCGCAACTTCGTCTACGTCGTTTATTACCTCAATTGTTTTGTTACGTCTCAAATGGATTACAGGCAGCGTTTTCGACAAAAGCTCCCAGGCGCCTTGACTTTTAGCGACACTTCCAACAAATATCGTTATATTTCAACCAATTTACAAAAAATCTTAACCAATTATATACCTTAACCTTCTTCACAAATCCCTCTATCTATACATATAATAAGAATGTAAATCTAACGTATCTGTACTTTTTCGATTTTCGTGAAAAAAATTGTTGGTGGTGTCTAGGAATAAGTAATAGAATACATTTCAACCATTTTTAGAAATGTCTGTCTGTCTGTTTGTATGAACACGCATCACTGCTAAAGAACTGGGTTCGCAATAAAACCTCATATAAGAAAATCTCAAAGCATATCTTCGGGAGTAATTTAGCCTTTATTTCATTAGAACCGGTCCACTCTATAAAGTTATTGTAATTTTAATGGTGCCGCGACTTAAGTACGAGAGAAAAGATAAGCAAATGGACTAAATACGTTCAGATGACTTTATTACTCATTGTTTTGTACATCAGGTTCCACGTGGACGAAGTCGTGGGCACAGCTAGTCTATTAATAAAATCTGCTCAGTAGTTTTTGAGTCTATCGCGAACAGACAGACGCGGCGGAGGACTTTGTTTTATAATATGTAGTGATGTTTCTTAATTTTTGTATAGACTAGATGCATTCTCTCTAAAAGAAATTTAATTATGCTCTCAAAAACTGAAAAGGTAGACAGAGTGAGGTGGACAGGAATTGACGATTCCTCAAACAAACTCATTATTGCTTGTTAATGTAATTATATCTAGAGAATAGTAGCTAGTTGAAGAACCACCATAAAATGCCCTATCACCGCACTTTTATTACACATTATTTACTTTAAATTTTTCGAATAATCGTAGCTTGGCGCTGTGCGAACTTCTTACCATCTTCCACTGAATTATTTCCACTTCAGTATATCAGAGCATCATGAAACTCGAGACAATAGAGTCAATTTTCATTATGAGTATATAAATCTTTAGTTAGTCTCCTTTGCAAAGGTAATCACATTTTATTGTGTAAAATGAGATCATATGAAGGGCTAAAAGGAAAAACTGGCTAAGTCACATTTACAAAACTTTACAGAGAGACAATTTAAATTTTGGAAGCAATTTTTGGTGGACTTGAATACATTGCAATGAATTATTTTGAAAGGTAATCTTGTATGTTATATATATTTAGAATTGTTTTCTGTATAAAATATGCCTAATAATAATAATAACCGACGCGGTCAAGTCACGACTTAGTTATTCACTATTAAAGAAGAAGTGCAACAACAAAAAGCGATGCGTTGAGATGATGCGTTTTATACTTGTTGTATGTAGGTAGTCCTATTATGAAATGTGTATTTTCGTGGCCATAAACTAAAAAATTCAATAAAAAAAATAGACTTTGTCAGTCTTCCCTTTAGCCTTTTATATGTCAATATTCAATAGACTTGATAGTGGGTTGTTATTTTTTAATACGACTAAAAGCTGTAATGTATGAAGTTAATAAAAAGTATGAGAAAAGGGGTATTATACATATGTTACGTTTATAGCATCTGTGTAATATCCCTTTTCTTATGCTTTTTATGGAGTCATATATTATAGCTTTTAGTCATATTAAAAAAAATATATAAGAACATAAAGATGTTATTGAAGAAAATAGAACCACAGCCGATTTTAAGTTATTCATTAAAGAAAAAAAGCGAACAAACTAAATTTTTACATTTTGAAGTATTTATTTTAATAATTAAAAACACAAACATAAAACATAAATAAGAAAGCACTACACATATGTAGTAATAAACTTAAAGAAAATTTTATTCCATATAAGCATGTTCCAAATAATATTAGAAATTTCGACAGCAACGCCTGCTGGAATTCACCTTCAATTTACACGCTAGCGTTTTCAATAAAGTGTTCTACATACGTGTTGTGGTAAGTAGGTAAGTCGCTGTATTTTTATTTGGCTGTAGGTAGCGTGTTATGAAGGCAAAAATCCATTAAACGGCACGTCAAATAATTTCCCATGTGACGCTCGCTCGCGGCCCGTAAAAGAGCACTATTGCCCTCGCCCAGCGGTGGATAATATGACTTTACGACCCGCGGGGCGGAGCTCAAATGTAAGTAAATTGGTGAATAAAGACAACGAGCGTACAAACAGTAACAGCTTGTGCTAATATTAAGTGTACAATTTATAATTTTATAATTAATTCGATCTATGACTGATATGATATGATCTATAACATACTGGCTGTACCCGCGGCTGCAGACGTTTTCTTTTTGCACTAATTATTTACGTTTTCTTTTATCAAAATATGTTTATATTTTCCTTATAGGCTAGGCTAACAATTTTGAATGACAAATATTTCCTGCCAGGTCATAAAACTTGTTTTTTTTTTGTATTTCTTTAAAATATACAATTCA
Organism: Antheraea yamamai; assembly: GCA_036509395.1. Lineage (NCBI taxonomy): Eukaryota > Metazoa > Arthropoda > Insecta > Lepidoptera > Saturniidae > Antheraea > Antheraea yamamai. The sequence continues at coordinate 15,591,452 of AP028435.1, read as the reverse complement.
TATCTTTATCAATTTCGGAATGATATATATTTCTCATGTACAAAATGTCATTACTATCGGTTGTGAATAAACAAAAAATAACGTTTAATATATAACTTTTTTAAAGAAAAACAATTGTCATAATAGATATTTTAATGATTTTCCTTTTAAGATTTTTATAAACAATTCCTGCATTAATAATAACAATTGAGAAATACAATTAGTTTTTTCATAGAAAATTGATCATACCCTTTTTATTTCAATGGGAATATACAAATTGGCAAAAACTAATAAAAAAAGATATATGAGTTTTAATAACTATTACTCTTGATACTTGCTGACTTCATTTGGTGTATCATAAACTTTAACCCTCGGAGGGGTTGAGACTAGACTCTCTTGTAAAACGGAAATGGTTTTGAGTGACGTGTCGCCGCCAAGTGTCGTCGTGTCGCATCGTGTCGAATGCGGGGGCGGCGAGCTTTGCCGTTGAGGACTTTCAGAGATAGTGCACGTACTGCATGATGAAACTCGTACATGCACTGTTATTATAACTAAAAAGCTGTAGATACGTTACCCACATGATATTTTGACAAAATAAATGGCAGGATAACGCACACATGCGTAAAGTAATATTTTACGCCACACTATCTTAGATAAAATGAGGAAATAAGAAGACATATTCTCAATGTCGGTGGTGAAAACGAAATAGTTATATGTTGTTTAGATACGTTTGGATTGATGGGGCTAGATTACGTTTGCTAGCACTCAAGGTTTATAATATTAGAGGATTAAACATTTGCGTCGTTACATTTTAAAGTGAGCGAAATCCAATTTTAGCCGTTTCTAATAGTTTACGTTATTTTTCAAAAGCTTCATATTTTGTACGGGAAAATATGAAAATTATAAAAATAAATTAAATACCTTATAAACGACAAAATTTGAACTTCGATCTCAGTGTATAAAAAGCTGGAAATCTTAAAGAAATTTACGATTTAGCTCATTTCTAAATATAACGACACATTTAATGACGAATTCGGGTGCTTAGGAACCAAGTTATCAATAAATTGTTATAAATAACAATAACAAAAGAATTTATAGCATTTGTAAAATATTCTCAAATGCCATACCGACATGATTCTACTAATGGCCAAATATAAAAGCAGACGCGTTACGTTCCCTCGTGGAGAACAATTGGAATCCAATAGCTCGCTCCAATAAATCACACAGACCCACCGTTACACTGGAATAATATAACTAGATCTATAGGAATGTCTTAGGCAGATTCTGTTGGGAGATGCGAAAATCGTCTCTAAGGCCCTCAAACTAATATTATAAACTAAAACAAATCGCATATAAATTGCACGTGGAAATGTTGGCTCGCGTTGGGTCTTGAACCAAGGTTTTGTGTCTCTTACACTAAGTCCAAAAAATCAAGATTAAATGATTCTTAAGAAAACGAATATCTCTCGAAACATTGGACTATGTTTCCTAATTATTGTATCGTTGTAAAAGTGAAAACTTTCCTTTTAGCGTATAGATATGCTTTCGATAGTAAAAAAGTTGTTCTTTTCGGTTCATGCTATCAATACTGCTTTTGCTCAGAATAAAGTGCACAATGTTCTACGCATATAAATTAAAATTTTTAAAATAAAAACTAAGAAACAAAGAACAGTTGTTTAAATATAATGCTCATTTTATTATTTTGGTCTCTCTGTACTATGAATGTTTTAATGCAAGGTATCAAAATTTGTTTATTAAACATTTATTTCAAATTAATCATTTTAAGTTACTTATGTTAATTTTGATATTATTATTCTTAGATTTAATAACGAAATTTTGTGTATCATTTAGTCACTTGAATGTAATTCGTTGTTACTTTTAAATGCAATAGAAAATATCTTTGGATACTATACATTTTTACGTCTGAATGAGTAATTGAAATACTGTCAATAGAACTATATTATTAAAGTATATATTTGGTATCTTTTTGCAATAAACTATAATATCGTTTGTTTATGTCCTAATAAATTACAGTCGACGTATGTAGCCACGCATTCAACTTTACCACCGATTCCGAAAAGTTGTAAAAGAGCAGTAAAACCTTTAGTATTAGGGACTATTTTTATACGGCGTGAAATAATGACGCATAATCGCTAAAAACGCTTACGCGACGGTGGCGGCATCTGCTACATTGAGCAATTGTTTCTTTTAGGGAAGATAGTTTGAACTCTACAATTTCCTGAGTTTAATTCGCACCTCATTGGACAAGGACTTATAACTTGCTCGCTGATAAAATACTAAAGTATTTTTTTTTAATATTAAGACCTTCCACTTAAAAATGCGAGGAAGGTCTAGACAAAAAGGAATATCATTTCAGATCTAGAAAAATTTACAAGGAGAAGTTTTCTGCCGAAAATGAAATATACCTCTGACAGAAAGAATACCCAAAGGAATATATTAATAACAGAAAAATAAACCGCTTACTCTTGTGAACCGTCAAAAACATTCATAATAAATTCATCAAAACCCATTAAGATGTTAGGCGAAAATTGAGGAAAATTGGATTTTTTAATATAAGTTTTTTTTATAAAACAAGGGTATGGTACATCTTTAAATAATAACAGTTGATGTATTCAGTAACGTAGCTAAAAACATTGGTTTAAAATTCAGCATAACGGTTACACGAGCGTAAATTTATATTTTTAATTAATTTTCCATGTTTATTCTTTTTCAAGAGAACATTTTAAAAAGTTTCAGCTTTAAAATGTTTAACCTTCATAAAATCTGCTCTTTAGCCTAATACAGTATGACATTTAATCAATACAGACGGCAAATTCCGTTCGAGCTAGCCTCGCCTTTTTTTTCGAACTGACTACGCTATTGACCTAGCAAGGCTTTAACAGCTTCACCGGACTACTAAGGTGAGCGCTTAAGGCACTCAGCCGATTTTATTTTGAGAACTAGCTCAAGGGTGCACGGCACATCTCGGCTTGGGCGAGCGATGGCCTCCTTCTGCCAACGGAGGACAGGCGGGAGGAGGCGGCGCTTCGCCCAACTCCTCCCGCCACCGTAGCCGGACCTGAGGGGGTGGGCCGGGGGACCCATCTCCTCATTGCACAGGTTCGGCGGACGAGGGGGGGCAGCCGGTGTGTACCCGGTTGTCCCTCTATAGGTAGGAGCCCGGCGGTCACCTTCCGCCGGGCAGACCGTTGGGGCGGCTCTACAAGGTGATTAGCCAGCACGATCCCTTGCCGCCCCAACATTACGGTCGGACGGTACACCGTGGGGGGGCTGTTGCCCGATATATGCAATTCGAGATCTAACCTAAGCTAAGCTACACATATTCATACTTATATGAGTTATTGACACATATATGTGTACCAAGCATACATACCTCAATAACTCTTATCTTATTTTGTGTCGGATAATTTTCTAAACTATTTCAGTTCGATAAGGAAAAAATAAAACTCTTCCACTTTCATGTGTAAGCGTGTGTGCGTGGCCGGAACGGACGTAGGCTTGAGCCGCTGCCAAGAGGAGCCTAGTCTGGTGTGCGGGAGCGAAATTTACCCCCACGGCGACGTGATCGTTCGCTGCCATTATGTCATCGGGAGGATCAGTGAAAATATTTCGCGGTCGTCTTTTGTAATACGGGGAGTTCGGTATGGTCTCATAATTTGCGGCGGATACCATTAACGGATTGGGGTAACTCGCGGCTTTTTGAAAGTAGGTGGTAGCTAGTGATTTTACGTGCGTCCCGACAGACGGTATCTCCAGGTCCCTGGGGAGATTGGTTCTCCGGACGTACCATGGGGCACCGGTCACTTTACGTAAGAAGCGGTTTTGAAGAAGTTAACCTCGGCTTTAGGGAGCCCCTATTCTTTGACACTCGGAGCTGGTAGGCACGAGTCTTAAGTTTAAACTATACCTACTCGAATACACTTCCATCGACAGACAAGTCTCTTATATTATTAGATTTTAAATAACATACATTTTAATTAATCTATTTATATGTGTATCAAACGTGCTTCACATAATTTACTCATATATCTAAAAATCTTAACACATAATAGAAAAGAACAAGATATAGAGGCAATTAAAAATATACTAGACTCATATCCAACGTTTTGTTAAGAATCACTTCCTTACTATAAATACGTCTGTTTGTTACGCTTTCACGCTCTAATTGCTCAACCAATTATCATGAAATTACACAAACATGTTGGCAAGAGTTTAGAAAAGGGCATAAGGTACCTTTTATCCAGAAAAAGTCTATTGCTACCAAGGGATAAGTTAAATCTACATTAAAGCGAGTGTAGCCGTGAGGAAAAACTAGTGTATAAGACACTAAACTCATATCCATTTTCGCGTCCAACGTAAACCAGAGTTATAAAGGTAAATAGTAGTACTACGTATTTATATATTTAAGCTGTTCTAATAGAATTAATGATAAAATGTATTGCAAATGAATAAAGTAATCGTGATTACATCCAAATTGTGTTATTTTGCAGATAAACTACATTTAAGAAGTTGGCGATTCATAAATCTAAATAATTTACATAGTTTTCCCTTTGATCAACGCTTCTGGTTTGCTCTATATTCTAGTTTAATTTAGTATATGTACCAATAAAGATAAAAGAATCAAATAGGTGTGTAGTAACTTATTTAAATAAACGTAGTAGTAACATGGTAAAGCAATTACAAACAGAGATTGAACAGAACTAGCATCAAAGAGTTATATTTTATCTTTACGTTTTAGTAATAAGTATTTAAACAACTATGGTTACATAAAGTAATTTAGATATTTCTTTACAATATAATCAACTAGTATAAATCTTTAAAAAATGTTTTATATCTCTTTCTTGTTTTTTAAACGTCTTATCTTTGAAATTGCCAGGCAGATTCGAGCATTGCTATTTGCATATTACAACTTAAATATGCTATATAAATTAAGGAAGATTGTAAGCTATATAATATTAAGCTACGATCCATAACAGATGATTACCAAAAGTAAAGGAAATAATAATGCGGTCGGGTCGTATTGTGCAGCACGTGGTAGTAGAGCTTGGGTTGGCCGTACGATAACAACCAATTATTATCGACTATTAACTATGAATGCCCTATGTAATTGAAGTATCGTTACAGTCTTTATGTATTAGTTGTCTGTCAGCATCCTATGCGTCGCAATATATACGGATTTGTGTGTGTTTGTGTACTTTAGGTATTAAATTTGTGTAATATTAACAGTTTGATCTTAATATATATATTTCTTGTGTGCGTGTGTATGTGACTGAACTCCTCCTAAACGACTGGACCGATTTTGATGAAATTTTTTGTGCGTGTTCCAGTGGATCCGAGAATGGTTTAGATTCACAATTGGACCCGGTAGGTGGCGCTGCGGTTGACTTTTGGGATTTATATTTTTTATTATCAAGGCAGGACAACGTCCGCCAGGTCCGCTAGTATATATGTATATTCTAAATTTTATTAATCTTAATTGTCTAATAAGTAAGCCACTTACGGCACTAACAAGAAATATATTTTGTAAAGAGTTTTTGTTCGATTACCCACGACACAGGATTCAGTTCCTAGTGTGGGAATCTACAGTTGATTTTTATGCCATGTAAATCATTTTTGTTAAATAAAGACTTTTTTTTTTTATAAGTTTAAGTAACTGCGTCGATAACAATTTAAAAACTTAAGTACGTGTCCTGGCTAGTATGATATAATGTAATCTGCGATGAATGTTAGAGTTATTTTAGGTGTTCAATAGTTTTGATGTTCTCGAAAAACGTTATTCGCCGAACATTATGAACGTGAATTGTATAAATTTTGATACTGTGAGTAGGAAAATAGCCGCCCTAAATCTTTTTCTGATATACTCTTGGAGTCATATTATGCCACGCGACTTCGTACCCTTGAAATTAATTATGAAGTGAAAACTTTTTTAGTCACGTTGATCGATTTAAAAAACAAATTTTATTTGGTAGGGGAAATCTTATAGATTCTCGTCACCAATGACCTGGACATGCTCGTGAAGTATTGCGCTTACGCCAGTCTAGTAGAACAGCGGCCTCTGTACATATAATATTGATATTTAGTATCTAACTAGTGCAGCCTATATTTAATTATTAATTACAAAATAACAAAATCTTTCTTTTTTGTATACGGTTGCTCTGAAGGCTTTTAATACTTTAAATGCATTCATTAGTGTGAAATTCTGTATGTAAAATAAACCGTTTACCTTTTCGCTTTATTCTACCCTTTACTCATGAAATAATATTGTGTACCAACCAGGCAAACTGTTCCATAAATGCTTGTACATCACGCGATGCCAAGCGTTCACAAGTTGCCGTTCAGCTAATGAATTGACAGGCCGTCTTATAATTGACTAACATAATCTGTAACGGACATACGTGAATGGCTATGACCTTAGCGTGTGGTATTGAAGCATTGACTATATATACCTCCTATCGACTATATATAGATTACATATATTCTGCCAATTACATGTTTTATGATAAAAAACTCCGTCATTCTCTGATTGATATGGAATACTAATAAAAGTTGTTTACTGTTTTAAATTTTAACCACGACAAAGTGACTATTTTATACTTGATGATAAGCAAAGTGTAATGTAAAGGAAGAGTGACTATGAAGAGATAGATTGTTAGGGCAACGACAAGGCTAATAGAATCGTCGATAGAATTTTGCTTGTATTTCGATATTTTTCGGACTCTATTTTTATGACAATCTAACAATTTCGACTGGGATATAGAAACTTTTTTTGTAACTGACCTATGCTGTTGACTATATTGGGCCTTTACAGCTTCACCGAACTACTATGGCGAGCGCTTAAGGCACCCAGCTGATTGCGACCGTGGTAGATGTTAACACTCCTATACTATGGTCGTGATTCAGGTGGACACAATTGATATATTTTAAAACTTAGGAAAATAAATGTCGGGAACTTGGAAAAGTGCTCTAGTAGTCCTTTTTTTTGGCTAAGTCTGTTTTTTCGTATACCAAGGCAAACAATCAAAGGGGTTACCTTATGGTAAATGGTTACCGTCGCTTATAGATAACTGCAACGCCAGGAATAACACAATAATTGTGTTAACGTTCTTGCAGGGCGTGTTTTCGTTCCTTTTTAGGAAGCATTATGTCATAGCCCTCGGAGAAAATCGTGCTAGGTAACTCATTCCAGAACGCTAGCATACGCATAAAGAAGGTTCTACAAAACCTTTATTTCCACCTCTGTACGTTTTACAATACTCCTTACAGAGGAAAGAACGTGTAGAAAAAACGTATAGAAATACGTTTAACAATTAAACTGTAACGTAAAAGATCTAGAGCTGTTATCCCAAGAATCTTCAGAACACTATTCATTATTTAATAAACGACATAGCTAAGTGATATTTATGTAACTTCTGTCCCTCTCGTAAAACTCTTATTTTACGAGAGCCGCGGCTTCGCTGTCTCGAGTAAATTGTTTTTTACGTTTATAGAACTTTGATATTTATTAAATTACAATCTATAATTTTTTCTGGGTACGCTCTAAGATGGTGTTTCGGAGAGGATGTTAGGAGTGTGCTTCTGGCGGGATCCTAATCTGTTTTTATTTTTGAGTATATTTTTTGTTCAGTTTTATTTTTTAATAGTATTTTCCTGCTACTTCTTCTGCGTGTTTTCCGATATATTCAAGGTATAAAGGAACGGATATAGTTCTCCAGCTCCTTGGCTATCTCCATAGGAAATATTATCGAGATCGCTTCAGTGATTTATTCGTGAAATGGTAACAAAAGAACAAACAGAATACTTTCCGTTTTATAATATTACTAGCTGATACTCGTGACTTCGTCTATGTTGCTTATTATCTTAGCAATACCTACATTTTATATACAGTGGAAAAACATAAAAAAATATATACTTAACTTACAAAATTTATTTTCGTTCATTTTTCCTCTCTTGCGTATGTGCACCATATCGCTTGCCGTACTTCACACATTCCTAATTGCGTAATGCTTATAAAAATCGTAGTTCCTTAAAACTTTACATTAAATGAAGATATCGTGATATTTTTTATAGATAGGGACTAATTGTCTAATAAGTAAAACTAAAAAGATTTGATCGTAATCTATCCAGTAGTTTTTGCGCGATTTTCGCAGAACCACAAACCTCTTTCATTTTCATTATACCTATTACTAACCCGTGCACGCGACTTCGTCCGCGTGGAATAGCGTTATTTTGGGTTGAAGCTAACACGCAGCGGAAGCTCTCAAGAGGAAAAAAACCCGATTTTGAACATTCTTCATTGGTGCTCTGTTCCTATTGCTCTTAGTATGATGATATATAGCCTATACCCTCCCTCGATAAATGAGCTATATAACACTGAAAGAATTTTTCAGATCGGACCAGTAGTTCCTGAGATTACCCCCTACAACGTCGCAAACTTTGCCTCTTTGTAATATTAGTATAGATAAGATTACTAGCTGTGCTCGCGACTACATCCGCGTGAAATTTCAATTATAAACACAGCGCATAATTGAAGTGGATTACAAACAATACTACGGACCTAACGGAACTATTATTTTCTTTAATATTAAACTTTATATACAGCGGGATTGCAGAGTTTTATACGTGATCGGGTTGCGACCATTAATCACACGGTGATCAACTTGTTGTAGTGACTGTCTTTACGACTGTCACAATTCACCAGTTTAGTCAGTGTACATCCAACAGTCGACAGGTTAACAGGTTAACAGTTATAACTGGCAATAGATTATAGACCTTTGGGTATCCGCCTTGCTTTTTGAATTGAATTGAGCTTAATCATAGCCACAGTATAATATTATCTTAATACTTTCGTACTATAAAACATTAATAATAGCGTGGTGGTAAGGATTTTTCTAACACCGCTCTTTTCACGTACGTCAGCACTCTAGAATGAACTCCCAGCAGCGGCGTTTCCAGACCAGTATAACTTGCAAACTTTCAAGATACCAACCTACTCCTTTCTCAAGGGCTGGCAACGCATCCGTGGTTTCCCTCATGTCGCAGGTGTTCATGGGCGGCGGTGATCACTTATTATCAGGTGACCCGCATATTCGTTTACAATTAATCGTATAAAAAAAGCTACTATCAAGTCACAATCCGTCGCCTAGCACCTGTAGATGTGTTCCGACAGCTGCAAATGAGAACCAGTTCCCCTCTAGCTCTAGATTTATCATGTTTACCATCTTAGATCGAATCGTCATTTAACATCAGGTGAGAGACAAACGCTAACCTTTTCGGTATTATTACAAAAAAGTTAAATACGTATTGAATACTTGCTTTAAAAATGTTTCGAATTAAATGCACCGCGGTCGCTGAATGTTCGGCCATCTTACTCTATTGTCTCGCTTTGGTTACGGTAAGTTAGACTTGCGAAAAAGGATAACGCGAACTTGCCTCGGGCGAGGGCGGTGCATTTAATTCGAAACCGTTTTAAACCAAGTATTTAACTTTTTTGTAATAACACCGTTTAAGTATTTAAAAAAAATCGAGGTAGTTATCAGGACTGCGACAGAAGTGAAAACTCAATACAATAGTGTAGTTTTCAGTTTTGAATCTTTAAATTAATTACTGTGTGAATTATTTAAATTTCATAATTTATGAACATAAATTATTAACATTAGCCTTGTTTTCACATCTATTGGCACCACAAACAATAATTATATACATTTTTATACAGTTCAATAATTAATCAAATATATGATAGGCTACACAATCTCATGGACAAAAAAAAGTGACAGTATGGATACCAAGGGGGCATAAAAGAAAAAAAGGAAGGCCCAATAAGAGGTGGAGTGATGTCTTTAAAGAAAGGTGTGGTTGGAAATGGCGAAGAATAGCGTCAAGGAAGGATGAATAGAGAAGTTTGGGGAGGCCTACGCCGCTGAGGTGAGTGCTATATAGTTCTTGAATAAAAAAATAATAATAATAATAAAAAAATGTAATAGTAGTATTAGTTAGTATGTAGCAAATAAAAGGCTTTTTATTATTTTTAGATGTACACGGGCCCATATACTACGCATTGTTAGTTTGACGCAAGCTGCGCACATACAATACGGTCGGTCACGCTTACTAGCATGTCATGACGCGAAATTATAAATTTATCTCTTGCCAAATATACCGTTCAACGCGCCTAAAGAAGTTTTCACTTCCAAAAGTTTTAAAACTGAAAAGTATTTTTTTTGTATTTAACAAATATAAATTAAGAATACTGGATCAAATTTATCAATAACTTCTGTATTATATCATATTCTACGAATGAATTGACAGCCGTCTTATAATCGATCGAGAACGTAATCCCTACAGACAGCACGAGTCATTGAAACTGGCGTGTTGCATTCAACCTTTCAGTCGGTACTAAACCTTTGAAGATACGAGTCTTGTATAGTATTACCCATTTATATAAAGATATGCTTTGAAATGAATATCGTTGAGATTTGGGTAAAATACTTTAGCTTCATCGGTATGATTACAAAAAAGTTAAATACGTATCGTATACTTGTTTTTAAAAGGTTTCGAATTAAATGCACCGCGCTCGCCCGAAGCAAGTTCGCATTATCCCTTTTCGCAAATCTAACCTAACGTAACCAAAGCGAAACAAAAGAGCAAGATGGCGAACATTCATCGACCGCGGTGCATTTAGTTCGAAACCTTTTTAAAGCAAGTATTCAATACGTATTTAACTATTTTGTAATAACACCGCATATGTTTATGTTTGTTAAGTAAGTTTAACACAACATTATTATTGTATATGTTCCAAAGTATACATTTGATCAATGCAAAACACTCAAAAGAATGCATCACCGACAAATTCAGTTTATTGTTACTTTATTTATTTGTTTTAAGGACTTTACCTATTCTACAAATTGATAAATTAATAGAAAACTTAATAACAAGACAAAATTAACAACTAGTATCGACATAAAAACACCTACATAAGAGAGAATTAATAATAATAAGCCATTGATATCGATTCAATAATTTGAAAGGACTCATGGCTCCGGCGTTTCTTTGTTTTGACATGAATCTACGAAACATTTGAATGTTATGAAAATTTAAATTGAGAGTTGTCGAATCGAATACATTCTAATAATATATTGTGTGCGTCTTCTATCAGACTGCAAGCTGATATAATTTATTGCGAAAAATTGAAACAAATTACTGTCGTAACTTTTGCCTTTATCCAAAATGTATTAATTACATTTTTCTCATCAGTCTCACTAATATTGACGAAAATTAACGCGAATTATGTATTTTTATTATTTATATATATATATTATTTTTTATTATTTTATTATTATATATGCGATATTACAGTAATATAACAAAACTACTGAATATCAGAGACAGCTATTTGCTGATATAATTGTTGCTAATTAGGTTAAAAACTATTCCAAGAGAAGCTAAATTTAGTAAAGGCCATTGTATTAGGCCTTCGTGGGAAGGAAGCGTAAGAAGGATATCAATAGTTATATCCTGGGTTTAATCGAGGTAATTAATCAAAGAATCACAATTACAGACATAGTTCTAAAGTCTTTGCTCTGTTTACAAGGCAGCATTCTGGTGGCATTAACGAAGGAACAAATAAGTGATTAGTTACAAGAGTTTTTGAGTAAAGATAGAGTTTAAGCAAATGCAGTGTGCGCACTCCCTTAACAATTTAAGCAAATATCTTAAGTCAAGATTTTTGGCTTGACCGATGATTTTATTTTCAGATTCTATTGATTACGTTTTTGGCTGTCGATGGAAGGAAAATTATGCTTTTTATAATTTAAAATATTTCCTATGTTTATCCAGGCAGATAATATAATTGATCGTTTTATTTAATGTGTTTATGTTTACAAATTACTTATTTGAAAAATTAAATTAAATTAGTTACTAAGACTTCATTAGGTAAACATAAACTTAGAAATCTGTTACGAGAACGAATGACATATTTTCTTCCAACATCATTTAAATCATGCACAAACAGTGACTTGACGTTAAAATTTACGGAAAACACCAATAAATTTTAATGTAATATCTTGTATGTGTTTAAAAAAAGTTTTTGTTTACTGAAATATGACAAACGATTAGAGAAAGAAAATAAAGAAGTAAAAAATAGAGAAAAGCGGTACACCGTAATCAATCCCAAAAAATATATTTCGGATGCTTACGTTACTAACTCGGGCTTAGCCTTATATATATTTTAGTTACGTTATATATTTAAGATACATGAAAATTGACTTTTACACCGTATCATTTAAAAGAATATCTTAAGAAATATAAAATTTTAAAATTACGCGTAACAAAAAAAGTTGTTTTTTATGAAGATACTTAGTTGTAAAGTTTCTTCAACTGTGATAAACTGTGAATATTAAAGCGCTCAAAAAAAGATCCACATCGCTTAAATACATCAGTCTATCTATAAATACATCTATCTATAACAGACTTATTTCACAACTTGTTTTAACTAAACATTTTCTCGTGTAACATAACTCTCAACTTTACAAAGTGAAAGACTTATATAGATTTTAGTATATATTTTTTCATTGAGACCAGTCAAGCGAAATCTCACTCTTACAATCCAACGTCTAAACTTTAAAGAAACTGTGTCGACCCATTTGCAAAGAATTACTGTTGCGAGAGACTTACAGAAATGTATATAAAAAGTTGTACGGCGCGCCGTATTGCTATCATTGTTCCTTTTCATCTGGAGCCATCTGTTCTATGTTCACTACAAGTAATTACTGTATCGACATTGATACACTTCGCACATGGGCATCGAATTGAGTGCTTTTTAATCGGGACACACTTACATTGATTAGAAGCAAGCGAACAGTTTAGCAAATTTATGTTTTAACTATATCACTCGATGTATTCCTTTCGATTGTTATGTATAAAATTGGGATGTGCATGTGTACGTAATTTGTCAGTAAAACCATAACAGTTTTTTAGATTGTAATGTTAGGTTTTACAACAAAATCTTAAACCATATTATCGATTTGCCGGATACTAAACTCAAGCACCATGTCAAGTGGGTTTTAATGACGAAATAATATTATAGGGTGGATAAATATATGTACGATGTTGATGTCTGGAATGAAAACCCTCTCTCTCTGGACATCCGCTAAATAACGATCGTAACTCTAATGTATTTCTCTAATGTAGTTTTGACGTTCATATAAGTGCCTTCTTTGGGCCTAAATTGAATAAAATATTTTTGATTTTGAATTCTCCTCTCTTAAAAGTTTGACTGATTTTCGTAACATTTTTAGTCCTCATAAGGTCACTTGGATGATTCTTAATGATAATGTTGTTGAGATTCACAACTTTTTACATTTTCAGATAAATTTCAATGCGTAGATTGCAATAAAAAATAACGAATGTCAGGATAGTATAGTTTTAATTTAATGAGCATTAATATGGTACACTTCTTAAATTTGCTTCAAATTATAACACCGTATTTTATCGTATGTAGAAGAATAAAAGGAACAGATAATAATAAGTTGACAGATTTTAAAAACACTTTAAGTAAATAGCACTCAACACATAACATTACAGACTAACCGCGAATTATATATTTTGCAAGTTTTATGTAATAGCAGATATCGTTAAATATAGGCTTTAAAATGGCAAATTCAAATTATACATAACTCATAATTAAGCCTTAGTGAAGTAACAATAGTGCTACCTTTAAATACGTATTACCAAAAACTTCCTACGGATGTCTATAAGAAAAAATGCACGTTTTAGTTTACGTCATATATATAGCTACTAGGTAATTTGAATTCGCAACTCAAATCCTAATTAATATTATGGATACGTATATTAGTTTGTTACGCATTCACGCTGCAACTACTCAACCGATCATTATAAAATAGACGATAATGTGCGAAAAATGACATAAGGTTCAGAAAAATTCTCACCCAGAAAAAAGGTATCGTTCTCGAGGGATAGGTACAAATCCACAATAAAGTGAGCGAAGCCGGGCAGAAAGTAATATTGAATGATATCTGTAAATACTTTGCTCCTAGCTGATACCTACCTAGAAAGTTTCAGTATAAGCGGTCTATCATACTATATGTTCTTATCACAATTGTTATATATTTTGTTTAATATACACGAATAAAACATTAACAGTATTAAGCGTGGGAGTGTAATAAACGATGAAACATGGTGGATCATACTTTGGGCGCGACCTGGGTGGGGCAATGGAATAATTGCACTTTCTAGCTACCGTCGTCAGCAAAAAATCATATTAATAACACGTTTGTAATTGTATGTTTGAAATATCATTCACATATATCTCAAGCGTAACGGTATACGCTAACTGTTATTCTGTCGCTTTAATTTATTATAGAGAGACTTGTATTTTTCTAGTGGAATCCATTACATATCTTCTATATCTATCTTCATTACATCGTATAAAACAAAGTCCCCTACCGCGTCTGTCTGTCTGTCTGTTCGCGATAAACTCAAAAACTACTGAACGGATTTTCAAGCGGTTTTCACCAGTCGATAAAGTGATTCATGAGGAACATTTTGGTATATAATTTGTCAAGGTTTTTTTATAATAAGGGCGGGACAATGTCTGCCGGGCCCGCTAGTTATATATAAATTTCTTCTGTACGTGTGTATGTCTCTGAACTCCTCCTAAACGGCTGGACCGATTTTGATGACATTTTGTGTGCGAGTTCCAGTGGATCCGAGAATGGTTTAGATTTATAACTGGACCCGGTAGGTGGCGCTGCGGTTGACTTTTAGGATTTTTTTTTATTATCAAGGCAGGACAACGTCCGCCGGACCCGCTAGTATGCTATAATAATACTGTAACAAGGCCAAATGTGTACAATAAATATTTTTTGAAAATTATAATCGGGATAGACTTTGTTATCGACGTAGAAGCCAAAAATAATACTTTTAAAACTTTTGTCTGTCTGTCTGTCCCTGTGAACACGCATCACGCTGAAAGTACTGAACCGATTTTGATGAAACTTGACACAGTGATAATTAATATTACAAGGTTACATTTAAAATACTTTTTGTCCCATAAGGGGTTCTCTAGGATAACTGACGAAAGTCAAAAATTTGTAATTAATGAAATTCTTGACGGATTTTGGTAAATTTTCTTTGCGCTATATATAGCAGATAGATTTAAGCTAAATATTTAAGCTATATTTCATATTTTTATCGTTTTGTATTCGAGGAATCCCTGGTACCACTGAACCGATTTTGAAATATTTTCAACGTTAGAAAGGTATATTATCCCTCAGTGTTATAGATAATGTTTATTTTGGCAAATTTATAATTTCAATATTTATTCACAAGGAATGTAATTAAAATCGGCAAAAAATCATTTATCGCCAATATATGTAGGTTCGTTTTTATCTTAATTGGACACGGTAGGTAATGTTGCGAATGGGTCCTAGACTTATTTTAAAAGATTTCTCAGATACCAACTGGGTATATGTTTGAGTGAGTCCCTGGATAGTTTGGATTCACAATTGGAAACTGTAGATGTTGCTGCAATCGAGTTTTAGGTTTATTAAGATTTTTCGAGTTTAAAAATACAATTGAAACCGGTAATAACCAATTTGTTGCAGCAGAAGTTGCACGGGTCAGCTAGTTAATATACAAAATTATAGTCATAACTTACCATCTATGCCCGCAGCTTCGTAGACATTTTATTACTTATTACTATTACTATTTCTTATAATAAGTAGTTGAATTATATCGTAATGTTTACAATTTTCTGTGTTAAAATATATACACATGCAAATTGTCAATACGGGTTAAATGGTATAGAATTCAATGTGCTTCAGGACCACGTAGTGAAAACTAATCCTAACTAATATTGTAGATACGAATGTATGTTCGTTGGTTTTTTTACGCTTCCGCACGTGAACTACGCAGCTAATCATCATGAAATTTCAGATACACACTGTCGGGGGTACAAGAAAGGGACATAAGGCACCAGTTATCCAGAAAAAGTATTGGTCCTTTGATAAGTCAAATCTATATTAATGCTAGCAAAGCTGCGGGCAAAAGATAACAATTAAATAAATGGCATTTTTAATCTCTCACATGAAAAAACCATTAACCGTGTAGATGACACAGTGATCGGTCTGATGAATGATAGATATTGGGTAATCTATCCTATCAGTTCTTAGTGAAATTCAATCTATTATAATATAATACAAACACACTTAAAGTTTCTACTTACATAATATAATTTAGATAGCTCATTAAGATCAGATAGTCGGCAGCGGCTCAAGCCTAGGTACGTTCCCTCGGCGTGGAGCCCTTGAATGTGCTGCTCGCGCGATACAGTGATACAAAATCTTACATCACTGCGACAACATTATACATATCACATCCACACACGTGCACGCATACACGGTTACACATGAAAGTGGAGGGGTTTAATTCTTTTTTCCCTTATCAAACTGAAATAGTTTAGAAAACGATCCGATACGAAATATATATGAGAGTTGTTGAGGTATGTATGCTTGGTACACATATATATTTCAACAACTCATATATGTATGAATAGTCAGCTTAGCTTAGTTTAGCTAAGATAGGTCGCGAATTGCATGTATCAGGCAACAGCCCAAGCCGAGGTGTGCCGTGTACCCTTGAGCTAGTTGTCAAATAAAATCAGCTGAGTGCCTTAAGCGCTCGCCTTAGTAGTCCGGCGAAGCTGTAAAACTTTGCTAGGTCAATAGCGTAGTCAGTTCGAAAAAAAATATGATCAGATGATAGTTTAAATTTTAGGACACGGTTGAGTGCAAATACTTGTACAAGACGAAATAGAAAATAAACTAGTACGTAACTCTGCATTGTATTTACTTTAAAAATCTTTAATTATAAGGCTTATTTCCGGAATGTTACGAAAGTTAAAAACAAACCTCTCGAGCGCAAACTCAGTACAAACTTGTACCACCTAATTTTAAACATCGTTCCAAAGTAAATAAAAATATACCTCGAGTCAAAATGTTTTGCACTACTTTTCAATTTGATTTTAAATTACTTTCTTTCCGACCGTTTTGTACCCTTACTGAAAGTTTTATTAATATTTTAATTAAACCACTTACAATCCACAGAAATGCTAAGAGTCCACTATACGATTGGCGAGGGTCCTTGAGCGTAAGTCGAGAACACATTACTTCTGCAAGCAGAGGGTCTTTTAAAGCTATTCGGTTCCACAAACTATACTTTGAATAACATAGTTTCTATTGTGTATATCAATTACCAGTGTAATAAAGAGATTTTTATGTTATAGTAATAAAATGATTTACTTGATATTTCTTAGCGATAACACCGCCAGACCCGACACGTTAAGTAACGTTAAAAATTGTTGACAAATCGTAAAAGTAAAGTTTTTTATATTTCTGAGCTGTCTATTTGGAACTGATTAGATAGTGTAACGTCTGTAAAAACGAAATCCCCTGAATTTTTTGGTTGTGTACCCGAGTTAAGTTTGAAATTAGTAACAAAGAGAGAAAGACTGAAACGTTAGTTACTTCCCCTTCTTACCCTTATCCCACCTAAGTAGGGCCGGCACAACATGTTTTCCTTTTCCACTCTCCCCTGTTAGATGTCACCTCAGTACTCACACCTTTTATACACATATAATTTTTAACACAATCGAT
Source organism: Antheraea yamamai (assembly GCA_036509395.1). NCBI lineage: Eukaryota > Metazoa > Arthropoda > Insecta > Lepidoptera > Saturniidae > Antheraea > Antheraea yamamai. The sequence continues at coordinate 15,573,786 of AP028435.1, read as the reverse complement.
CCACACCTTTTTCGGTCTTCCTTTTCTCCTATATGCGTCAACCTTCATACTGGATTTTTTTCTAGTTACATCACTTTCATTTCTTTTCATAATATACCCATAACACGTTAACCTGTTACTCCTAACATCTCTGTCACCGGTATTATTTTCAAACTTCCTCTGACATACTCATTCCTAATCTTATCCATGCACACATTCATCTTAACATTCGTATCTCCGCCACATCTTTTCTCAACAGACTCCTTCGTAGCCCAGCACTCGCGTTCATATAACACAACTGGTCTATGTCACCGTCGTTTTGAATCAATGAACCGAGGTACTTAAACTTGGAGCAGACTGCTAAGGATACAATCAGTAACTGAAACAATAACAAATAGACACGGACGAAAACATTATCTCACCGTTACGAATTTTTAAAGAATAAATTTAAAATTAAATTACTATATGTTACAGATAGGACGAGTGATATTCATAATCGATTACACGTGTTTCACCCCTCCACAGAGCGTCCTCAGCTGGATATTGATTCCTTCGAAGCCGTTTGACAGAAGCCAATCAGTTCTAGGCGGAAGTAGCAAACAAATATCAAATAAATTATTTACGATGGAATTTGGCAAAGTAATGCCTTCATCATTCAAGTAATAACAATACTCACAGTGTAAGTCTTCGAGTATTATTATTAAAATTATAGTCTTAATAATATGTAGAATTGTATTTGCTTCAGTGTTATATATTTTAGGTACTAAGAAACAATTTCTACTTATCATATCTATTATGCATTCCGTAGCTTATGTGAACAAGGACGCAATTCTGATACCACAACACATATGCAATAAGACATTCGATTCCCCTTTCTATATTTTCATTCGCTGCATGGCACGTCATAAATCTTTATCTAATTTCCATAACTCACAAGTAGTTGCTATAAAATTGAAACTTTACCACCCCTGTTATCCTGGACCGTCTTTTCCAAGGACCCATGCTTATTCCTTAAAATAACTTTGTGATACGAAAATGATTTCTGGAAAATGAGAAACGAAATTTTTATTTCTTATTTTACCTTAATTAACTTTTTTATGGTCACGTAACCGCAAAATTATATGCCTTGGATAACGCTCAGCTTACTTGTTAAATATTCATAAACACAGAATTTCCATTGTCCGGTTTTTTACTTTTTTATATTTTTCATATGTTACATTTCATATTAAAGCATTACTATTACAGTCGAATTCCAGTAAGTCGAACTTTAAAAGTGACGCTCAAAATTCTAATTATAAACGAATGATATACAAAAACGCAAGATACACACTTAACGTCTCACAGGCGGTACACGAAAATGAGTGCATAATTTTGGATTCTGCAGTCATTTCAAATAGACTCGCGTCGCTTACGTCCTTGTAAAAACAACTTTAAATCATCCAGGTAAGGTTTAATTTGCAAAATCATAAGTTTATCGCATAACTTTAACCACGTATGTATATTGGGAAGTTTTTGCGGCCGGTTTTGAGCGCTACTTTGATTCGAGATTGTGTTTCGTGAGTTTGTATATAAACCCTTGTAAACCTTCTGACTTAAAGGATTTTGACTTGGAAAGACTTTTGTTGATAAATGTTCGACTTGCAGAGGTTTTAGATTCTACTCTTCCTAATTTAGAGTTACAAAAATGAAATAAGTAAAAAATCTTATTATAAATATGATAAACACAATACGAAAGATGAGATATCTGTAAAAAAATATTAAAACAAACTGTAAACATTGGTCATTCGAGTAATTACTATAGAATGCACACATTACTTTCTAACGATGAAAGCAAATAGGGGGGAGCATGAATTGTGAAATCACATTCTAGGGTTGATATTCGACGGAACGTTTGAATTTCCAATTTGGTATGTTATATTTATAACCAAGTAATAAGTTATGTGTATGTCAGAAGCACGTACATTGTTCAAACGTAACTCTCAAGCTGAAACGAAAGCGGGCTAACTTATTGTAAAGAGAAACTATTTAAAAACATATGTATAAAAATGTTATAATATACAATAACATGTTAATGTGTTTTAAAAGCATAATTAAATATTTTGACAAATCTCGCAGCGCAGTGGTAATAAACCATACTATTACCGCAATGTTCAATTTCCGCATACAAATAACTTTGGTGTGATGAGCATAATTGTTAATACCGTGTCTAGGGTGTTAACTATCTATCCACCCTGGCTTCACATAGGTCGGTATAGTAACGAAGAAAATGAGTCCAAATGTCCAACTGAATGTCAATATGTCAATTCTATCAATATATTTGAAAGTCTTCCTACTTCACTTCTATATTTTTTTTTTATTGTGGCACGGCAAAATGACTGCACTATACCTGATGATAAGCACAGTACAATCCAAAAACAATGGCGACCGTCGAGTGACACACTATCCACCGGTCGCCGCTGTCATGTCGGCCTGCGAAAAGTTGAATATGCACAGGCTGATCCCGAAACGCCACCCGCAGAAGCGAATCACTATGACGGGCTTTTTCGCCATATACGTGGTGGTTGCGACCCAGTCAGGCTGTAAAACCCTACCACCCGCTTTCACCATTGCCTCGTTCGTTATTCAGCAGGGTGCACCACGTGCAGGTGAGGTTGGCTTGGATGTCTCAAGTCTTATGATGTTATTCGACACACCCCTTACACCCCAAAATTGAGAAATTGAGAATTTTGAACACACATTTTGTACTTTCCCGTAAGATTATTTTAAACATTTTCTATCATGCAAACTTTGTCCTCACAGTTACAAAAACATTAAAAAAAGAATTAACCAATTAGGTGCAACCTTTGAAAAGTGATACGTTTACATATATTCAGCAGTTGATTTTTATTTGCATAAATATCAGCTATTTAATACCACAACATGAGCTGTGGCTAGTTTGGAATGAAAAAATTGGTTTCCGATGTTTGATTGTAAGATTTAGACTATTTTCATCGTAAAATATCATTTGCTTCAGACATTAGAAGTCTAAATAAAATTATCATTATACATTTGCCCAAACATTGTATGAGTAGAGTTGTTGGTAGAACATCGTGTATCGAGTGTTCAACCTGTTAGTATTATTTGAGCATCTTATTGCAACACACAATTTCATTGTTCGTTTTATATCGATTATTGTTTTATATCCATACAATTTCAATACACAGACAACATAATTAGAGTAACTTTCTTATCAGAGCAAGACCGATTGACTTCACGAGTCAATGCAAAGCATAAGGTATATAAAGTTTCGCCAAACAGCAGTTTCAGGCTGTCCAGCATGACTCTCGGCAGCTAGGTATACAACGACTGATTCGAATGAAATGTCACAAACTAAAATTAAGTCACTGTGTCGCGTTTATTAACAATTATATGGTGTTGGTTATACAGTCGGGTATCGATACCTTTGTGTTCTTAATAATCCTTAACCTTTCGTCTAAACTTAATAAATGCGAATGTGTGTTTGCTTGTTACGTTTTCACGCTGTAACTACCAAACCAATTGTCATCAAATTTTGCATACACGTTGTCAAATGTATAGAAAAGGAACCATGGTACCTTTCATTCCATGTTTCAGGCTCACTAAGACCAAAACAGTTTTTTTAGGTATTAGTGTTAGGTTTTATCACAAAGTCCCTTAGCACATTACCGATTTGTCGGATAGTGAGTTCAAGCACCACGTTAAGCGGGTTTTAAGCCTTTACGCTATTATTGGATGAATCAATATGTGAACGATGGTGATGTCTGGACATGACGCCCCTGGACTATGCATTCACTAAATACGAATGTTTTGTAAAAATATATATCATAAGAAATAAAACAGATCGAGTTTCTTGCTGGTTCTTCTCGATAACTGGGTTGTTTTCCGAACCGGTGGTAGCTTTGACGTTCATTAGCGCTTTCTCAGGGCCTAACTAAAATAAATTATTTTTGATCTTGATATAAAAAAATCTACATCAACGTGAGTATTTTCCTTTATGTATGGTGGTCGTGATCTTATCTGATATAATTGTAGTCTCCTATCACACGGAACAAACTAAAACACCTCATGCAACGAATGAAACTGTACTAATTTCTACAGAAGTACAGATGTGAAAATAACAGTAAATTAATAATAGGTTTACTCGTGTACTTTTAAAACTTTCAGCAATACAATCTAATTTGTCTACTTTCATTTAAAGTTTCAAACAACTTACTCGCTAGTTGTTGACAATAATATTGCAACAGCACATGGAGTTACAACAAATTAAAAAAAGGGTGTTTACGATAGCTTCACGGGACAATGAAATACTTCAAACTGGTCTGAAGATATTTTGATTTAACAATTTTCATTTTAATTTCAATTCAAACATAAAGTTTTAATTACAGGTGTAGGTCCAGTACTAGGAATCATATTGGTGGCAAAGATTACGACTGTACCTAGTCTTTAGATTTATTTACATTATAAAGTCATTTATACAAACTCTGCATTTCATACGCGTTCATTTTCTACATTATAATTCTCTATAGTATCGACACGTTATGATGGCCATTTTGACGTTTGTCCGGTCATGTAGTTTCATATAATTAAAAGGAGCAAATTGCTGTTCCTTACTGTCAACGTGCAAGTTAGTCCTAAAATATATCGAATTTATTATTTTAGAACATACAGTTAATTTAGTACACTGATTTGTAATTTATATACGTATATGTATGACAATATACTATATATCTGTTTAACTATTACTATATCTAACTATGTAATATGGTCCCCCAAATAAATATTTTCATGATTTAGTAATAAAAAAATAGCGCCCTTTGACAAAATCCTTTATTGATTACAATTTTATCAGTGTACGTATTTATAACACAACTCAGCATTTATATTTTTCAAAATTCTAAATTACATATTTATATCCTAAAAAGGAAATATTATAGATATATATATAGGATCGCTGATCAGCAGAACTACCACGTCCGGCAAACTCGCGCCAATGCTTAATGCAAAACAAAGTAGCATTTGATATTTTTTTTCGAATATATATCAACATTTCATGTCACTATTATAATATGTCAAAACGGCCATCATAACGTACCGTTATTATAGGTAACACGTGGTAACGTTTTAGGAAACGTCCCTTAGGTAGGTTTGACTCCTGCAATGAGCCAAAACTTTCGGTGATGGAAAACTAGCCATCACACTCAAGTTGAAAAGCTGCATATGAGAGCCAGTTCTTCTCTAGATCTGACGTGCTACAATCGTAGCTCACATTTTAATCTTAGTTTAGATTGTGGTTAAACACTAAAACGTATAAAGTATAAATAACTATAAAAATAAGCCTCTATTGAATCTTTAAGATTGTTAACCAAAATGATTCTAAGAAAAACTTAACAGCTTTTTTAAGTCGATTTTATTCGATAGTAGCAACCCTGGGCAACGTGCCGGCGGGTAAATGTGTCAATAAAGTTCTCGTTCAGCGGTCGATAAGTGTCTCGACGCAGTAAACAAGCACTTGTACATTTTATGTGTAATTAAACGCGCCGTACACTTCGAAGGGACCTATTGGGGTTCAACTTGTTGCAAAGCCTTATATTATACTTTTTATACGAACTAAAGTAGAAGATATTTTAAGTATATATATACTTTATGGATTTTATCGTCTAGTAATCTCATCTAGTGTTAAATGACGATCTGAGCTAAGATGCTAAATACGCTAAACCTAGAGGAGACCGGCTCTCAAATGCAGCTGCCGGAACACACCAATGCATGCTTGGCGACAGATTTTAAACTGGGGGGTAGCTAGACAGGTGGACTTTGAAAAAACCCTACCAGCATGCTATCGTTTCATCACGATGTTTTTTTTTATCATAGGACGCAAACGAACAGGTAGGTCATGTGATTTAAAGCGATCACCACCATCCATAGATACTTGCAACACCATGGGAGTCGTAAGTGCGTTGCCAGCCCGTGTATGGGGAAGGAAGGATGGGGGGGGGGAGGGAATGTGGGCTTTCGGCACTCTACCTGACCGAATGACATGCAACGATGCAAGCATTGTTACTTTACATCGGTGTTTCTGTGATAGAGTGGTAATACCTCCGGCGAGCCAACCCATTCATGCTGAAACTAGTAATAGCTCCACTACCTCTACTACCTATAAACGATGTTTTCCTTCACCGGAAGCTTCGACTTAGTTGCAAGGATTCGAACCTAAGTCCATCGACGCTGTGTCCGAACACGCTATCAACTAAATCATCATCGCGTCAACTTAATTTTTTTGATATATTACAGATGTTTTGTGACCCACGAATGCCGTTGAAACTCAAGGGGAAGGTATATAATAAGACCAGTCGCGTTATATGGATCCGAATGCTGGGCAACGAAAGAGACGGGTGAGAAGAGATTACATGTGGCACACATGAGAATGTTAAGATGGATGTGTATAACTAGAATGGATGAGATTAACAATGAGTAAATCAGAGGAAGGTTGAAAATAGTACCAGTGACAGAGAAGTTGAGGAGTAATAGGTTAGCATAGTAATATTATGACCTAAGACCTAAAACAATTGTGGATTGATTGTGTGAAAAATGATATGTGTATAAATGGTATGAATACTCAGATGAGATCTGACAGGGGATTGTGGAAAAGGAAAACATTTTTTACCGACCCTACTTAGGAGGGGTAAGGGTAAGAAGAAGATTACAGATAAAAAACTAACAATAACTTGCCCCAATAATTAACAGTGCTTGCATTGATGCGTTTCGTTCGGTCAGTGAGAGCGCCAAAGTCTCACCTCCCCTTCCCCTCCCCCTTTCCTCACTCCTCCCTCCCCAAACACAGGCTGGCAACGCACTTGCTACTCCCCTAGTGTTGCAAGTGTGTGTGGACGGTGATGATCACTTAACATCAGGTGAGCCACCAGTTCATTTGCCTCCTATATTATAAAAAAAAAAACTAATATCATTTATGTGTAAACTGCAGGAAATTTCAATGTATTTACATATACCATCCATGCTAGTCTCGGCACTTCATTATTAGCTATGCAAATAGTAAGGCAAAACTATCTTTCTATAACGGCTTCTAACTACTTTAAACCCTTGTTAAATTTATAATATCCCAATTCAAAGAGACACAGAATATCTACAAATGTTAGATTCGTATCACATGGTATCATTCGAACGGTTATCCTTTCACACACATTGATAAAGTTTTAGCGGGTTTGAATGGCAATGGCTGGCATTATCGTAAAAGTCGAAACTTTGTGTTGAAATAGCTCCAGCGAAACATAAGGGGTTCACGTACAATTGCTAAACTTTCTAATATACTAGGATATACGCTCCTATTGTTCCTATAATATGTCATAAAAATGTCGTAGGGAATAAACCGTATTTCAAGTTTCGACGGTCGAAGTTGCCGCATTACATGTGGATACACAAATTAAGGAGCGAATTCCTTAATCCAGGAAGCCTTGATGGGGCGCGGGCTGCGTGTTGCGGGTCTTCCCTTGTATCGTGTTACTTAGAGATCAGAATACACTTTAAGTTGAATCATTATACTTGTGCATGTTGTTTAAACTTGATGGTCGCAATGAACAAAGTTCATTAAAACTGCCAGAGAACTTTGGAATCGGAAACTGTACATTTGATGAATGAATTTCATTGCGGTCGATTTAGAGGCTTACTCGTGAAAGTAACACACATGTCGATGTAACTTATATAAAATAGAGTGTTCTATTAATAAATGTTACATTAATAAATAAGAAAAAAAGACAACATATCTTCTATATAAATAAGATAGATGATAAGGGCCTGCGGTTGTGTGCGAAACACTAAAAGGCTTCTGAATAGATTTCGATCAATTCTTTTAGTTTTACTTTTTAGATACTAGGCCCTAATCTAAAAAGATATTGCTACAACCTCATTTAATAAACTTATGAAGGTTTTAAGAAACTACATTTTTTTAAATCTCAACACGTTCCGCGATATCTGATGTGGGGCAAGGAATGTTCTATGCATACGCAGGAGTGGGAAAGGACACGACTAAAATTTTCAAAGAACTTATAGCTTATAGGTATAGCGAACTATATTTTTACTTTCCATGTTTCTATATATCTCCTCTGTATATATGATACTAGTGGGCCCGACAGACGTTGTCTTGCCCTGATTATAAAAAAGTCATTAATAAATTATATACAAAAACCTTCCTCATGAATAATTTTATCTACCGGTGAAAACCGCATGAAGATCCGTTCAGTAGTTTTTGAGTTAATCGCGAACAGGCATTTTATTTTATACTATGTAATGATGATTAGATAGATAGTATTGTTCAAATAACAAGCTAAATAGACGAAGTCGTGGGTATCAGGTAATAAGTAATATAATAAAATTACAAAGTTATATATCTACGTAACTGCTCACCTTTATCGGCAGAAATATTTAGCAAACAAGGCATTTAATTACATAAACACGTATTTAAAACTTTGGGCATTAAGTTGAGTATGGTATATATTCAGCATCTAACCGAAGTAAGTTGCGATGCGGATAAAGAGATTTAACTCCAGATTTAGTTCAACAGAGCTAACTATCTACTGTCTAAAAAAAGGCAGAAATTTATATCAATTTGTGTGTTTAATTTGAAACTTTGCAATTGTTACGAATTCATCCTGTTTGATTTATCAAATTCGTTTTGAAGTACTAACGGGTACTAAGGGGTATCGAAAAGTGTAATTAATCTTCACTCAGAAAAAATGTACTGTTCATGAGGAATAGAAGAAATCTATATTAACGCGAGTGAAGCTAAAGCAGAAAAATAAACCTCAGCTAAAGCCATAATAGCTATGGTAGCGTATTAGGAAACTGCGTCCATTGATGTAGGTGTGAATCTTGGAGGAGAACGTCGTGATGAAACTGCAGCATGGTGGAAAGGTTTTTTGTAATATCCGTCTTGGGAGCTAGTACCATAAAGTTAAAAATCTCTCACCAAGCATCTATGGTATACGTGTACTGCAGCAGTTGCACTTAAAAATCATTTTTTATCTTAAGGCGTATTAACACATCTTACACATTGTCATCATTACATAGTATAAAATAAAGTCCCCTACCGCGTCTGTCTGTCTGTCTGTTCGCGATAAACTCAAAAACTATTGAACGGATTTTCATGCGGTTGTCACCAGTGGATAAAGTGAATCATGAGGAACGTTTTGGTATATAATTTGTCAAGGATTTATTTTTAATCAGAGCGTGACAACGTCTGCCGGGCCCGCTAGTTTAATATAAGATTAAAATGTGGTTACCCCGTAAAACCAATAAAGTATTAGAAAAACTATAGTAAACCTGACCCTTTATTGACATACTTCGTAGAACAATAGTCCTGTTGTAATGGGTCCTATTATTTAGCTAAGAAAGTGTGGGATCCTGTACCGATAATACATACTTTCATTAATAAGCCATGGGTCACCCATACGTATAAATAATTAACAAAGGTCTCTCTTAATATACTAAGCTCTATGAAACCATAATTTAAGCAAAACTTAAGTTTAGAATCAAAAGATCACTTGTAAAAAACCCACAGTCACATATAGTGATATCCAATACAAATACAAATTATTTTTTCATACATTCATAAAATTCCACTCACATGTAGTTCTTTGTTAAAAAAACCAGGATATGTCGCATAGACACATGATAGAAGTGAAACTTTTGTATTACAGGAAAACATTTTAATTATTCAGCAATCACTTTTGAATAGCATATGTTGTGTTCAGTGATCGCCACGTGACCTGAACGCAGTGCACGCAACTATGGACAACCGTTTTCCAATACCGGAAGGTAAGCGAGACACTGTTCCCAATCTACCCGACACAGTGTTTATCTAAACCCCCCTTCGTCACAAATAAAAGGTTACGGATTAGAATTTCAAAAAAGAACTTTCAGAGTGAGGAAAATGCAGATGGCAATCTTAAAGGCAAAGGTGCGGGTATTTCGATTTTTTATAAAACATAAATAAATACATCAGCATCTCAGTAATTTCAGATTAATAACTTCACAAAATAAATAATATACGCGTGTAAATATCATATTTTGTATTTCGTTTGCTCAGAGAAGTCTCGTATTGGCTTTTACGCCAATTGAATCTCGAACCATCGTTATATTTGCACCGGTTTCGAGTACTTTTTATCTTAACATCAGTCAGAACTCATTTAATTTCACCGTTCACCTCTCTTGGACTCTTTAGTTATTGATATTTTTGTCTCGATGTATTTTTAATTTAATAGAGTGTTATTTTAGAGAAAATGAAGTTTTTCAATCATTATAACTTTCAACTGACATATGTTTACTTTGATTATAACTGAAATTTATTTATATTGGTCTTCTGCGTGTTGTGTATTTAAGTTTTATTACAGTACTAGCTGACCCGTGCAACTTCGTCTGCATCAAATCGGTTATCACCGGTTTCAATTGTATTTTGAATGCGGAAAATTTTAATAAACCTATAACCCGATTGCAGCCGCGCCTACTGTATCCAATTGTAAATCCAAACTACCAAGGGACTCACTCAAAAATATACCCAGATGGTATATGAGAAATCTTTTAAAATAAGCCTGCAACCCGTTAGTAGCATCATCTACCGGGTTCAATTAAAATTAAAACTAACCTACATATATTGGCGGTAATATAAAAAAAGCTTGAGAGGTCTATGGATCCCCAGTTGGAACGAAGTTCCTTTCCCTTTTTAATTATTTTATTTTTAACTGTTTTCAAGTGGTATTAAAACTTTTTCACATACCATTGTATTGAAGAAAAATATAAATATTAAAAAGATATGAGCACGGCGCGTCAACTGTCACTTGCTGTAACTATTTGTCTAAGAGCTAGTAACGGCTTCGACAACGAATTCGAATAAGCCAGTTTTTTATAAATTTTTATGTTCTTCGAAACAGCGTGCGGGCTACCTGGCTGCCGGTAAACGTTGCGTTTATTAGTGCATATCGCACCTGTACAGGCAAAAATATTGATTTTTATATAATTTAGAATGTTTTGTTTTTCACTAACTTTGAAACGCTACTAAAACATGAAATTATTAATACCAGATATTTTTGTTATTAACAATAATGTGCCCGATGCTATTTTTTGTAAATAAAAAAAGTATGTTCAAACCATGTTAAGATAGCTGTAATTTTAATATTATTTTATTTAGACATAAAAGACAGTAAATTAAAAATAATATGTATAGAATAACTTACTATAGCTATAGTTTAGCGCAATATTGGCTGTATGATAAAGACAGCGATAATTGTGGAAGCGCCTGTTATAGACGCATGTATTCAAGATGGTGTAAGTCCCAAGTCATACGTCTACATTTATCGTTGTTTTTCATTGTTTACGGTGAAATCTCAATATCATAAAGGTTAACAAAATAAAATATGTTCTTTGTAATGGAAAAAATAAAAGGGTTGAAGTGAATTATTTTATTTATGAAGAATATCATCGGGCACATTATTGTTAATAACAAAATTGTCTGGCAATAATCAATTCATGTTTTGAATAGCGTTTAAAAGTTACTGAAAAAAAACGTTCCTAAAATTATTTATAAATCAAAATTTTGACCTGTAAAGGTGTGATGCGCATTAAAAAATACAACGTTAACCGGCTATCAGGTATTCTGAATACTGTTTGGAGGAACATAATATATCTACATATTAAAAAAAACAGTTTTTCTAAAATTCTCGTTCGTCCAACGTTGCTGGCTCTTGTACTAAGGTGTCGCAAAAAATTCTAGTTACATTTACTACAAATTTTTGTATTTAGTTATTAACCCTTTGCGTTTTATGGGACAAAAAGTATCCTAGATGTAACCTTGTAATATTAGGTATCACTGTGTCAAGTTTTGTCAAAATTGGTTCAGTACTTTCAGAGTGATACGTGTTCACAGGGACAGAAAGACAGACAGACAAAAATTGTAAAAGGATTATTTTTGGCTTCTATATCGATAACAAAGTCTACCCCGATCAAAATTTTCAAAAAATATTTAATGTACAGATTTGGCCATGTTACTGTTTTATCATTACATAGTATAAAATAAAGTCCCCTACCGCGTCTGTCTGTCTGTCTGTCTGTTCACGATAAACTCAAAAACTACTGAACGGATTTTCATGCGGTTTTCACCAGTGGATAAAGTGATTCCTGAGGAACGTTTTGGTATATAATTTGTCAAGGATTTACTTTTAACCAGGGCGGTACAACGTCTGCCGGGCCCGCTAGTTATAGTATAGATAGATAGATTTATTATTTTTTCGAATTTAAATAAATACTGAACCATCGCCAGAATTATTGTGAGTTTTACGATGAAAGCAAACATTATGATGAAACTATAGTATTGTCGTAGGGCATTTTTAATGCTCGTTTTGTTAGCTTGTATATAATTTATTATGGATTTTAGTATTTCACCACGTCACCTATTGATTTAAAGCAGCTATTAGCTAAGCGGGCATTAAGCCTGCATAACTATAGCCATTAATATGTATGGTTAAGCATTTATAAGCGAGTTCTGGCAGCTACAATTTAATTAGAACTAATCCTTCGTCAGGTTAAGGACGCTTCTATCTTAGATCATATCGGCCATTAATTTCAGATGTAATTGTGATCAATTGTATAAAAAATCAGAATACAACTTCATTCGATTAAATCTCAACGTGAAAGTAATAACATAGATTACTTTAATCTGTTAGGGTAATAACATTTTAAATGTGCGTAACAAAACAATTAGACACACAAGGAAACAAATACACAATGATTGTTTACAGTTAATGGAACAACAACAACAAAGGCTCTTACAAGCGGAGTAGCATTAAGCGGTTCTCACGTGGTCTAATTAAGTGTAACACTTAGAGTGGTGCCGGCTGAACGAGGGTGCCACTCAATTATTCGCTACTTGATGCGGGATCACGGTCGCTCGGTACTATACCGGCGCGACGCTGCCACCTCGCCCACAAATCCTCCCGACGCATAGCAAAATTCCACACCGCAATTATGTGGGATACGCGACACTCAGATGGATTATGGGAAATTAAACGTGGAGCAGTAACTAAGTGAGCATAATTCACACCGCCTCGCCACCAGACAAAAGATTACCTACCTAACGTTGCAGAGATAGTGCGGTTTAGGTACTCAAACCGGTGTTACATTCTAATATACTCCACTGTGGTTTGTGTTCCCTTCTTATCTTAACCCTTTATTTACCGAGTTGGTAAATTGTATTTTAAATTTGGACTCGAAACACTGTATAATATTAGTAGTTACATTTTCATGTTTGTTCTCTTTCAACAAATGACACAGAGACATTCTTAACTATATTTTCTTTTCTCTTCTATAATACAAACTGATTTTTATAAACAACATTAGAAATGGTGCCAGATACATTATTGATTTTATTATTTACATCTTCAAGAAAAATTGGGGATACCATTAGTCAAAAATAATAAATTGTACAGTTAAAAGTTTAAACCTTAATCTGTTTACTATAGTTGAAGGTAGATGCTTGAATTTATAAATAATAAATAAAAATTAATAATTTATAATAATAATTATTTATTTTTAATAATTTATTAAGAATCTATAATTTTCGAAAAGAATTGAGTTATGCCTTTTTCTATTTAACCCACGACATACAAATATTGTACGGATAAATATTATACCCTGAAGCAATTTCCCAAATATTACACTAGATAAAAAAAAAAAAAATTTTATTATAGAGATATGACTTTTAATAATAATTTAGTATATATGTAGGTATAATCATAATTTTATAGCAAATGTACTTTTGTATTTTGAACAGGTACGCGCTTGGCCACAATCTCACCTGATGGTAAGTGACGATGAGGCCGACGATATATCGCGCTTACCCACTAGGTGCATTTTCACTCTACTCTTGACGACTCCCAAGTTATAAGATGACGGGAAGACAGACATCGGGAGTGAATTCCACTCCTTAGCCGTACGTATATTAAATGTGGAAGCAAATCGCTTTGTACGAATGACGGGACTATAAACCACGTAAAGGTGGAAACCCTTACGGCGTCTAGCCGTCCTCTGATGGAATGGGGACGGTGGTACTATATTATGTAATTCCTGTGCACACTCTCCGAAGTGTAACCTGTAAAAGACTGAGAGACAAGCCACTTTACATCGATGCTCTAAACTGAGCATTCTTGTCTCCTACAGCGCTTCATCACCGACAAGCCGACGAGCACGACGCTCAATGGATTCAAGAGCGGACAGCTAATATTTGGCGGATCCATCCCATAAGTGACAGCAATATTCCACACATGAGTGTACTTGAGCTTCGTACAGACTAGGAAGCTGTTCTGGTGTGAAATATCGCTTACATTTAAAGAGGATCCCAAGTTTCCTCGCAACTGATCTTGCTTTCTGTTCAATTGAGCGCCCGAAATTGAGATCCGATGTTAGCTGGATCCCATGAAGCTCGAGGTTCGCAGTCACTTGCAGGGAAATAATTAAATGAGTTTCATAGTTTAAAAAAGAGCGGAACAATTACCATTAAATGTAAGTCAGAAAATATGCTAAGCGAGAACGAACTAATAAACCGGTCATATGGTATGGCGCAGGATATCGAGGACCGATAGGTTAATTGATTGACCAGAACCGATCATTACGGAAATAGGCCAAACTGTGAACGCCTACGTGCATGAGATACCATACCACCCAACAGATTCGCGTAGTCAGCCGCGCACTTAAAACTCATGCTTTATACGGAATTTGTTTAAAATTATCAACCAACGTTGGTGACAGAAATAAAAAATAAACCTGTGTGCAGCTACTGGGCACAGGTCACAGTGAAGATTTATTATCCATGACTTTCTTCGTAGTCAGTTGTCATTATTATGTAGCTGTCGTTTAAAAAACATCTAAATTTCTGTTATTTTACTAAGTGCTCTTTACAATAATTTCTATACGGAATTAAAACCAAACGTAATTCCACCGTTTTAATAAGTAAAGATTACTTCAGAATTAATTAACTTGAGTGTTTCCAGGAGGCAAAGTTTTATCGTGCTCTCTGAGTAATTTTCAAAAAAATGTTTCTCTTTTAACCACAAAATAATATTGAAAAGATTAATTTGAGTTTTAATAACTAGAATGGTACAAAGCTTAATTAGTATTAGTAATGTTTTGCGAGATAACAAAAAGATTTATTACATCTAAAATAAATTGAAAACGTTTAAATTAATCATTTCTTATATTATTCTTATACAGAATTCTCCCTAACAATGGTAAAAAAAAATATATGGATCCAAAAACCTCTAAGAACTGACACACTTTATTCCAATGACCGAAATTAGGTCTAATTTACAATAAACACGCGGTCGCTGAAGCGAATTACCGTACGGGAAAATCAATGATTTCTAGTTAGTCTGAAATGACGCGAACACGTTTGAACTAGCATAAGCGAAATATTTTGTATATCTTGAGAATATCTGCATTGTAGAGTGATTCCGCGGCCAAACTCGCTGTTTTATTGTGAAGAGTGTTTTAAAAATTAAATGTAATATCAACATCTTTTGTAATATGCTTTGTATCTTAAGTATCTAATGTTTTTTAAGTAGTTTATTTAGTCTGGATTATTTCAATTACATAATTTGTATACCTATTGTAATTATTAACATTATTCTGGTTTTCACATCTATTGGCACTCCGAACAATAATTATATACAGTTTATGAATTAATTAAAAATATGATAGGCTGCAAAATCTCAAAACAAAATATAAATATTATATGTAAACAGGATGCTATACTACACGTTGCCAGTCTGACGCAAGCCGTGCAAGCGCAATACGATCGCTCGGTCACGCTTACTAGAATGTCATGACGCGAAATCATAAGTTTATCTCTTACGAGAAAAATACCACTCAACGCACCTAAAGCAGTTTTCACTTTAATAATAAAATGAATGCCTGCGTAAAACGTAACGCACGACGGAGTGATTCACGCGAAACTAGTAATATCAGTCAAAAAAGAAAAAAAAACTGCAGCACTTCAAAATAAAACTCACAACGATGCGCGAGTACTCCTTTAATTTTACTAAGAAGTGCACCTAAACTGTGAGATTAAAGACAAGAAAGTGAATAAAGACAGGCGACGATCTATAAGTTCAAGTTTCCTACTACCTCTTAATCTTGTTAAGCATAAACAAATACAAAAAAGAATATTTTAAGCTTAGAATAATAACGCATAGAAACCAAATCCGCGCATAAAATTTGACGCCACTAAATTGGAGCCAGAAATGGCTCCCTACGCCGCCCGCCCGTTCCATAGTGTACAAGGTCACTTCCTTCCGAACGCATCTCTTAGAAAATAAATAATTATGGCGGTTTGTGCAGTTAAATGCTGTTACAATACATTTGAAAAATATAAGAACTGTGTTAATATCACTTTTCGCATATAAGCTATCAACATATTGTAGTATTTCAACGATTTACGTTAATAAAAACATTCGTTTTATTCCATGTTTTGTAAATGCTCAGTGTTTCCAGATAAGGAAATTATTTTCTCATATTATTTGACGTTACTGATGAGATTAATTATTTTTTATGAAAGGAACATATTTAATTAATTATTTATGTTTGAAAATGAGTTCGTTAAATGTTGACGTCTCAATGAACTTTATCATTTTTTTTAACCTTACATCAATAATAATATCAATGAAATCTTAACATTTATTGCGCTTTGTTGTTCAAAGGATTCCTACTGACCCTAAATAATTACAAAAATGGCCCTCATATACTTAGTCGTTTCTTCAACCTCGACTACGTTGTTGTATGGAAGGTATGGTATAAAACATCAAAATTGTTTCTTTTAGTGTTGAGTTGAGGCCGAAGTAATAATGACTACGAAGAGGGGGTAAGCAAAAACATTAAATGCAAAAAAGAGCACGCGTCGGTTTAAGAAATAATGATTTTCATTTTCCCCGGTTTTGGGCAAGTTACATTTTAGAGGCAAGCCCTTTTTATCGTGGTATGTACGATTTTATGCTTCACTTTTGTAATCACCTAGAGTACCGAACTATCTTTCTATACGTTATTATTCTAAGATTTTAAGAGAGGATATTTTTCATCGCAAATGAAAGTATTTTTTCCGAAGAATACGTCAAATCTACTTCAGCATAGGCGAAGTTCGTATGTAATAAGATGCTAAATATAACTAGCACTGTTAGGAATACTGCCTACAGACTTATTCAGTGCTTTTCGAAGGGTTATTTATTTTGTTTGGTTATTTTAAATATTTATCTATAACAAATAGTTAAGGCACGTTTTTAGTTACATTTAAATATAACTACAGACGCAACAAGATTACCTTATTGTCGTTACGATGCTCGTTTAGATAAAAGTGCTGATGGATTGCACATCTACATGAGACACGAAAACTTTTGTCACGCGGACGCCATTTTGTAACGTCATATGTTCGCGGGTTAATCATTAAATTCTCTATGTAAATGCCTTATGGTGTATAATACATTGAAAAAATATATGTGTCTATTATTACAAAATACGTTTCTCATAATTTCTCTAAAGTATTTAAATAATTTAAAGGTTTATTTTTTAATTTCAATTATTTTCGCAAGGATTAGTACCGTTATAAGGTAATGTTAGTAAATTAAAGTGTGACTATATAATACTTTGCGTATATTAATATAATAATAATTTATTGTGAAAACTTGATTAATATTTTGAATAAATGGCGGCCTCAATATATTTTTTACACGTTTAATTACATGAAACTAATCACTAATCCTGTAATTATTACGTGATTAAATAAATAACTTTAACTTTCTGACAAAATATGTATAGTTTTTATTTTATGTTGTTCGTATTTTAAATTAGTTCCTATAACAACTGATTTTTTCGTTTTACAAAAGAAAAAACTCAATAAACCATTGATAACAAAATCATAAATACATTTTCTTTTTCATTCAAAATTGAAAATAAAAATACTTTTCATTATAGACTCTAAAATCAAAATCTTAAAAAAGTTGACCGAAATATAGTTAGAAGCAAAATTATAACAATATAAATCAAATGACACATATACATTTTCATAAAACTGTTGATAGAAGTTTTTTATATACAGTATTTACACTTAGCGTCTCCAGAAGTGCGTATTTTTTATATATATTTTTTTGTTAGAAATAATAACAGTAAATTAAATATTTTCTTTTATCTCTTTTATACATATACTAGACGACTAGTAACGATGTAAAACAATTGAAAATGGATCAATGAATACTATCTACAAATACTAAAATATCTAAAATCACTATGCAATACAATATTGGGTTATCCTTGTTATTATTGACTAGATTTCCTCTTGAGAATTACTTTACAGAAATCCTCTCTTGATTCTCACATATATTACATAAGGATTTTTTCTGGAAAATTACATGCTTCTAAATCCACCGGTTTAAGCCGTCTTAAGAACTTTATTAGGCGGAAGAAATATACTACCTAAAAAAAATGTAGCATCAAGAAAAGAACGAGTAATTAAGCACAATGCAGATACGATTTTTTAAGTTGAATTACATTCACGATAATTATTCTGTTAGTACACACTTTATACTATTTTAAGGATGCAGTTTGAAGGTGAAACTGAAAAAATAACCCGGTAAAGATACCGTTACACGTTCACTCTTTGATCTTTATTATATAATAAAGTTAGTTCATTTTGCCCCGGTAATGAATATTAATGTTCTCGCTTAAGTCATAAAATAAACTTTATCTGGGCAGCAACGCGTCGCGGTACCTCTGCTTTGCTGCCAACCCTAGTGATAAATTTACAAAGAATAAGTCGAACTCAGTCCGTTTTCAATTACAAACGAAATTCGTAATGTGTATTTTGTAACTTCAAAATAATATTAATTATTTACTTGGGCCCGTTAATATCAAGAATTTGTTGTTTACAATTTTCCTTGAACAGGCACCGTCTGTCCACATTATGCTGATTTTATTAAATTTATACGGTGTGCAGTGATATAGAAAATTATTTTTCACTAGCTGTGCTCGCGACTTCGTCCAAATGGAACCTGATGTATAAAACAGTGACTAATAAAATCATCTGAATGTATTTAGTCCATTTGCTTATCTACTTTTCTCTCGTACTTAACTCGAGCCGTCATTCAAAATACAATAACTTTTGATAGAGTTGACCGATGTTATGAAACAAAGACTAAGTTACTCCTGAGGATATGCTTTATGATTTTCTTGCTGAGCTTTTATTGTGAACCCAGTCCTTTAGCAGTGATGAGTGTTCATACAAACAGACAGACAGATAGACAGACAGACAGACAGACATTTCTAAAAATGATTGATTACTTATTCCTAGACACCTGCAACAATTTTTTTCACGAAAATCGAAAAAGTACAGACACGTTAGATTTACATTCTTATTATATACTAGCGGGCCCGGCAGACGTTGTCCCGCCCTGATTATGAAAAAATCATTGACAAATTATATACTAAAACGTTCCTCATCAATCACTCTATCCACCGGTGAAAACCGCATGAAAATCCGTTCGGTAGTTTTTGAGTTTATCGCGAACAGACAGACAGACGCGGTAGGGGACTTTGTTTTATACTATATAATGATATATGGTGTTAGGGTATTTTCTAATACCCACCTGGTTAGCTATCATTCACAAGTTGCCACATATTGCCAGAATTTTATAAGTTTGTTCGGGCGGTTGGACTAAAGAGACAATCCATGCTTAACATATTACCATAGTACGCCACATAATCACTAAATATAAGTTTATAAAAAGAGGTATTATATATATCACTGTAGCGTATTATTCTTTAATATATCACGGCGTTATTACATAATGTGTGTCACCTACTTGTCCATAACGCAATCTTATATAAATAAATAGGGGTCTTCCATTTTGCGCGCAACACTCAAAGACTGCTAGTTAGATTTCGTTTAATATTTTTAGTTTTACTTCATAGTCACTTGATCCCTTATCTAAAAAATAATTATCAGGATATCTTCATATAATATAAAGTTATGAAAGTTATAAGAAACTATATTTTTTAAGCACCACGCGAACAGCGATGTTTGTTTTCTTGTATTGGAGAATAGGGGCAAGCTTGTGTAGTCCTTTTGTTTTATCCTCTATACATAAAATATATTGTAAAAATATCAGCTAATAAATTAACACACTATGAACTTAACATACTATATAATGTTGTAGACTGGAAAGTTACCATGTATCTGAACTGGTAATAATAAATCGAGCTAATGTTGCGGCGGTAATACAAGTGAACAATGGCTACATATCTTCATGTACTTTTAACAGGTCGTACCGCAAAGTTTCTCGGACGCATCTCCCGGCACGAGGTTAGCTTAAATGAAACTCCTAGCCCAATTTAGTGAATTTTAAGTTCGCGTGTAACATTGTAAGCATATATAATACGGAGTGCCTAGCCCTGAGGTATGATGAAAATACAATCAACGAGCGGTTAACTATTAACCGATAAATTGTCACACCTATGTGTAAAAAAACGGGGTCGGAGTGTGAAATGTCGTTTTGACATGAAAACATGTGACGAAAGCTTCCTAGTGTGTGTTAGCCGACTTCGCAAAAGGGGAGCAATGTTTTTGAATTTTCTGTGAATATCTAATTGTTACCACGCCTTATGTATAATTTAAACGCTTTTATAATTCTAACATGAACTGCATTCAATTCGCTTTAATTGTCTAAATGACTATATACTATATGACTTCTGTGTAAAAGGTAGGATTACCACCGGTGCCAGCAGTTCCAGTATTTCTCGCGCAACTCACCGACAGGTGGCCTGCGTAAAGTGCGGGGGGTCCCACCGCGTATGTCAGTGCGATCGACCCATAGAAGACCCGGCGTCCTGCATCAACTACGGGGGTGCCCACCCCGCGAATAACGCGACAGCGTGTCCAGTCTATAGGCGGGAAATTCGAAACCACCGTGTCGGCACCGTCGCCCGGTCGGATGAAACCAGGCGCAAGACAGAAGCACAATCGGCCTCCACGATGATCGAGGAGATGGTGGCGGCGATCCTTATGGCCCGCGCCAACGAATCGATACCAAGTGAAGTTCCCGTCAAAGGAAAAGGCGCAACTAATATCGATGGTACGAGCCGAAATCGCCCAGCAGATGGAGGCCATCCCGGAGAGCTATGGGTAATGCCTAATCTAAAGATCTCATCCTGACCACGAGAGAACTGGGACCCGATGTAAAAAAAGCGTGCGTGTTGATTCTGGAAAGAATCGGTGGCAAGGCTCGACGCGAAGACTGCCGACCTACACAGAAGTGAAGATTCCGCCAATCACCAAGACATGCCCCTGATAACCAGACAGGAAACGCAAGCAGCCTACAATAACCGACACGCCCTGTATAAGGGCGGCGCAGGATGCCACCACATAGGGCGCAGCTCTGACACTGTTTCCCAGCGCCAGAATGACATGAGAAGAAAATGGAGAGAGGAAGGTAGGTTTTACAGTGAGCCTTTCTTATTCTGTATAAATAACTAGCAGCCGCGGTTCATGAAGCGTATGTTGAGACAATTCTTAGATTTCAAGATGTTTCAACTTTACTTAACACTTATCTTTATATTTTACCCAATTTAAACATAGTATATATGTTATTTTGATATATAGACTATGTTACTGTAAAGCCTTTACAATATCAAATCAGTAGTTTTTGTGTGAAAGTGCAACAAAATTCCAGTTGCATATTTCGCAACAACAAACCGATACCGTAAATGACTAAATATCTGCTTTGAAAACATTCCTCTCAGATGAGGCGTTTCATAATATTCATAGCCCTAACAATCTACTTAATTGTTTATTTTAGAAGTTCAGTCCAATGCATTTATAATGAAGTGGAGTATACATTTGTTTGTTTTTTTTTTATATTATAGGGGGCAAACGAACAGGCAGGTCACCTGATGGTAAGTGATCACCGCCGTCCATAGACACTAGCAACACTGGGGGATACGCCAGTGCGTTGCCAGCCTGTGTTTGGGGGAGAGAGGTTGGGAAAGTGGGAAGGAAGGGAGGAGGGGGAAGTAGGGGGAGGTGGTCCGGCGGCGCCCTCACTGACCTAACGAAATGTGACAATGCAAGCACTGTTACTTCACGTCGGTTTTCTATGAGAGGGTAGTAGTATCCCGGGCGAGCCGACCCATTCATACTGAAACCAATAATAACCTCAGCGTGGCTCTACCACCTATAAAAGGTGTTGTCCTACCGAATATTTTTTTTATCGTTCAACGAGGCTAAAGAAGTTTCCACTTCAAAAATAGCGTTAGATATAAATATGTGATATTAAATATAATGATCACTATAATAACTTCTTGACAGTTTTATTTCCAACTACAAAACATTTTACACGAAATACAAACGAAGTATTGAAGGCCAAGTCAAAATAAATGCGACATCTATTAAATAAATAAACAAGTCGTCGGCCTATCGGAGTCGTCGTCACGTCAGTGCGGGCCAGCCAGAAGTAATCCACTTAGGATTAACCATAAACAAGGCGAGCCATTGTCGCGGCACGAGCGATCTGTTAGCGTCTAAGTGTAACTGATAAAGGGCGACAGTATTGTTCGCAGCGGGCATTAGGCTTTAATCCGGTCTTGCGAGCGTGGCTTGTTAGCTTGATTGTTCGGTGTCGGCGGGCAGATGGCCGCCCGTAATCCGACCCGGTACTGTCCTCTCCTCCTCCCGCGGAAATATGGCCTCTTTGTGTTTGTTGCATCTGCAGGTAAATTGTGCGCCGAAATTGGACCGTACGTTACCCGTTCTGAATGCAGAACGCTCGGTTCGTTTTATTATTCATGAAAACTTATTGTTATCGCAGCTTTTTCTTGTTATTTTCTGCTCATAAATTGTGTGCGGTTCATTTTACATCGGATTCGGCCGGTTCGAATTACATACGCAATTTCATCAACCTCGTTACGAGATTTTGTGGGCAAACAAATGATTCCTTCTGAATAATTTGAGATTTATTATATAATGTAATTTATGAATAATTTTAAAAGAAATATTTTACTTCAACTATAAAAAGGTTGACTACAGTTTGCATATTTAACTTTTCATTTTGATAAATAAACCAATACTTGTTATTGTTACTTCGATTTTATTAATTACTTACTTCTTGTGTCAGTTAGAACTTTTGTCTAATTTCCGTGTGAGCTGAAGATTTGAAATCTTGAACATATCCCAAGATTGAAACTATAAAAACTTAGAAAGTGAGTTTCTTTTACTGATCTACGTATAAATTGAGATAAAACGGTTAAGTAGTATTTTTTCGTCTGCTTCGCAACCAATTTTCGAAATCTTTCCTTCTGTTCATGAATTTAGGGTCATCGTTTAAAAAATAGGAAATAGTTCGTTTTCTCTCCTAATGTTATAAAACGTAGAAATTAACTGTGATCAAATTTTACACTATATAGGAAATTTTATGACATTTGTATGAATGAATGTAACAATTTCTTAACGTTTTCCCTTGATACAAATAAATACATGTTCCTGACTAACAACATTTTGCACAAACTACTAAACAAACAGCCCATTAAAAGTTCTTAATACCTATTTTTGTGTAACAAAATATTAAACCAGTAATTAAGTCGGCAGAAGGAGCTAAGCCGTTGCGCATTATGTGGTGCGTAATTGTAAAGAGAACTATGTTTGCGAAATATAGCTGCGGGTCTAAAATGGATTTGGGCCCTCGAATACAATAAGAACGGGTGGGTTTTAACACAAAACCTGCTTCTATTTGAGTTAATGAAACAATAGATTTACCTATTTTTATAAATTTAATTCGTTGATAAATCTATATAAAGTTTTTTTTTAATTATAATAAATGAGTAAAGAATCGAAATCTGTACATTAAATATGTTTAAAAAAAAAGTGTGTGTGTATTTCATGTACACGCGTTAGAAGTTATACTTCTTTGGCGTAACAAGATAAAAATCTTTTCAAAAATTTTATCTTTCGCCTTATTCTACGTTTGTAGAAAAAACGACACTAACAATAGAAAAAAAGTATTTAATACATTGGAAGTTTTAATACAAAGAAATACAAACAACAAATACAAAGAAACAAAATGTTGACTATAGCTAACTTCAGGGTGTCGGTTTATTATGACGGTGTGCGCGTGCATCGTAAAAATTTACTCTCATCATTTTTCCCTAACGCGCCAAAAGAAGTATAACTTCAAAAATAACTCTGGGGCCTTTGTAATCATCTGTCATTGATATGACAGAACATATTTTCATGTTTTTTAGAATTGTCATCTTTCTATATATTAGTTTCTATACGTATTACACAGGCACTATTCCAACGAATACTTGCCGATATAGACATATAGATATAGGTAACACATAAGATTTATATTATCGCATATGTATATTTTTACATATGTAAAGGATCTGTTTGTATTATGCATATTTTGTGAACTGAATCGTAATGAGACAGAATTAATCCGAATTGTTTTATTTTCGCGTGATAAACATAATAACAAAAATAGAAATTATTGGCAACAATTCATAGATGGCGCTAAACGTATGATTTTAGTCGTTTCAAATCATTAAAAGATAACTACATATAGCATAATACACGTGGAAAGTTATTTTTATTTGTTTGTTTAGTTATGTTTATTTGGACAATTTCGAATTGATTTTTTTGCGAATTTGACCACGGTACGTTTTCTGTTAGTAGGTACTATGTGTAAAAATAAATTAAGGAAATAGGAATATTCATTATATAGTTTTTCCTATTGTGTCTATAGTTATTAAATTACGAAGAAAGTATCTGATACCAATATAAACATAAAATTATATAACTGTTTTAATGGGTCTTCGATTCACTGCGTCGATTGGATGATACTTGAAATTCGCTATTGAATAATTCTTAAGTTTTAATGTCTGAAATTATTTTACTTTATTATTCTTTCGATATTAAGTTACGAATTGATTTTTCTTAAATTTTACTATCAACTATTGCATAGTTCTTTGGTTGAGAATAAAATGTCTGGTAGTAAATGGACAAATATTTTTGGGATGAGATAGTTAATTTACTGAAAACTATCGAAGATCGTTAGGTCATAACAATGTATGTGTCATTAAAAGTCTATAGCAAAAACCACCTTTTTATTTGATTAAATTCATGGTTTTGTTTAGTCGATCGAATAAAAAATAGGATGTGTCTATTATTCTTTTGAGTAGCACGCGGTGTCCCGAGTGTTAGAGTATGAGCACCGACTAGATTCTAACCATAGGACCATATTACGTTGCGAAGAACATAATCATTCACTTAAGGTAAGGTCAAGTTAACTCGTCAACGTCGAATTTCTATACTCCTATTTATTGTTACCTGTTTTATACAACAAATACAACAAAAAAAGAATTAGCGAAATCGGTTCAGCTGTTCTCGAGATTTACGCTTATCAACACATTCAGTGATTCAATTTTATATTATAGATAGGGTTTCAATTGGTTTTATAATAAGTAACGTTTGGTGCGAACGCAACCTTATCAATAATCCGCGAAAGTTTCTACCACCAACTCGGCTACCATCGCTTCACACATAATACACCTTAATTAATGCAATTACAATGCTTGCGTCATGTTGCAATACAGCAACGAACATAAGCACAATAGGGTCCTAAGAATTGAAGAGTTTTTTTAATACTATTGGTGGCAAACGAACATGCGGGTCACCTGATGGTAAGCGATCACCGCCGCCCATGGACACCTGCGACACGAGAGGAATCACAGATGCGTTGCCGGCCCTAAAGAAAGGAGTAGGCTCGTTTCTTGAAAGTTGTGTTACTTTGTCACGGATATCATAATCAGAACCTAACCAAACTCTCATCAAACTACCCTTGAAGTACATCCTTTCCAATAAAAAATGAATCATCGAAATCGGTTGGCGTGATATTGAGTTATTCGTCTATTTGTCGTGTTCATACTTAATGCAAATTTAACACTTATACGGATTTGCACTGGATGCCGTTGTCAGAACTGGACCAAATTGAAATGGGACCACACGGGAAGCACCATCAAAGAATCATCAAAATTGGTTCACCCAGTCCAAAGTTATGAGGTAACAAACATTAAAAAAAAATACAGACGAATTGAGAACCTCCTCCTTTTTTTGAAGTCGGTTAAAAAAGCCACGTGGGTCGTAGTCCTAGGCACAATTACTATATGTATATGGAAGTAAAATTTACAGAGCTTGACACAACTAGTTTTTGCAGTTTTTATATAAAACTAGCGGGCTCGGCAGACGCTGTCCCGCCCTGACTATAAAAAAACCTTGACAAATTATACACTAAAACCTTCCCCATGAATCACTGTATCCACTGGTGGAAACCGCATGAAAATCCGTTCAGTAGTTTTTGAGTTTATCGCGAACAGACAGACAGATAGACGCGGTGGGGGACTTTGTTTTATACTATGTAATGATGTATTATAAAAATTTAAATATACTATTGGTACTGGAGTAAATTTTAGTAATGTAGTATAAAACTAACTTAAAACGATTTTTGATTTGATTTGATCTGGTCGATAAAGTAAACGAAATCGGAAGAAAAGGCGCGGACTAAGCGTCTTTAGAAATAAAATAAAATCTTAGGAATGTATCATTTATCATATTATTACACGTATAACAGTACGATTTATCGTGCTCTATCAGTCTGGCTAAATGAAACCAATTCTAAATGAAGTAAACTTTGATAGATACAAAACAAACTTTGATACAAAACTGGAAAGATCACGTACCTCAAATAAAACATAACTCAAAGTTTTAAATATATATTTAGGAATTTCAATTCCATATACAAACGAATCTACGACAAGTCTACCTCAGCATAGTTCAATCACAGTCGAACAAAATGCACTGTTTATTCAGAAAGCTTGTGTAAATAGTCTTAGCAAAGCAACTCGATAGAGCATCGCTCCGATGACCGGTTGATGAAAACGGAGGCTCCATGATCCAGTTAGAGAGAACTGGCGCATCATTACCATCTCATTAACATAAGCAAACATTAGTCACACGCTGGAAAGGCTTAGAGAGGCCGCTGTACTAACAGGCTGGCCACTTCATGCACAATTATTGTACTCACCTATTATGTGCATAAACACTGTATATTTACTGAGCAAACGTAACGGAGTACAGAACCAGATTAGCCCTTGTTTAATATTACTTTACACCGTTACCCGTCCGATACAAATTAGAATGATCTTAAAATCATCGATATACATAATTTTGTTTGTCTATGTGATTTCTGTGAAAGGAAATGGTGTTATTTGGTTTATATATCCGATTCGATATGGTAATGAATGACTTTAATGAGCCGTTGGAATATAAATTAAATTCGATAGTATAAATTAAGGCGGTAGGACACGGTATTTGTGTAAATCACGACATTCATACATCAAGTGGAATACCAGCCGTAGTGATACGCGCATAATGCATTACAAGATCAAACATTGCATATCCGCTATCCAGTAATTAAGCGGGATGGACGGTTATCTATCATCATTATCAACCTGTAAGAGAGCCACTGCAGGATCATAGGCAACTTTCGGGAGAAAGGTATAAGCATAATAACATAATAACATATAAGCATAATATAAGTATTGGCGATTTCAAACTCTAAGAAGGTCACAGTGCTGTATCTTCCTTAATGATACTACAAAAGCATTTATCAGGTTCAGGTTTCCCCAAGATGTTTTCCTTCACCATCAGCCGATAGTGGTACCAATTTAAATGAGTAAATGTACGCGTATTTCAATATATCAGCGGGGTTTGAATACGCGGACATCGGACTGATATCCCATCGGTCAAGCCACTCGACCATCACGACTATCTATTGGGTTATCTATACCGGACTGAATATCTGCTATCATGTAAATAATGATAAAACATTCCCAGTGGCGATCTTATGTTGCCTTTTGGTTTTGTCGTCCTGTCGTATTGTCGTTGTCGTTTTGGAATTACCCGAGTGGCGTTCTAGTAACTGTTGTTTTCGGATTGCAATGCATTTACTAACAGACACGGTGATGTTACTTCGTCGTACTAAAATAAAAATATTTTATAGTGATACTTTACAATATTGGTTTACTTATAGATCGCTAAAGATAAATAATATTATTGTACCCACCCACTTCAATGTGCATTAAATAGATTTTAAATTAAAAACAATGGCAAGGTACCAATGGTATCCAAATAAATAAGTAGCCTAGAATCACCTAAGAAAAATTTCGCATCGAATGGTTATAGTCCCATGCCGATACATTCAGTAGTTTTGACGTGATTCGGCTTCACAGAAACTGTACTTTCATTGTACCGTAAACAAATAATATAAGGAAATTCTGTACAAACTTCAAAAGAGATGTCATTGACAATTCTTTTGTGTTGTAATATAACATTTTAAATGTATTCAGATGTAAGTAATGCATCGGATGTGATGTTATTATTCCAGCGAAGTTCGCAACGTGCTGATACCGAGGATGGAAGTGATACATATTCAGGCTGCAGCGACATCTCGTGTACGGTTAATCTGGAGAAAATGTATGATTTATGCATGTTTTATTGAGTTATTGAATTCATATAAGTTATAAATAAATAGTAAATATGAAATTGTAAAGTTTTATAAACATTATTGTAAAGATTATTTATTTCAATCGATTTTGAAAAATATGAGAAAATTACGACTTTTCATTTTAATGCTTAATTTAAAAGTCGTCACATAAATAAATTATTACTGATTGTGTTGAAATACTTTGAAACTATTTCATTAGCTTTAAACACATATTCATTAGGGAAGTAATTTAAAACGTAAATATAGAAACCGTTGTACAATGCAATTTATTTTATCAATTTTTACTGCAAATTTAGAGGGTGATTTTTGAGAGTAATTCTGTAATTTCATTTTCGATAGGCTAACTCTAGAAGCGTCATTAATTTAGGTTTACAGTATACGATGTGATGAGGCTAATTTAAAAGAAATATAACATTTGTTCATTGTTTATTACTAAAGATACGTTTTACCTACACGTTATTTTGACAAAAAAAATGGCGCGATAACGCACACACACGTCAAGTAATATTGTAGCTATCTTAGATATAATGTGGAAGTAAGATGGCATATTTTCAATATCGGTGGTGAAAAAAAAATAGTTATATGTTGCTTACATACGGGCGGATTGACGGGGCAGTCGTTAAAAATAAGCTAACTAGCCAAGTTTTAACAAGGCGCTGTCGAAGCGCTTATGACTTATATAGATTGTAATATCATTGGTTTATTACATACGCAGGTACACAAAGGAGATTCAATAGTCATAATAAATTAGCTAAATATTGAAATAGCTGTCTCTCGTTATATACTAATAGATCGTTATGTAAAAATAAAATAATTAAAAAGAGACACTGCTAAACTGGATCCAGTGACAAATTAAAAATCGCGCCGAGATTAACTCCAATTCCGACTGACAGCATCCTGAATGGGGATGAAATTCAATGAATAGCTCCTCGGTGCCAACTAAAGTGGCCAATCTCTTTCAAGATTACG
Organism: Antheraea yamamai; assembly: GCA_036509395.1. Taxonomy (NCBI): domain Eukaryota; kingdom Metazoa; phylum Arthropoda; class Insecta; order Lepidoptera; family Saturniidae; genus Antheraea; species Antheraea yamamai. Next base: position 15,544,171 of record AP028435.1, on the reverse strand, counting down.
TCGCATTAAGGCACTTTTCGGAGTTTATTGTCAAACTGAGTACCAACTCGACAAAAGACCATTTGTTACATATATCAGGGTAATGTCGAAATTGTATACGCATAAACAGTACGACGATACCTTGACTTTCGCTGGTTATGCTTAACTTAGTAATATCTGGTAAAGTAGTTTTAACAAGTGTATATCGTCCGGTTATATACTCTTGTATTGTAGTGTATCCCAACACATAACAATTGTTAAGAATTTCGCACTGGCAATCAAGGGGTTCCAACTAACTTGCCAAGAGTAGCTACCAATTATAGGGTGCTTGAAGACTTCAGTCCTGTTGAGATTGATTATATAAAGTTATAGGGTGTAGTGACCTTTTAACATCAGGTGAACTGTTCATCTGTATATTTAAACTTAAAAATATGATAGTATTGAAAATCTTTAAATAGAATATGTTCCCTAACATGGAAATTCGAAACCATCACATTAAATTAAATTCCATTAAATACTACATTTAAAAAGTAGTATGCGTCGTAAAGTTACACGATAGAAATGAAACTGTATTACAGGGAAACATTTTAATCAAAAAATACAACAAAACGCCAACATCACACGGTGTTCCCAGGCGGTCACCCATCCAAGTAATGACTGCGCCCAACATTGCTTAATTTCGTTGACCGGAAGAGAACCGGTGTTTTCAACACTCTACGCAACAGTGTTTACCCCCACCACTTTTCGTCACACAAAAATCTTATCAGAATTTCAAAGCCCTCCCATAATAAGTTTAACTTCAAAAGTTTCTAAATGACTAAATGCCCTTAACCTTTATCAGAACTTATTTAAATTTTCGACGCACAACTGTATTTAATAACAATACTGGAATATATTCCAAACACACTAGTACAAAACTGATGAACCAAATGGTTCGACAAATTGTATACACGGATTATAGCCCAAGCTGTTATGAAACCAAAGTGTATGTTATATTTACCATTATTCTCCATGCAAGAAAACAATGCGCCATATATAACGAGTCCCCGCGACCACTTGTCAACACGGCGCGAGGGTGGAAGCACACTGAAAACTAAGCGTTTCTGCCAAAAGTACGTGACCTTAATGTATATCAATCCCAGCGTGATTTATACAGGGGGGATCTGTAAAATATGATATAAAATAAACATTGACAACCAAAACGATGAAATACGACGTAACGTTGTGATTTAAGGGCGCGTTTCACGAGATTTTATAGCGCTATAAAATCAGTTCTCGGCGCTTCCCCGACGTCCTGGGTCGGAGAGCGCACGTATTGCACAGATTTGACAAAACAGACGGCGGGCATTTATTTGTGCGCTAGTTTTTTGCAAGTTTTATGGACTGGTGCCAAGTTTATGGTGTACAGGCGGCGGGTGGTGTTTGATAATATAAAACCAGGGGTAACAGCGCGATTTGTTGTGATAACACAAATAAAGGGAACAGTTTTTAAACTTTTCTTCAAGATATTGATTTTAGTATAAGATTAAAGATTACATCAAAATCAACATTGAATCGGCTGAGTGCCTTAAGCGCTCGCCTTAGTAGTCCGGTGAAGCTGTTAAGACCTTGTTAGGTCAATAGCGTAGTCAGTTCGAAAAAAAAAAAAAAAATCAACATTGATGTTAATTATTAAATATCTGGTTGGTATACACATTACAAAGAAACGCAGATATAAATTGACTTCAAAAATATTTAAAAGTTAAGAAGATCACAAATACGTGACTTTGCAAATACATTATAAGGATCATTTGTAATTATTATCGTGAAAGCAGTTATAAAATTATTATAACAGTAAATGGAACTTGCTAAGTTCTTCCAAGAAAATTGAGGTTGTTTTTAAGAAAATTGAAATATTTTTTCTAGTTATATATAACTACATAGTATAAAACACTTTCCCACCGTCTCCTACCGCGTCTGACTGTTCGCGATAAAATCAAAAACTATTGAACGGATTTTCATACGGTTTTCACCAGTAGATAAAGTGATTCACGAGGAAGATTTTGGTATATAATTTATCAAGGTTTTTTTTTATTATCAGGGCGGACCAACGTTCGCTAGGGCCGGTCGTATCATATAATATACTAGTAGTATAACTACATACTAGTTGTTATATTATATTAAAAATCTCTATGCAATAACAAATTTTCTTATACCTTTTTAGCATATTGTATTGGGAGACTTGGAAGTGTGCGTTTAGGGAAGGAATATATTACGTCATTTTTTTATATTTCCTAAAAGAAAACAAGAATGTTTTCATACTTCTTGCGAAAAATATACACGAAAATATAATATACTTGAAAATATCTACATAACTATATTGTTAATCATGTACATATAAAAATAATTTACGAAATGTTGTTCTTATTTTATAACCCTTTAACTTTTATTACTACGTAAGTTAAATGAGCGGTTTTCTTTGTGAAGGAAGCGAAGGAAGCTCATATACCATATGTATGATACATATTATAGTTCGTGGTAAGTGCTCTATCAATCTGCTAATTATTTTAGACAAGCAGTTTGGTCGACAAATGACTGATGTAATTGGATCACTGGACGTAAATCTTAACACGAAAAATAATTGTGCTGTAAAATGAAAGTATCAGATCCACCACTATGCTTATTTTTACGACAAAGTAACAATGCAATTTGCAATTTTTAAAGAGCCGGCGTAAGCAAATCAACAATCTTTTTATTAATTGCATAAGTCTTGAAATTAACTAAAATAATCACCGTCAGTGCCCACCAATAGAATCGGAATTGCCTGTTTGGCTCGACTGATAAAAAAAAATTGCGCAGCAGCTGTGGCATTCGCTGTGTGCGGCAGGCGGTTCATCGTGGGATTTTTTGGGGTTTAATCAATAAACGTCTGACACTACCCGTTTCTCCAAATGGACTGGATGCCCAGTGCAGGATGTCCCCACATTAAAGCACTTACACTAGCGAACTGCAAATTCCACTGCTATAAAAAATTTAGTTCTCAGATGTAGCAATAAATTTGTTAAATATTCAGAAAAAAATACATTTATCAGATGGAATACATGCCCGTTAATCCCAAAAAAAATCGGAATTAAAAAAGCTTCCCATTCCTGTGCGGAGATCAGTGCCACAGTGAAATGTATAATGTCAATACTATTACTTTGACCCACAGCTGGTCATGAAAACAAAGAAATTACAATCAAAACAAAGTGAGTCATGGAACCCATTGTGTCTAAATTAGTGCTGGGATTATAAAAATGTAATGGGATTATTGTTTACAGAGACGGCGACACGACGACGACCTTACCGAGGATATAGGGCTACCATTCTTAATAATAAAAAACAATTCTATAACGCCAAACAGATTTACAAACGCCTTAATAGAACTGGTTAAGATGATGATTCCCAGTACATACTATTTGTGTCAACTTTTTTACTGATTTAATAGATACAACTGCTGATTCAATACAGCAAACACTTAGACCAGCTGGAAAGAGCTTCATGATTTAATATGACTAGAGAAAATTAGTATATCCATAGTAATACAATAGACACAAGGTAGTGGTCAGTAGCATATTATTTAAGATCTATCTATAATAGTTATTAGAGATACAGAAAATATTCTGCAATATTTTTCCTTTATCATTGCATTTATATGAACGTCAACAGATATTACGTCATGAACTATGTTATCTCAGTATACCTTGAGAGGATTAAATATATATACATGATATACCAAAATTGTAAGTAAAATTCTGATGAACCATTTAATAAAACAATTTCTTGGCACGTTCAAATAATGTCTAATTTTTGGTAACCCTAAAGCAGCATATTTCAATTACTAAAGCCATTGTGCTTAAAGCTCCCGACTGTTTACTTTTAGGGCCTCATCACACGGTTAACGCATCGTTTGCGTTTGCTTGTTGTTGGTAAATCTCGTACAGTCTAGCTACTTTTAAAGACAACAATATGGAGGAAGTAATCCGTGTAAAATTTGTATCAGAAAACGTGCTGATATCGAATTTTAGGATGTATATGAAAAAATTGCTAGAAGTACAAGGTTTGCGATCGTAATCCCATGCCCTGTAATAGGAAACACTTTTGCGGGGTGTTGGTGCTAGGAATTAACGCTAATACCTATAAGATGAACCAGCCAAATATTCGTTCTCAACTTTTAACTCCACTCAGCGCTGAGTTTGTTGTGTCAAGTTTGTTAGTGATGAAACGCTGATTTGCTGATAGAGGTAGAGCTTCGCAATCGTGCCAGATTAGATCGTAACCAGCATACAATTGTTATAACACTCGCAATTATTATTACCACTATGTATACGTTTGGGTAAGTCGCATTTCGGTATTAACCGTTAAGTAAACGGAGTGGTATAATCCCGTCACAATAGTAGTCCGGTGAAGCTGTTAAGATTTTGCTAGGTCAATAGCGTAGTCAGTTCGAGAAGAAAAAAAAACCCGTCACAATAACTCCGTTTAAGCTTATCACGTTTCGGGATAATCCAGTGTACATCCAGCTATCCAAAGACTTGCAAGGTGATACGGCAGCGATAGGTTATGCATTGTAGATCTCTGAGTTGTTACCGTTCTTTTGCATTTAATCTTTATATATAAAAATCCAGTGTCATGATGTTTGTCCACGATGAACTTTGAAACTACTCAACCGATCTTCATTTAAGTTGGTTTTTATATATAATTTTGTCCAACTTGAGAGATACGATAATTTATATTTCGATTAATGGTCGCAATATTTTTTAATTACAAAGTAAATGAATGTTATTGTTTTTAATTGTAAGTTTCATCAGTCTCGAACAGATGGCGCTTTAAAATAGTTTGTTGACAGAAAACTGTAGGACCGACTGTTGTAGATATCTCATAGATGGCGTCACATTTTAATTTTGAATTTCTTATTGGATTTTAATTTAATTTTTAGTTTTATAACTCGACAGTTTTTAGACAGATTCATTACCTCATAATACCAAATACTTTATCAAAATTATAATTCAACATTTAATTACTTTTTTTATATTATAGGAGGCAAACGAACAGGCTGTTCACCTGATGGTAAGTGATCACCGCCGTCCATAGACACTAGCAACACCAGGGGAGTCGCAAGTGCGTTGCCGGCCTTTTAAAGGGGTTGGGGGAGGGGGAGGGCAGGGGAGGGGGTTAGGGGGAGGGAGTAACGGGAGGTGGGCTTCCGGCACTCTCACTGACCGAACGAAACGCAACAATGCAAACACTGTTACTTCACGTTGGGTTTCTGTGAAAGGTTGAGAGACCCCTTCATGCTGAAACCAGTAATAGCTTCAACGTGGCTCCGCCTTATAAGTAAAACCCGTTCGAAGCCTTCCTACACCTATACTTACAATACTGAATACGTCAATTGCACTGTGCGCCCTGCAACAAGATCTTCAAGACAAAGTTTGGTTTCGCGAGTCATATACGTGCTCACAATCGAAGGAAGTAAGGTTCGCCATTGACGGACACGTCAAGGAGGCTCAAGGAGGCTCATACATACCACCTACAAAACTGAGCCACAGCAGGCCGGGTCAGCTAGTTAAATATATAAAAATACCAGCCAGTCCCGGCTTCCCACAGGTGTTTTAATGTAAAAAGCCCTACCACCATGCTATGGTTTCGTCACGATGCTTTCCTTTGTAATCCATCATATCTTGTATTTTCATGTACAAAACATCATGTCTATTAATCATCAGAAAGTTAGTTAATAATCGATTGCAAAATTCCACTCCAACACGACAAGACACAGGACAACAAGATAATAAAAACATGGTTAAAAGACATTCAGTTAACATTAGCTTGAATTAAATTCACAAGAAAATTAGACACACAATTATTGCCACCGAAATCTAAATAAACCTTGTCTATATAACAAAATGTATATAGCTATTTATAATACATAGTTACTATATTTTATAATTCCACACGCAAGAACTTCACACCTTACCTCATTTCGGTAAAATGAATGTCATAAAGTTAATTTGAAGCGATAACGTTACTGACAGAGAAATATTATGTCAAATGGTTTATTTGGCAGGAGAATTAAGATCGAGGAGCGCGAGACGGCAAGAATAAGCTGCCAAAGAAATAAGCTAACAAAACCGCAGAGAGAGTGCCCTACTTAAAATGTCGAGTGTTCTGGGGAAAAGCCTCATGTAATTATTAAATCCGACTGCGCATTCTTATATTATTCAACAGCTACTCTAACTATTGTTTTGTTCTGGGTTCAGGAAATTATAAAAAACTATTTGAATTTATTCAATTGCAATTTATTTTCTTTGTGAAAAATAAGTGAAAACATTTTTATTATAATAATGATCGTCACGCTATTTAACTTCATTCACTTTCATGAACATAATATTGGAAAAACGATCGAATCATCGGGTGAGATATAATTTATCCTGTGATCTTCCCACTGGCGTAAAATTTTTCTACATTCGGCCCCCGATATCTTGCGCCAGTCACAACACCGAATACATTATATATACTGTTTCATAACAGCCCGCTTACACGCACTATTTAGGTACTTCGTTTTCCTATGTACCTACTTTCTAATTTATACATGGTATGAAAACTACACCGTTCATAAGGGTCGTAGAATGATGTAAGATAGTCCATAACCTTTTCTGATAAAATGAGCTTTTCAAATTTGACTGCAAGTTATATACATTATTGCATTCAAAGAAAAAAAACGAAATCTCTTGACCTTTTCAACATTACATTACATTACAGATTGCGTACATGTTTGCAGTTTACAGACAATAGAAGTGAAATCTTTAAAAAGTGATAAAATATTCATATAAAAGATACACATGAACAATACACCATGCTTGTTATAACGACTTTTTCCAAGGCTTCATAATACACAGGCGTACACACACGTAATAAGAAACACTGTACAACGTAATTCATCTCATTCTCTCACAAGTTAAATCTTATAGATGTCGATGATCCTATCTCTTTTTATTGACGCTTTTTCGGTTCATTCAAGTTTTCACTCCGCAAATAAAGTTAATCTAAATACCCATGCTAATCAAGTTGATATATTGCACAGACGTGGCCATAATGCGCGCAAGAAGGAAAATGTCAACATACTCGTATAATGTACATAGCAATATCAACTACATTTAAAAAAAAAATATTTACAGTAATAATTGTTATAAACTGTTGTCAGGTAATCTCTATTGTATAAGTTTTGGTTTTGTTTTGTGTATTTTTAGTAATGAAGCGATAATTAAATAAATATTGGTTATTCGTACCGCGACTTTGAATGTAAACAACTCTCCCTTTGGCACGCGTTGGTTGTTGCATAATTTATGCTCGTTTGAACGTCGCTATAACATGGGCCGACCATTGTCATTATAATAATTG